>SJOL01006362.1:183674-197762 GCA_004794785.1 Opisthorchis felineus | reverse complement strand
TGGGGCTAGGGCATGGGGTCTGGAATGTCTATGGGAGGAGCGCGCAGTTAAAATGAGGGTTTTCAGGCGTGCAGTCTTTCGCATCTTCTCAAGGTGCGGAGATGGTTACGGTGAAGAAAGAGGGGGTGGGTGTGGAGGAATGAGTGGCCGCCAGAAATGGTCTGCAGTTGGAACGAAAGTAGCGATCAGGATGATGGAAGCAGATAAGCGTCTAAGCTAGCCGCCGGTTGTTGCGGACACGAGGTTTTTACAAGCACGTGGTACGTGTGCTTTTATGTACTCGTCACGTAATTATGGAGGGTGGGCGCAAATTCGGATTATCTTGTGAAAGACGGGGAACAGATTCTCGGGGATGCACTTAAGGGGCGTTTCTTAACGGAGCTTTGGCAGAAAATGCTTGAGTCCGAAGGTGTATTTTGGCAGAGATGGATCTCGGAGGAACAGCAGATCAGGGTTCTTTGAGAGCAAGTGCTGTCAACACTGACATAGTCTCTTTTCTGGTTAGGAGATGTGTCGCATCAGTCTTTTAGTGACCTGGGGAGAGTCCTACCGGGTAGATGGAGACATTTGCATTTTTCGTGGGTGGTATAGCAGGAAGCTCACTTGTGGGATTGATGGCATAATGTCTTGGAAATCCTTGAGGCTGGAAGCTAGTGAGTAGGTTTGTGTGGGTCTAGTGCTGAGAGGGATCATAGATCACTAGAAGTATGAGGGTACCATGGGAGCGCGCACGTAAGTGCCGGTGGTTGATGGCACAGCAGGTTTAGTGACGACAGCGTATGGGACCAGGTTTACAGGAGGACAATTGGGCCAATTTTTTGAGATGGGAAGTCCGTGAGCCTCATTCACAGTAGTGGGCCAATAGTGTGCACGTTTTTGATTATTTCACTGATCATGTGAGATGTTTGGGTATTTCGAGGGCCGGTGAGATCGAGTTGGCCTATCGGAGGTGGGACATGATAGTTAGCCTGACAATTTGTGAGATTCGGAGTTAAAAGATTTTTTGTGTGTGGCATCAGAAAGAACTGCAGAGTCCGGGTGCAAATTAAGCGTGGATACCGCCACAGCTTCAGCGCTACCGGGGACAGTTGAAGCCCAGCAGAATTTGATGCCACTGCATAAGAAGCCGGAAAATATGCCACGCTCTGTAAGTTATGGTTTGATGCGGGGTTCTCCGTTGTGCTGATATGTATCAACGGTGAGCCGAATTGCGTGGTTTTTCGGGGAGTTGAACTTATGGGGAACCTGCGATTGAAGCACGTCAAATGCACTGGCGTGCGCGGAGTGGTGAGTGAACGAGGGTTCTTTTTGGTAGCTTTCGGTGACTGGAGTTTGACACTTAGGTGGTAACTTTCGAGTATGTTACCTTTGTTGTCGAGTGCGGGCAGCTTTAACTTTTATGGTTTGGAATTTTCCTGTAGAGGGTAGAGGCCTCTGCGATGTCAGCAGACGTACGACATCGTTTTCATCTCTGAATTACATTATGATTGGACAACACATAGATAGTTTCGAATTTTGGAGCCGTCGCACTGTGAAGGTGTTGCCAAGCGTGTTACATGTGGCCAAGTGATACTGAGGTCGAGTCTGATCCACTGTCGAGATGGGCAAAGCATAATACCGTGCCATGGAACCAGCAAGGCACACTGGACTAAACTCTAGGAAACAGATGGGACTTCCACAGAATTCGCGTTTACTTTGGCACCGGATGCAGGAGGTGGCTGAACTTTGGTGCCAATATGCAGTAGGCGATAGTGTCGCTTGCCGCATCCTGGTACACTGCAATATAGAGGGCTGGTCATCCGTCTGTCCGGTGGTTGGGCGTCAAGCAATTAAAGCACACATTATGTTCTCTCAACGCATGATGCTTTGGAAGATCTGAACTGCGACACCCACGTATAAGGAGTGGTGAGCGATATATATCGGACAACTAGAAACGTTAGGTGCGAGAGGTAGTGTGAACAAGGATCATTCGCACTTCGATTTAAATGATCTGCACCTATGCTGGATGCATGACTAGAACTTCTGGCTGGCTGCACATAAACATTTGATGCTGCCGACACACCTCTTTCGAAGAACTAAACCAATCTGCGAAAGAACGGCTTTTTCCGTTCGTGCGTAATATTATCTGCCAACTTCAACCATTCCCGTTGAAGGTGTCCGGGCAGCCTCACAATGGTCCAATTCAGGTTTGTCGACCAATTGAACTCGGCAGCTTAAAACACCTGTGTGAGTGATATCTCTCAGCTGTTCGTCCTGCATACCAGTTTCTTTAGAGCGTTGGTGTCCTCAGCAGCTACAGTATTTCCATGAAATAAATTATTATTGAAACTTTCAACCATGTCGCGGGCCGTTCAAGTTCCTTATGAAAGATATCCTTGGCCTTTGAAAAGCCATCGTTCTCTGGTAGTCCTCCATAGCTGCCTTTTCGTCACTGGTGCAATAATGGATCAACTGCATTAGCCGCTGTGTGTCATCCTCAACTCTGTCGGTGACGGTGACTTGGAATTTTTTCATAAACTTCCAAACTTGCGCAAGGTCCCATCGATTTCATCCGTTTATATCTTCGGTAAAGCCACAACTGCTATGAGCGAGTGCAAGTATTTTTTCAGTGAATAAATGTGTGCCAGTCCAGTGTGTCATGGCGGTACTTTTTCCGACGGCTGGTTCTGGTGGGCTCCTAAATTCATATTAGCTAAAGCCTTTCTTTTTAATACAGTCTTCTCTTTACCAATTTCTAGTTCTCACCATCTTCCCCTTAGTTCCTCATCCAAAGCATCTGGCTCAAAATTAGTGTCCAAATGACAAACAGACAGCATGCTAGACTAAAAAGTGTCATCCTCACTAGACTTTGGAGAATTATAACATGGGGTGATAAAAAAGAACTGGGGACAGTGTTCACCTATGATATGGATGATATGAAAAGAGCATCAAAAACTTTTTCGACAGGGAGCGATTTATTGTTGGCGTATCTGTAGGTTTGCTTCTGAGATTACACACCTTAATTTCGGAGAACCGTCATTTGTGGGTCCATTGAAAATAGTCCAATCTGAGCACTGTAGAACACTTGGTTAATTCGGGGAAGCCCAGCTCGGTAAACTGCGAAATCACAAGCCAAAAGTTGTTCCAAGAACCCCTTCTCGGTCGGAATTTTGCTTGCTATTCTCAGGTTACACCTTCATGTGATATACACAAAGGACCTAGTTACATGTGACAAGATGATTCTGCCATGAATATTACTGTCGCTAAGAGGGCCTGTTTAGGAAACAAGAATAAATGCTGACCAGCCCCAGAGAGCTGGGACAGAATCCTTCGTTCAGACAGGAGCAACAAAGTTGGACCAGCATAGGATGTGAATTTCGGCTTTTCCTTAGACAGAAAGACTCTCATCAGGACCAGCAGCTGGGTTGCTTTTGAGGGTAAAAATTCAGTCACGTGTTTTCGAAGCCTTTGAAGTTTTTGAGTTCCCTGTCCATGACTCAATTGCGGGTCTGACAGTCGACTGAGTAACGACCTGTGGTCAGTTGACTTGTTGTTGGAAGTATTCAGTCCAGCATTTCAGGCATTCTTCCGTTTTGGAGATGAGCGAGCCATTTTTGTCAGGGATAGTTTTGTTTGCTGGATGCTTTTTGGACTGGTAAATGAACCACTGCATTAATCGTGCACAGTCCCAGACGTTTTCCAATTTTGCGCTTCCTGGACCTAATAAACCTGCGGATTCGAGCGGATGCTTGTTTTACCGATACCTGGCAGGGAAGCAATGAGGATGAGGGAGCTGACACACCTTTAATCCCGAACCTACAGCTTGGGAGGTTTCACAAACACTTATGGCAACTTCCTTCAGAGTAACTTCTGTGAAACTGTGACCACATCATCCTATCGCCCAGAGGGTAACTTCGCCCGTGTTTATGCCACGGTAGGCAGCAACCCTCGCGTGGCTTCCCACCAGACGTGCCGTGGTCAGACATCTTGGATGTGGAACATGCGCACCCTGATAGACCTCAGGAGATAATTCTGCTGAATCGGGATCCACCGCCTGGCTGATTTATCGGACGACGGTTGGACACCGACGGCTTTCCAGCTTCATATGAGACCAAAAATTCTGAGGCATTAAAAGAGTAATAAAAAAGTAATATCTGAGAGTCAATGAACAAAAACCTAGTGTATTTCACTTAAGGTGACCAAGCGACGCCCGTTACAACAGACCATGATTGCCATGATTGGCACCGATAGCGGAGGTCCCTAGTATCACCATCGAGGTTTTACGAAATTTTATCGGTCCGATTTTGGGGACGTTGGTATTAGTAAATATTAAAAAATAAAAGTCGTTGGGTTTTATGGGATAGATATTTTGTTCATACTCACACCACTCTCGTTTGGACGGTCGTCCTCCTGTTCTGGCGTAATAATTCCGGTGAGTCCATATCAAAGGGAAGCAGTGAACTCGAGTTTCGCTCTTATTAGAGCTCATCAGCAGTGCATATCCAGAGGCCATGCCGGGAGTTGAACTCCGGACATCTGACGTACGAAGCGATCGTGCAATGCTAATGAGCTCTAATAAGAGCGAAACTTGGGTCCAGTGTGTGTGGACTCACCGGAATAATCACGCCAGAACAGGAGGACGACCGTCCAAACGAGTGGTGTGAATATGAACAAAGGACAAAAGAATAAATTATTTGAGGCTGCAGGTTTTACGCCGTTCTTTTAGTTTTCTGTTTTGAGTGAGGAAGGCATTCTTGCGTTACTTATTTTTCCCTTTTTCCCTATAAGTATGGCGTCTCTGTTCAAATAAATCTGCCTCAATTCAAAGTACGTACAAGCAGTATGCTTCCTCGGTTGCTAAGTTTTTTAAAGTCCGCTAAACTCCACTATATTGCCAGGTGAGTTACCTTTGCAACGGTCTGCTGGAGGGGTAGATTCAGCACGGTTTGTCACGGCGATTCTAAGTGCCCATCCTTAGACGCACAATGCAGTTATCTGCAAAACCTTTGAGAGTAAAGTGGAATTTTTACTCCCAAATGTTGCACTTTGTTGTATGCATGCTCAAACCAAAAGTCACACGAATCTACTTTCGGTTTGTCGCGGTTTGTTTTAATTAATCTCCCTTCTGAATTTTTAGCGCGCAGTGGACTCTGAAGTTGCTGTGCTTTGGCTTCACACATGTCTGTTGGGAAATCGGGGTTGTATCTTTTTCATTATTCATGGCATTTGAGAAGGCGTTAAATGAAGTTCGTGAGTTCATCCAGTAATCGAAGCACCAACGCTCTTTTGCATTACGAATGGGAGTACTACAAATGCAGCAGGCGGCCTGCAAGACGGACAAAATGTCGAGGAATCCAGAGAAGTTAGTCAGCTGGTAAGCCAATAGTAAACAGTCCACATGGCACCGGCTGTCCAGTAAATTTTTGTCTAGGGAGACAGGGAAACCATCTCTCGGTCACCCATTATTGTGTTGAACACAACCGTAGGTTTCTAAGCTTTTGTACTATTGGCTTGCGGTAAATCAACGGCTAACCAAAGAGCACTTGGGCACCTTCAGGGCTCCGCTGAAGTATGGAACACCATCATTTGAAGTGTGGCAGTTTGCGGCCGATGAATTCGACAAGGTCCTTACCATTCAGGACATATACAGCTACCGCCGGAATTGTTGGCTGTCTGTGTTGAGTACGTGACACATAGTTGGGTTGTAATGCCTTTGGTTACTGCAAAACTTCAAGAAACCGGACGAGAGCTTCTGCTGCAGTCAGCGGAAGGTCACTATGGCTACATATGCCTCTCTGGATGGCAACAGACAGCGCTGCTTTGATGCTTCCCAGATGTAACAATGTCGGCAAAACGCACGCAACAAACCATTTTGGGTAAGTTTTTTAAAGCAACTAATATCTGGCCTGCACATACAAGCTCTACGCTATTCTGATCACGAATGTACTGGGTACCGGGCTTCTGGTTATTTTTGCCTTCTTAAAAAGCGAACAGTTTGCTCGCATACGTAAACTGTTTGGCTTATTCAGGGAAATGATAGGCGAGCAGTATCGAGTGGGGACTTCTGTCGTGGACACGTTGGCGGCACAAATACGGGTAGCAAGAGTAGTGTTCGGCTGCAACACCATGATGTGCCACTTTCATTTTGCAAAAGCTGTCAGGAAGAACGTATCTATCATATAACATCCGTTTATTTTTGGTCACAAACACTCCGCAACCTGCCGGTACATATTCCACCGCATGGCTCGTTTGGACGATGCAGTATAGTAGGTTCTGTTTTTCATAATACTAGCACAAAGATTCCTGCAGGATCTGCAACCACTGTGCCACAGGGATCCACAATTCAATTCTTATTTACTGCCCGCTGTTTGTACATTACCCGCAAATGGGACGTACTTGGACAATCCGGGATGGTCCAGTTTGGTTGTGTAACCTTCCACGCCGCACATAGCACTGAGCACGTATATTCCTTTGAGTTGCTGTGGATGTTAACAAATTCAGCGTTGAGGACCATGTACACAGCGAGCGCTCTGCTTCCCAAAGATCGCATACAAGCGCGCGGTTACTTCTGCAACCCGGAACGCACGCAAGTGCCTGGAATGGCGTTTTACTTGGAGTTTCTCTTTTCTCAATGTTTTGAAGACCTACAACAAGCTTCTATCCACGGGCCAAAAACGAACTTGTCCGAAAAATGTTTGCTGATGAATGGGGGATCATGTGGTTGTTGATGATGAACAAATGTCAAAATATGGTTCACGGCCACCCAGATGAATTGGAGAGGGAAACAAAATGCGCACTCTGCAGTTCGCAAATGAGAGCGCTTGTTATCGCAGAACCATCGCAAGCGTACTGATGCATGGACTGCTTTCTAGGCATTGCTATCCGCAAAATAGGTAATGGTGGTTTTGAGATTGCTTCATTTATGAGACAATGTCTATTGCATCACATAGAATTCCTCGCTGCACGTCTAATTTACCCGTGTGATTGTCCCTGCCAACTGATTCAACGGCTATTCCCCCTCGTTACCGCATCGGCTAACTCTCCACCTCCCCAAAGTTACGTAGCTGCTCTCGGCGTTGCCTTACGCCTTTGCTCCGCAGAAAGCACGAGACATCACTCTGACCACCAGTGCTGGCCCCTTGCATCGCTACTAGAGTGTGCTGAATACACGTGAGGCAGAAACACACTTATAGTTGTTTGTTCCGTCCTCATACGATATCAGCAACCACAGCTGGCTCTTGGTTGCTAGGTCCGCTAAAACTAACCCACCCTTGCGTAGGCTCATTTGGCTTGCAGCCATCCACCTTTGGCTTTTTCTATTAATGGAGACTGCTTTGTCTGATACCACTGCGCATTCACCAGCCCCTACTGGTCTCACACAATTCCCTCCGTTTTCCAAACCTTAATCTTTGGCGGTAGCAGCCCCGAATGCCCCATATGGCCGTCGCCCGTTTTGCGTGGACCATACCTTGCCTCCACACTGAATACAAATTACCTGTGATTCTACATTTACGTGACTCTACCTATGTTAATCCCATTAACTACTTCAAATCCAGATGCAACAGAAATGCGTATCCCCCGTCCGATCTTCAAAATCTTGGCGTTCGTTTCTGGGCTCTCTTGAAACCGAGGGTTGCCAATGTACTAAGGAAACGGTATGGCCATGCCGAGTTCGATGGAACACCGGAAGCTATTCTCTTCCCACTCTAGACTTTTCTTATCTCCCGCTCGTTCCTTTACTTTTAAATACAAACAAGATATTTTACATAGCTTTAAACTCCTCTAAAACTAGCTCGTTCTAATCTGCTGAAACAATCGTTTGAATCTATCCCAGTTCTGCGCTGCAATATCAGTTTGCCACGCCTGCAATTTCATCAGTTTTAATTATACTGCTCTTTTGGTCCTAATTATCTCTGCCATCTCTCTTTTTCAAGTACATTTTACACTTGATTTCAATCCAACAGCGATATTAGTGAGTCTGCCAAGTTTCAGTGTAGACCATATTTTCAAGACAAAACTTGCCGTTTGTCTCCACTGCAAATTCCTCAATTTCTTTATCTCTCCTAAAGCTCTATGTGACCCTGGCCAATAACCCAACCGTCAAAGGTTACTCATAGTCAGCTGTGGTTTTCAGTCAGTTTAAGTCAACCGGCTTCATCACTGAAGCAGCTGTACCTTCCATCCTACTGCTCTAGTTTTTCCCCACAATTTACGCTAACTTATCACGTGATAAGCATGGCTTCTTGGCTTCGCGTTCTTCTCCGTTGAGTTTCTGCCCGCTACATTCACAATATAATGGCCCGATCATGCCACAGTTGGTATGCTTCCTGGAATTTGGGAAATAAATATTACAGACTCTAGAACTCAATTCCTCGTTTTGATTTACGGGATCGTCAAACGCGCGCGTGACTTAAATATACAGACATGACAGCTTAACAGTGAATAACAAATTTTAGTGTGACTATGGGCCTCTGGAGCCGCTTCGTTAATTAGCATCGGACTGACAAAGACTGACAAACATCTGTCAACTGTCACGTGATTGTTTCTGACAGGGTATCCATCAGCCATATGAACGCTTTCATTCGTGTTTCTTCCAACTGATTGCAATTTCGGAGACGCTTTAAAGGATCATCCAAAAACACAAAAATAGTTTATCAATATTTAAAACCACCAGTTGGAAGGAGGAGTAAGGCCATCGCAGCGATCAAAAGTGAGAGTTATCGAACTGCAGCACCTTTAGAAAAAGGCATCACCGAACCTTCACGACTGTCAGCTGGGAATTCAGTATCAATGACTTTGACGTCTCACCCGGAAACCTAAGGGGCAAAAGAATATACAGCAGGCAAAAGCAAAATTAACGCTGAGTAGTTTGCTCACCTTTTAGGCACCGACCTGGGGCCTTGGTAAACCACGACCACTCAGACTTTCCTTCCCAGCACCTACACTAAACAGAAAATCCAGCTGTTCGTCGTTGCTAGCAACCGGAGCGGGGCTGGTGATTTTTAGCCAGTAGGAATGAAACACCGATGGCGCCTTTCCACAATCGACTTCATCAATAAAACGACGAGACCCCATCAACACCTCCTTCACTACAAATAGGCATATCCATGGGTAATGCTGCATGGCAGGGCACTCTGGTCGATGATAATTACATAAAGTAAGAACCTTTAACCGTTGTCGAGTAACGCTTCGTGAGATTATGTAGCGTTATGTTCTGTTTGCCTTCCTTGAGTCTCGCCTAGAGGAGCCTCGCGAGAAGGGCGCGATTCTCTATTTTACCGCTAACTTCTGTAACCAACCTGGATGGCCACCCATTTTGTGGAGCCTATGGGTCGCGGGCTGAACGCGTTTGGCGCCGTACCCAAATACATTTTGCTGACGCTGAACCCTGCGACTTAATGTCCGATTCCCATGCCGGGTTTCCTTCTGAGCTTGTTTGGACTAATTTTTAGTTTTTTATTGGCCCCCACAGCAAGCAGGGTTCTCTCGAAAGAGTTTGCTCTTGTTCGGGCATCGTTATTTTGTGTTATTTTGCGCAGATTAATACAAAACGCTTTTGGAGCTACCATTCTGGGCAACCTGGAGTTACTCAGAATGCTCTCAATGGCATAACTGCCGTGGAAAGTAGTTTCACTGAGGCCGCGTCGTTCATTTCTGTCATCGCACATCCCGCCGACTTAATGCGGAAGTCCATCATAATCACATGTACCTGCTCCCTTTCTGTGCCCTTGGAATTGGCCGCTAGTTCTTTCAGATTGTCCGACTCCACGTCTTTTTAGGGGTGCTCACTGTAATGTTATGAGATCTTTCAACCGTTCGCGATATCCACAAGCATCGCAGAAATTCTGCACACCCCTGTTGAGCTCAGATCATTAGAACTCTGCCGTGGTTGCTCTTGCCATCTTGTTTCACTCAAACAAACAAAATAATCTATGAGGTCACTCACGTGCCCTAATTATGCGTGTAAGTAGAACCATCAACCGTTAAGTGTGATTTGGCCCATACTGCGGAAATGAAATCTCTTCTACTTTTAAACAATTCCAACCTGTCGACGAGCATTAACTCTCGTAGACTGATCCGCCGACGTTGTCCGGGGACTCAAGGAAAGCCAACCGAAAGCGTTTGGGAAACGTCTTTTATGCCGCCACAATCACCCTGTGCTTGAAATTCAACCGGATACCATCATCGTTGGAACCTATGCTTACCAAAGTACCAAATGACAAATTGTATACGCAGGCGCTCCCTGAGTCAACAGCGATTGCTTTACTTTTTGTCTAGGCATAAATCATGGCCTGTCGAGTTCTATTACAATGATGCTGAGGATAACGCATCTTTGAATCACCCAAAGCTCCACAAGTGCAAGCACAATGGACTGGGCCGTAAATGAAGCTAAGTTAGAGAAATAGCTTGCTGATACTTCTTAATCAAATTTCCTCCGGTAAAAAGAATTAACACAAGTCACCTCCTTTCTTGTCGAACAAAAGTAGTCATGGGTCTATGGCTCGTGTATAAAGTATGCGAGAAGAATATTTTCACCCAGAATCACCGGTTTTGGCAATGATAATTAAGAGCAGGACAAACGTTCAGACCATCCAACGTCACTGTCGGGCTCATCACCAACTGTGACTTGCGAAAGTAATTACAAACAGTCTAGTGGCGTTCTACAACTACGTGCAATCAAGAACAGCTGTACGGGCAACAGTATGGGATTAGGGGCGATATGAGCATTCCAGAGGACACCATTTGCAAAAAAGCCAAAATGTTGCTGAAACATTATTATAGGTCCACAGTACAAATACGGGTAGGATAACACCAACAGTAGAACTTCAAATTGTATGGCACAAATCAACGACATGTTTATTATACTCAGAGATGGACAGAATTTCTGCCTCCAAAATAAGTAAAGCACCGGGCAGAGTTGGTGCCCCAAACAAATGGCTAAACCTGTTGGCTGTTTTACCTGCTGACTCTAGTGAACGGCACTCTACTGAGTCCTTGAGTCATACAAGGCCAGAAACAAGGTGGCAGGGGACACCCATAGTGCCAACTCACGAAGGAGCGGAAGAGAGGATCCATGCAATCCTACCGAAGGAAGAATCTCTCGAAAGTCTTTTTTCCATCAAAATGTTCAATACCAAAACGCTGCAATTTCTCGTTTCTCAGGGGTTGTTTACCTAAACCTAAGTCACTTGACAGCTTAGGAGCCTTTGGGTTAATTTATTGGCAATCCTCACTGATAGAGTACGGGCTGGATTCTCAGGCTATTTTATATACGTTTGCTCTGCGAGAACTCCTGCACATCGCAAGTGCATGTCCCATTTTTTGGTATGCTGGAGATCTAATATTTGCGAATAAAAGGAGATTTTCTACGCTTTGCAGGCATCGCCAGTGAGAGGCGTTCCAAACAAGATGAACGATATGAGGATTTACTACTAGGCATAGTTAAGAACCATTTTTCCTCACGGGTTAGGCACATGGTCAGCCAAAATTGGAAATTTGTTTGCAGCATGAAAAAAAAGATTGCCCTTCAACTTGTCCCGAATAAATGCAAAATATCATTGTGTATTCAGTTAGAAAGGATTTAACATTTAGAATAGACCATACAGAACAACTGTGTGTTTGGCTGAAGTATAAGGGTAAGTTGAGGGGGCAATTCGCGTAGGGCAGACCCTGCCGCTAGTAACCCGCAATCGCCGCCGAATTACGAGATTTTTAACTTTATGTTTAATTTCTGGCAGCAGATTTAATGGGATGATTGAAGAACGTGGACAACAGTGCAGTTCTGAGTGAATTGTACGCCCATCATTCCGGCGAACAAATCTGGCGTTTTAAATCTTTGACGAAGAGACCCAAGGCAACCAGGAACACTAGTGGCCAAAAAAATCTTCGGAACACCAATGGCCAAGCTCGACATATTCAGCCCTATTGATAGTAACATGATATTTTACAGGAAAATCTATACGGGGTGAAAGCTGTCAGGAAGATCAGATTCCAGAAAGTAGCCCCAAAACGCCCGGAACTGACCTCGACCATAAATCTACACCAAAATCTCAATAGGGAAACCGGTAAGCATCCAGGCCAGCCAATCATCCAATCAATTCAGTAAAAGCCGATGAGTGTTCAGGCACACCACAGAAGCACGACCGAATGTGATCAGCGTTCAGGTATTTCATAGAAGCACGATCGATGTTGACGGGTGTTCACTTAACGCCTATCAGACAGCCTGGATCAATGTCAAAAAGTGCCCTTGAAATAGCGCGGGGCCGCTGTAACTTTTGCACTCACACTCACGCTTGCACGCACACTCACGCTTGCACTCACTCGCTTGTTGCAATAAAGCGGTTGTGTTCCTTATCGGCGAGTTCTTTTACTGGCACCAGGCGCTGGAGTGGGAACGGCAGTCAGATAACAAAAGGCCTGATTCTGAAGACTATAAATGTATGCAGTGGTGGCCGAGCACTGTTTAGCCAGTCCTTCACTGACACCAGTTTTGTCGCCCTTAAGTATAAGGCTACGGCTCAGAGCTGAACGCGCTGAATTCCATTTATACGCATGAATACACTTCTGATCGTCAATGTGTTCCCCAAAGGCCGGGAATAGGTCCGTATCGTAGCTAACAGCAAGCTGCTGCTTATTCCTGATAAGCTTTGTCTATTCCGGCGGAATGTTTAATGCTACTGAGTTGAAACTTTACTGCCTCGGAAATAATATTTCTTAATGAGCGCGACTGGCTGTGAGCAAAGCCAAATTAAATGGTTTCTGACCCATCAATTTAGGGAAGCACTGCCCTAAACACACTATTCTTTAACTAAGTTATCTGAAAATAATTATTTGAGGTAAATCCCATTGTAGTCCGGTTTGCGGAACTCCGCGTAGCTCACCTGGATCTCCCTTTTGCGCAGGTGATGTTTCTTTGTTGAGTACTACAAAAACTGAAAATGTGTCCGAAGTTTCATTCAGTCTTCGAACAACTTTTCAAGCGTTGAACAGTCTAATAATCCCGCCGGCTAAAAAGTTGTTCTGCTTAAAATTAACGTTCCCTAGTATGTTTTATCGGTGTGTGGATATTTGATTTTCTCTTGCTAACAGCGATAAATTTTGTCGCCAGTAGGAACTTCTGGCCCCATGTTGTTACGCGACTTTAGCGATCGGTGCAGTCAAACGAACGGGTTACATCACCACTGCTACTAAACCTCACCGATTTTATGGGAATGTTTTGAAAATTCAGACGTGCCGGAAAATTAGTTCCGCTAGATGGTTGGACATTGGAATCAACTTTTCCCTGATAGTTCGAAAGTCATTTGAAAAAGACAATCCAAGGAAAACTCGCTCGCTCTCGAAAATCAGTTGGTCAGCTCCACTCGGCACAGTTTTGGTAGAAGACATTAACTGGACCAAATTCAAGGCATGAGGTCCAGGCATGAGCTGCATAAATTAGGAGAGATACACCTGCTACTGAAAACGTTTGGCGACTTGTCACGATGGTTCTCCCAAGTCGGATAGCCAAACATTCTGGCCCAGTGTTAGGCCGACAGTTTTCGTCGGAACACCGACAATCCTGAAATGCATTACAGAAGCCATCGGGTTGTCAGACAGGGGAGATAAAGCCTTGCTAGGAAACAACCTTGTTCAAAGTCCGAGCAGCAATTGGTTCGGGCTACGAAGGAGGGGAAGTCACTTTTTATTGTGGCAATTCGTTCGGAAATACCCAGTTAATGGCTAGAAAAAGCTACTTAGTTAGGCGATGCGGGCCAGTTAGTTTGCTACTGCTGGTGGATCCTTGATGCACGCTGGTCTGCGGTTTCCTTGGCTTAGTTAAGGGTGTGTGAATGTGGCCGCTTTTGTCCTTGACATTATCGTTGACATTTCTGCGAGCAACACCTTTTTTCCAGCTAACATTATTATAGTAGGCTTTCCTATGTTTGCCCTGCCTGTAATATGCTATATCACTACCATCTGCACCAGTTTCTGATAGTATGGGCCAACGGACAAAGGTTGAAGGCCTTCGTAAGAGGACTACCCTACAGGGAGGCCCAAAATTCCCTGATTCACTACGAAAGCATGATTTCTTTAATGCCTATCCAACGGCACGTTATCACAGACAAGCAA
>SJOL01006362.1:144956-183050 GCA_004794785.1 Opisthorchis felineus | reverse complement strand
ATATTTGATTTTCTCTTGCTAACAGCGATAAATTTTGTCGCCAGTAGGAACTTCTGGCCCCATGTTGTTACGCGACTTTAGCGATCCGTGCAGTCAAACGAACGGGTTACATCACCACTGTTACTAAAACTCACCGATTTTATGGGAATGTTTTGAAAATTCAGACGTGCCGGAAAATTAGTTCCGGTAGATGGTTGGACATTGGAATCAACCTTTCCCTAATAGTTCGAAAGTCATTTGAAAAAGACAATCCAAGGAAAACTCACTCGCTCTCGAAAATCAGTTGGTCAGCTCCACTCGGCACAGTTTTGGTAGAAGACATTACCTGGACCAAATTCAAGGCATGAGCTGCATAAATTAGGAAAGATATACCTGCTACTGAAAACGTTTGGCGACTTGTCACGATGGTTCTCCCAAGTCGGATAGCCAAACATTCTGGCCCAGTGTTAGGCCAACAGTTTTCGTCGGAACACCGACAATCCTGAAATGCATTACAGAAGCCATCGGGTTGTCAGACAGGGAAGATAAAGCCTTGCTAGGAAAAAACCTTGTTCAAAGTCCGAGCAGCCATTGGTTCCGGCTGCGAAGGAGGGGAAGTCACTTTCTATTGTGGCAATTCGTTCGGAAATACCCAGTTAATGGCTAGAAAAAGCGACTTAGTTAGGCGATGCGAGCCAGTTAGTTTGCTACTGCTGGTGGATCCTTGATGCACGCTGGTCTGCGGTTTCCTTGGCTCAGTTAAGGGTGTGTGAATGTGGCCGCTTTTGTCCTTGACATTATCGTTGACAGTTCTGCGAGCAACACCTTTTTTCCAGCTAACATTATTATAGTAGGCTTTCCTATGTTTGCCCTGCCTGTAATATGCTATATCACTACCATCTGCACCAGTTTCTGATAGTATGGGCCAACGGACAAAGGTTGAAGGCCTTCGTAAGAGGACTACCCTACAGGGAGGCCCAAAATTCCCTGATTCACTACGAAAGCATGATTTCTTTAATGCCTATCCAACGGCACGTTATCACAGACAAGCAAGCACAGCTCACGCGGAATTTCATGTTATCTACGTTGTCGTTACAACACTCAAAGATCCTGCGAGCCTACCTGCTAAAAGGTGGACAATGTTTGGTTCGTCAGCTCGTCTTGGTTGTAAGTTGATCTGAGCAGCCTGGAGAAAACTTTGGATTCATCAAATTGCTAAAATTGGCAAATAGCGCGCATGTCAAAACTCAACTTCGTTCTCGCGGCATGCGACTTCTGTTTGCCTGTTTTATCACCTTCACATGTCTTGGGAAACTAAGAGGTGAATATCTACAGGACATATACACTTTGGGACAGTATATAAATAATCTTTTCTCATCCGAGGTTCAAATACATGAATTCAGAAACGTAAGTTCAAATGTTGGCATTAGAATATGCCGTTGCATGAACATATGCGAGTAAGTATGAGGAAGGTGATACAGCATGAACATCATAGAGTTAGATTTCGTTCAAGCGTATGCAGGTTTGACGAACATGAAAAGCGGTGCTGTCCTGAGCCTGAAAAACGCAAAAATAACCATTTCGGTTGATTGAGATAAGGGACACTGCCTTTTGGGTTTTAGCGATAAAATCAAATAACAACGCACTTGGCAGTTTTAGGAAGCGGTAATTGCGGCGAAAGTTTTGGAATACTCGGAATAACCCGCTGTGTTATTTCACAATTTTTGCTGTTAGCTGATCATCTTATAATGTATTGGTAAGTCTATACACGTGCAGAATCCGTTCAGTTTCTACAGTAACTGGACTGTATCCAGCTGGATAGCGATGAACCCTGCTTCACAATCAACCAGACTGAACTCCAGGACCTACGTACTGCCACCCCTTTTTCAGTATATCTACCTTATTAATGGAATCCAAGTGCAAACGAGGTGGTCATATGAGAAATCAGCGTATGTACCAGTGAGGACCTGTAAGTGCTTGATTGCATCATGGGTTTTAGCGCGAAAGCTACCTTAATCCAAATCACTGGGGCAAAACGTTTCCTGCTAGACCGGTGAATGGATACGGAAATATCTGTTGACCAATATGGATTATGACGCACAGCCGCATTTTGCCGCACCTAAAACGGAAGACGTTCTTTTTCAAGTGTATGCAGAGTAGTCTCGTAGGGCAGTGCCAGAAGTGTGTGACGTGAGCTAAATTGCTGGATGTTTCTGCCTGGAACCACACACTCTTTAATGCGGACAAATACGTAGGAACCTGTCATTTATCTTGAAGACTACTTACTCCCCACGTAGACAAGTCAGAGCTTCTTCTTGACGAAGATGATCAATTCTTTAAATCCGAAATATCTGATTTCGCGACATTTGGTCATTAGATTTGCACCAGTAGATGGTCAATGACATTGTGTCCCTTCGTTTGGAAAGGCAATAAATAGAAAGAGACAGATAGAGAGACACTTGGGGCCGACACCTGAAGATCTGTGTATTAGGAGGCCGGTGCCAATTATTCGCGACTGATGAATTCACTGGGAAGGTCTCACAGGTTTGGACTGATATAGGCTAAATATTTGCCCATAGTTGCCTACTTAAACCTGAAAGCTAACCTGAAAATATAGGAAATCTTAATTTTCAGAATTTTACTAGAACGACATTTGGAATATCACCACGGTTATCTTTTGTATGTGAAGCCATAATCTGACTTTTGTTATTTCTATTGTTATTTCTATCAATATCAGATATAGCACTTCAGTAGCCTTGGATGTACTCGCTACTTCCTTGGTCACTTCATATTTGGACATAGAGAGGTGGAGAACAATTCTATGTTAGCCCTGTCTTGAAACTCAATGGATGCAGTAGAAAACACAACTTTCTTTCCATGGACTTTTAGGAAACTTGCTGGCTGATAATTATAGAGGGGGCTTAGACAGAGGGGTAGGTTAGCTTACCTTCAAAGATGGTTCATATTTAAAAATACCCGGCAAAACTGAAACAATGGTACAAAGATACACTCCAGGTAAGAACAAAAGAACATCATCATGCATACCCCCACTGACACCGGCAGATTTCCTAGGCATAGAAGCAAAAGAACCAGGGCCTAAGATCAATACAGAAAAACCGCTAAATTATGTAGAAATCAGTAGAAATTAATAGAAAATGGATGTAAGCAGATGATGCGAGGTCTCAGAAGATTATTCCAAAACAGTACCCAGGAAAACACGCGGCCATATAAATTACCGAAGAGGAGACAGGGAAATTGTTTTAGGGTTAGCCCAGGCCGATGGTTTATTAGCCGTTAACACTATCAGCTCCATTTCACAGGAAATCACCTGTAGAGTGTCAGTTTCATGGCAATACGATAAGGAGACGAAAGGAACCGCCTGTAAAATATGCAATGCCCAAGTTAGAATTATAATTGCTTCTGACCAGACTGTATGCCGCATATTTACCGGGGACAAATAGAGAGCATCACACTGTCTCGAAGTAGCATGCGTCTGTCTCGGCGTTATTTATAACCTATCTTTACAGGAGAGCCCTTTGACTTGGAGGAGTTCAAGGCGATTGATTCCTGGAAGTCATGAAGCCTTTCCAAGAAGGTAAAGGCTTCGGGGCAACGAATGTCCGCGGACGCATCTACGTAATATTGATGGCCACTAAACTATTGAGAAATCAGCCGGACAACCTTGAACATGCAAGTATACTCGTTTGCCGTACTTGATTGTACACAACCTGGATTTTTGTGCAGGCCATCTTTTATCACACGCGTACAGATAGCGCAAAATATATAGTGTGGTTTAAGGGAACACCAAAAGACAATTGTAAACCTTTGCAAAGGCTTTCACGATGCAAACTGCAAGTACTACTTTTCTAGAAGCCAAAAAACCGAAGTTTGAGAACACTTTATGGGTAAATGGAAACACTGACTAGCCAGGACGGTGGATACTGAGAACCAAAAAATCAACCACCTGCAGTACGAGCTTTCGGCAGGGTCCTTCAAAATGCTGTTCTCTCCACTGCTCTCCACAGGCCATGTCAGTTTTTCGCTACGCTTCTTACCTTTGCATGCTTTTTGTTTACTGGCAACTGCGGGCTGTGAAAGTAGCCAGAAATGCACAGCACAAAAGAGATCCACCAGCCAATCTTTCAGATTTATAAACTACCAATTAGCCCAAACAATTATGCAGTGGTAACGTTTGATCCAGTTGGTGGGACAGAGTGATACAACACAGAAGGTAATTCCATACATCTAAGTGGTCCTCAGGTGACAATGAAGTAGGTAAGAGGTGGTCCGAAAACTCAAGCATGTAATACAATAACGCAAAATGAGTAAGTCAGGATTCTGTGGGTGCTCACGCGAACCTTCCTAACATGGTATCCAGAGCTTTTCAAAATGCTGAATATTAAGTTCAATTCACCGGTAAACAAACAGGGATAGTTGGCGAACTACCCGTACACCAGAAACATAAAACAAACTCTGGAAAAAGTGGGGCAGTTAGGAACGCAATGGACTTCGGGGATAGAGAACAGTAACATTAGCAAATATTTAAAGCCCTGGATCTCCTCTTGCAAGACCGCAGAAGCTGCGAAGACAATCACAGATGGGCACAGCAAAATAGGTACAGAGAGCATTTATTCTGAATAGCACATACACAATTGGTCACGAATACAAGCCCAAGCCCAGTGAACGGGCAATTAAGTAATATTTCTATTTTTGAGACGCACAATGGCGAAATGAGACAACATTCTATTGCACGTGGTCCAGGCGGACTCCATCGGAAAATTCAAACGGCCATTCGGTTAGTATTTCTGAACGGATGTGGAGGTGCTGCAACCAGCGCTTTGGGGACGCAACCTAATTAGCAAGAAGTGACAAACACCGGACGAAATCCGATATTATCCATGTAAGAACCAAGCAGCAAGAAAAATTGTTAGACTGTTGCGTGGAAAATTAGACCTGATAGCACCCAGGTGCATTTGGTGCTTGACTGACTAGTAAGAATGGTGGTTTATAGCACCAGTGGGAAATGCTGTAAAAATTGTGAACTTGGTACGAATCTTGGCATAAATAACAGGCGAATGCCGAAAAAAAATTCCATGAGCAGTAAAACTATAACTGCGTAGCCTTTAACACAATAATCGCAAGTGGTTTGGAGACAGAGTTTTTAAGTAAGCAGCCAGTGAGAAACAGCATATGTACTGGTGCATAGTTGATCATCCAATTCAAATGAATAAGCGTTTTAACTACGAGACAATCAACGTAAATCAAAGTGAAATAAATAATTTTGCGCCACTAGTCAATCCTCTCGTTATACTCTTCCTTAATGGTGGTCCAGCACCAACTGAGGTGGAAGCCACCCACATTTTTGTAAGAGAAACATGATGCTTCAGAATTCAGCCGGCAGAATAGTATGTAAAAGGCACGGGAATGGATGAATAAAATTTATTTTTTTGCAAATGGAATCATAGGTGGCTATCGTATTTTAGTATCTAATGCATAGACAATTTTATTCGAGGGGGACGAGATTACTTGGAATGGATCTGCTGTTAGCACCAGTAAGTGAAGAATTTACATGCCTAATCGTCGCACAGTCCACGATATGAGAATGAAGAAATTGAGGAAAGTGATAAATGGTCTTCCAAGCGTGACATGGGGGAGGGGATAAAACTGGAAGAATTTCTGGACACTAAAAAAGTGAACTGTATACAATTCATCAACGGTAACTTCTTCATATGGAGGACTGGCAGAGATTGTTTTTTTTCGCGTACCGAACAAACCGTTTTGTCACAGATTCCACTAAGCGATATATAAACTTGTCCGGATAGCCGTTCCACACAAACGGAATGCTCCTCAGTGAAAACTCATCTCCTCTTTGAAGTTCTTTTTCTTGGATGGCGTTTCTCAGTGCATCCTAGATGAACATTAAATGACAAGCTTGAGAACGCTTCGATTTGTTTCGCTTGTCTAGCGGGACCAAAACATAGTTCAATGATTTTATGGAACTGGGGAATAACCAAATGTTTCGTCATAAGTTGCTTCTTCCAAACATTTGCGATGAGATTAAGTCAAATAACACGAGAAGTTTAGAAGACAAAAAGTGGAAGGTACATAAGGTTTTAAGTCACGTTGCAACTTGTTTTTTGTCAATTGTGTGACAGGCTGCTCTATGCTGCTGTAAAATCATATGGTATTTTGTTGACTGCTGAGCATCGTTTATCGTCATCAAGCATATAGACCGGTCAGAATATATTATAAAGTCTGCCGAAAACTGCCTATTATTGAACGTTAGGGTTTGTTGGGATTAGCTAAATTTTCTTCTCATCTGCGGTAATTTTTGACAGCATATAACGTAACCCTAAAAGAAGCAGCATGTCTTGTTGAATGCCAGTTGAGATAACGTCTTGAGGTGTTTTGAGCCATATGTAAGCATGTCTGTCGACAAAAAGTTTTTAAATCCCCCTATTGATTCGTGAGGTGGATGCTCCTGGTACTTCCCTGCAAGAGTGTGGCAGACAAAGTATACTAGTTTGCAGTGGATTCTGTTGATGGTGAAACAACCACACGGCGATTCTATGGTTTTCAGCATAGGTTAACTCCACTCGTGAGATAAAGTTATTGGATCAAGGTAATGGGCTGCTCCTATCAGCATACTGAGCATTGGATTCTGTGTCTCCTAGGGTGCTGTGACCTGTGTTTTTATTCATTTTTCCTTCACATACAATTCATGTCACCTGCAATCTACGTGAAAAGCGGGTGAAACGGGGATATTCTAGGCAAAATCTATAAGAACTCACTCTGTCAGCTACCACAAGGAAGACATCCTTGTTACATCTGTTCCCTGGGTCTGGATGATCAAGACTGTCAGCTGGGCCTTTTTTTGTAGATAACTCTGAGAGACGTAAATGAAGGCATAGGAGTCATCGGCAACCACAGATACAAAGCTTGCACCAGTACCACAGTGTCCGTTAGTGTCATCAGTTTATTGAACAGATTTCTGAATGCAGCACTGATGGTTTATTTGTAATACTGTTGGAGGGTTTTCTGGTAAGAATGATTGCTGTAAGCCGTCACTGGACAAGAGTGTCAGCGAATGCTCTTTGTTATGCTGATTCTATTTGGGGTGGCTTACTTGGATTATCCCACACTAACATTTACGATTTAAAAAGATCATTAAATTGTGGGCCTCACTGAAGAAACGTTACAACAACCAATCTAACTACACAGTTACTCCAAGGGACTTAAGTCTGTTCTAAACCTCAAAAGGGATTTAATCTGCGGGTTCCGAAGGGGTGAAGTTGACACACAAAGTTGTCTGCTCCACAGAAGATACTAGGTTGAGTCGCATTATCAGGTACTTATCCTACACTCATGGGGCTGATAAAAATTCGCGGACTGCCCGCTACCGATTTTGCCCTGTGCGGGGCTTGGCAGGCAAGCCTAGTCCCCAAAATCTTTATTAATCTCATTCATTGCTTAACTACCATTTCGAACGTCCAAGTGCAGATGAGATAAGTGTTCACTCTTTCGCTTGGCAATTACAACTAAACCTTTCTGGTCTTCAGGTTTTTAGCAGTGAGCAGTGCTGAGACCAGTGTTCTACTGATAAAATATCAATTCTTTCAACACTTTTGACCGTTTATACAGAGGCCTGTTACACTGTGAATCAATCAGAGTTTCAAAGTGGTAGAGCTTGGAGGGGTATTGCACGAAGCGAATAGTGGGAAAACGATATGGTATGGTAACTACTTCATTTGATTGGGACAAACCGAACTAATTACGCGTCAATTTTTAGATGACATTTGAACGTCAAGTGAATGCCTAGGATGCGGGCGATCATGAATGAACAGTGTAAAACTCATACCATGCATACTGAGATAGCATTATTCAGGTTTGATTTATTTTCTGTCACGTCCAGAGAACAGCACGATGGTTATTTGGTTCAGTGTAAACAGATAACAAAACCTAGTTCTATATGCGTGCAATTTATTCTAAAGGGTAACCGCTGATCTACAATATGTTTCCACCAACCGTATTGGTATAGCTAGGCCGATAAACATTTATGTATTTTAACGCAATATTTCTGAACATAAACATGAACAAACTGGATCTGATGTCCTCAACGTTTCTTCGTCCCGTCAAAGCAACCAAAACGTTTCAAAGTATGGGATCGCTCCAAAAGAATTGCCTCTTCGGGGACTTCGTGGTGCAATATCCCACTCCAAATTCAATTTTGAGAACTGGTTGTACCAAAATGTCTTAGACACAATAAACGCCCATAAAAAATCTTTCGGCTGTAGCACCCATTCGGTGCCAACCTACCATGCCACCAGAAGGAAGCACAAGGGCTTGGATACTGCCGAGAAGCAGAGGTCGGGTTCGAACCACGGACATTCTGGTCAGTAAATTCGCGCTCTAACCACTGAGCCATCTCGCCCCAGGTAATTCAGTTACACTGCAAGATCATCTGGTTTGGAGTGGAAGCATTCTTACCTCAACGACACTCTCCACGATGTGACTGCAGCTAATCCCATTTCGATGACTTCCTCACCACTTAAGGTGGAACCTCTCTTTTTGGTAAAAGGAGAACGCAACATTAAATTCTCGTGGAAGTGGGATTCACGTCTTTACGCTGAGTCGAACATACACTGGGTTGCTTTGTTCAATTTGCTTGTTTACTGAAGGTTTTCCAGAGGTAGTCATGACTGACAGCTTGTAATTTTAGATTACGAGGCTTAGGAAGCTGGGAGTGGCAAGTTATGCTCAGAATATGTTCCGATCAGTCTCTCCGAGCCAGATCACCGTGCTTGTGCAAGTCGTGTCACCCAGTTGAAGTTTTCAGTTTGAGTTCATCTGGTAGCAAGAAACTCATCGCGTACGGCACGGAGCAAAACGTTTTTTGCACTGGTGAGCACGAAAACCACATGTTTTGACCTTCCCAATAGTAGTCTGAGCTGAGCTGAGGTTAACTGCCTCCGCTGCCAAACTGATTGTGCGCAGCTTTTGTACCCCAAACAAGCACTTATTTTCACTTTTTTTTCACGTCGCACTTCCGAAGTCGAATGGTGTCGGATTTTCCCCCATAACCACTCGTTTCCTAGAACCTACTTTGTCATCGACTTCCTATTCATACCACATACACAGTTGGTACAGTCATCGGCTCATTTCTCCAATAGTTCCAACACTTGCACACAGAATGAACAAACGCGATTTTTACGGCAGATAATGCAGTTTACTGCACTTTGCTCCATAAGGCTTTGGTATGGTATTTACCTGCGATATGATCTTAGTTGAAGTCTGGTTCGGTGGCGCAGTATGAAATCCATGCGTCATTCCTATTTCCCGTACAGTGGTACGAAAGAGGTGTGCACGTTTTGCATATGGATGAAACAAGTAACGTGAGAGTTCGGTTCACATTTTGAAACCGCTTTCGGTGCGACCAGTGGGCAGTAGCGTTCGACGTGCCACGAGGACTAATTGACGGGAATGATTTAGAGAAAATCCACGAACAAGATACAAAATATCACAGCACGAGAAGCCGTAATCAAACATCTGAAAATAGTATAAACCGTAGGCAACCTACGGGGCGCTTGTAACGTTGGGCGGGTTGAATCTGTGAATATGCTGCACATCATGCATGATGGGACTGAAGTCTAGTAGGCCGGAGATCTTTCTCATGATGTGAGTCAGGACATTGTATCAAATAATATTTTTATAAAGTTAAGTCGATGTAGGGCACTTTCATAATAACAATCGGTCTAACGACATCCCTGAAGCATAAGTCACTAAAAGTTGAGTATTTACTGCTTCTGTGGGGAAGAACAACACTAGTCCGAAGAAAAAACAAAGAATTAGGACAATATTTTTAATGGAGGATAAATTATTTGATTTTTGGAAATTTTTGTGAAGTGAAATGTATTTGCGTATAGAAGTGAGTTAAGTTCATAAAGGACACTACTCACAAGGTTTCTGGAAACTATTCGACAGCCCAGACCCCTCTTGGGGCTCATCAAATAGGCGCAGTCTCCGAGTTTTCGTCAACCTTGTGAACCCAAATTCGACTGATTTCGACAAATACACTCATTTGCAAATCAATTTGGCTTTCATGGGAGACTCAACTAATTCTCTTGTTTATGATATTTTTCAACTGAACGTGCTGCACAAAGGCCACCTCATGTTTCAGTTGGTACAATATTCGAGATATCGCAGTATATTTTCATAAAGGGCACTACTAACAAGGTTGGTGGAAACTCTTCGACAGCCCGCGACCGATTTCGCCCTTCTTGGGACTCATCAGGTAGGCGTAGTACCCGAGTTTCCGTTAACCTTATGTTCTACTTGAACCCAAATTGGACTAATTTCGAAAAATACACTCATTTGCAAATCAGTCCGCGTTGAGCTTAGTTCACTTAACAGAGGGTCTGGTATCACATGCTTGGATTCACTTACTGAATCATCTGTGTCCGATTACTGGCATACTTTCAGCGTTACAAAAGTGCAATCGAAAGGGGACCATTCAAACTGGAAGAATTTGATGCCGCTGCGGAAATTCGTGCTTACTCACAGAAAATTGGTGACATTGTATGGGTGAAGAATAAGTCACTACATGTAAGTTACTCGTTTTCACAAGGAGCTTGTCCTCCTGTTTGTTAATGATTTGGATTAATTCCACACATCTCTCCACTTTGCCCTAAGAACTGGGACGGAAAAATGGCTTGGAAAATTCCACCTTCATCCCCTATGACTAAATTTGTGTCACATGGATCTGATCCTTAATAAAATGCATCATGCAACGAGTCCAGCTATGAGTGGCAAACTCAGGATCAAATGCATCAGTTTTCGCTCATCTAATTCGATTAATTCAAGCAATGGCCCAATTTATTAGACTGCCAATACTTTCACGGAATATATTGCTAACTTTGTATTTCGCATGGTAGATTCACCCACCGATATACAAAAGTAACTCAGTGCCCTTTAGTGGGCATTTGGGAAGAAAGTTTCTCATTTTAACATAATGGGTTCAAAAGAACTCTCAGGGTAATGCCGAAGAGATTCAGAACGTTTTGATGTGTTGATATATCATTGTTCCCACGAGAAAATTAATAAATATGTTGCTGCAGGAGGACATTATTTTAAGCAGCGTCTGATGACGATAAAGTCTTCTCTAGTGGCACAAATACACAGCGAGTCGGTAGTACAATATTATGGGTGGGGCAGAGATAAGAATGGAAGATTTGATTATGGAAATGGGACTATGTAAGTCGGTCCACCGCCTGATACTATGACCCAGTTGCCGGAATATTAGAAATACGTTTCTTACTTGACCATCATGAGATGGCCTAAATAAGAGATACTTAGTAAATTTCACTTGAGCTGTTGATTGCTGAGGAGAGTTGAGGTTGTGAATCATTCATTTGTTGGTGACAGAATCTTGGCGTATCTGACTGGATTCAAATTAAGGAAGTTGCCTTGCCACCAAGAACGGGTAGTATAGATATCCTGGTAAAACAGCCTAGAATCAGCATCCAGCACGAACGACTATGTTGCTGAATTGTTTGGACACACTAGTCGTGTCGTTTAGATACAAGAATCGTGTGTAAAATATAAAGAGAAAAAGTGGGAGGATGGCTCCCTGAGACACACCACACTCATCTGGAATCGTGGTTGATCTTTCATCACCGGTTTATACAGATAGGTCACACCCAGTGAAGCAAGGGTGGTTGAACAGGTCCGCGAGTGTCCGTCTCAGTTGGTCTACATAGGGTGACTTATTGATCAACTCTCTAGAAGTACCCAGTGAGTGCATGACACAAAATACCAGTTTAAGCGACACCTGATGTTAGGTCCCTTAGCTTTATGTGTGGAGAGATTTTTCAGTTTGTTTTATACACCGCAGTTGAATGAGTGGTGACGTTTGCGTTCACACATTCTAGTGGAATAGATGTGTCTAAATTGCTAGTGTTACTAGTCTTAGTAACAAGTGTGAGTAAGCTGATCGACAAACCAAATAAAAACTGCCTTCACCCCGAGTAAATTTTCATCACCTAGGTGTTTTGCCGTCCGAGCAAGTTGAAATCCGCAAGAAGACCGTCCAGTAGAAGTCCAAAGACCTCGGCCTCAATTAGGATAAACCAGTGATTTGCTATTAGCATAAAGCAGCTGAATTGCCGGATGGAGATTCGTTTGGAAATACATGCTTTATTGAATAGGTTCAAGCAAAGACGTGCAAGATCAGTTGCGGAAATGCAGAAAATTACCTGAAATATGGATCAAGCATATTTCGAGATGGAACACTAATAGAAATCGCCATTGTGACAATAGGTGATGAAACAAGCAGAATACACACATCGGCAAATTAGTCTGGTTTTAACGAGGGACTAAAGTTAAACTTAGCTAAATCTCTCGTTCTTGGTATTCCTCAACTGGGTGTGTTGCAAAAAGGTCGCCTCATGTTTCAGTTGAGCCAATGTTCAAGATATTGCGTTACATTGTCCCGACACTACTCATAAGGCCGCTGATTACTCTTCGACTTACGACCGGTTTTGCCCTTGATGCTCATCAGGTAGGCGCTCTGTGTGCAGCACACTCAGTTTAAGAATAGCATAAACCAGAGATTCAGGTGGGATTCGACTGAGAATCCCGTTAAAGGGAGACTTTATGTGCAACTAAGTTTATTCCAAAAATTGCGCTCAATTTTGGCTCAACATAAGGCATACGGACGAACACCCCTTGGACTGCGCCTGTCTGTTAAGCCCCAGGAAGGGTGAAACCGGTCGTGAGCTGTCGAAAGGCTTCCAATAGCCTTATGATCAGTGTGTTCCGTCAGGCCATAAAAAGTTTTACGGTGATGACATTTCTACGGATGATGCACTTTTCGTAGACTTTCCAGCAAATAAGGAAGTATGGTTTATTTACGCTTGTCAGTTATCACCCATCTGGTCTTCAACAAGTTAGTTTAAATACCCACAAACCGCTCAGTTACTTCTATTTCCCTTTTTAACTGAAAATGTGGTACATTTCAGTTTGGATGTTTCATCGCACCCACGTATTTTCTATTGATTTTTGCCAGTATCCCGTGCACGCATGTGTACATTGACATACACAATTCCTTGCATCTGCAGTCAGTTGGGAAGAATGCTGTCCACATATACGTATCGATCAGTCGTGAGGTAAATGCATGTGACCGACGAATAGGGAGGAGGGTGTGGGGCAAAACAGAGATACAGCGCTTCAGCCGTAATTGTGCAAATTTTATTATTCACCATCAGAGTAACGTGCGCGCTACTCATGAGAATTTGAACCTTAAAGAAATCCCAGTAATCCATCTGGAAACCGGCGTACTTATTTAGTAGTTCGACCGTTTGTTTTGTTGACATTCAAGTGTCGTTTTTTTCCTTGTGGATTTGGATTCTGACTGCGGTTAGGTTAAATATGCAGATTATTTCAACCAATGAAGTTTAGCGGAGATAGTCAATAACGAACAAATTCACAAATTTACTAGAAACTAACCCTGAGAGATGGGTTTCAATCAATGATGAGTTAAAACAGGCCAGTGTTGACTGGCTTGATTTTAGGGATTTGTAAGATATATCTGGCATATGGGATATTTTTTATGGAGCCACGGATTGTTGAGTTATATGATCACCAGATATTTGCCTAATGGTTGTGTTTGATGCAATTTGAGTATCCTTCAGACATGATAAAAGATACGGAAGTATGCACGAATGTCACAGGGACCAACCAACCAGCTTATTGGATGGTTTCTATTGAAAAATTATCCAACATCCCTTTCACACGCACTGCGGTACCAGTCGAATTATTATGTGGTAACTGATATTCTTGCACCACTAGGAGCCCGTGGTAATTTACGTTGAAGTGAATCCACACTTCTTTAAGGTGGCATACAGATCTACAACAGCGTTCCGGAGGTTACACCACGATCAATTTTATCATGTTGAACTGCATAGGCGATATATTTCGTTCCGCTTTGCATCGACTAAAGCTTTATTGCTGCTACTTGTCGTGCGTTTTTACTCATCTATTTTTACACAGGAAGCGGTGGCTTGGGTGGAGGAGGAGGTCGCAAAGTACGCATGGAATCCAAAATTGACAGTAAGCTACCGCGGGATGATTGGTGCTAGATGTTTCCTGTGCAAATCATCCACAGTGCTGACCAGGCTCCCATACTTAAACCGTGGTGTTGGATCTCTTACCAAAGTATCGTACTTAAAAGATAGTTTCCAACGGATATAAGTGCACTGTACAGTATTCCACTGTTCTTCAGCAAGAGGTCATTTTTGGAGGATAAAATCGATTTTTACAGTGATAGCAACTCATACGAATACTCTGACTGATACCCACGTTATTGTTAGTTATAGTAACTGCGGAATCGTCAGTATAGTAAGCCAGCCAGCCGGTCAAGCTAAAAATGTGATATTCCAGCTGGCATGGAATTTTAGTTTTTTTGATAACAGAAACAGCGATACTGCAATATGAAAACAGAAGCATCGAGTCACTTTTCAATTTCATGCTTCGAAAATGAGAAACCTAGCTTTCCAAAGCAGGATATTCAAGTGTGAGTGTATCTTGATTTCTTGAGCCGTGTTTTGTTATTTTATGACACCTACGGTTTTTTCATCCCTTTTAATTATTTTGCCCTCGATGTACACTGATCACCAAAATACAAAAACCTTGTTCATCACTAAAATGGATACAACATTGGACGTCAACGTTTACACAGGCGGTTGGAAATAAATAGGGTGCTGAATTCAATCTACCAATCTACAGGTGACCTTTTGTGTCCTTGTTGTGATAGACTGCCCATGATTTTAAACTATCAGGCTTGAGGGACAGCAAAGTATCCTGGCCTATGGATTGATGGTTGGGTTAGCTACTGTTTAACTTCACCAAGTGT
Source organism: Opisthorchis felineus (assembly GCA_004794785.1). Lineage (NCBI taxonomy): Eukaryota > Metazoa > Platyhelminthes > Trematoda > Opisthorchiida > Opisthorchiidae > Opisthorchis > Opisthorchis felineus. The sequence continues at coordinate 168,163 of SJOL01006362.1, read as the reverse complement.
AACCTTTCCATTGAGTCATTGTTGAAGCAAGACAAATAAAAGATACGGTATGGAGCAAAATATATCCTTATATCTATCTCTGTCCCTCTATATTTTTTGGCAGGTGGCAGGTAAAGGCGAGATATGTTTGACTAGATCAACTGTCAATTTGATTCTATGCAGTTTGACTGCCTCAGTCAGAGTCCATTATATTTCATGTAGTCTGTCAGAGGAATCATGACTTCACGTTGTCTTCTATTGGCACTTACTCACCGAAAATTGCGTAGCAACGACTGCGACCTACGCTGGCAGATATATAGCAAGCGCAATCTTACCAAGTTTACTTCAACGGCAGTTATGATACTTGAGTGCAAAATTTAGAACCGCGGTCTTAACCGATGGTAATGCGAGTTGATGTATTTTGACTCATACAGCATCGGTTCTGTGACTGTCTGCAGTATGATAACAGGTGTTAAAGTATATTTTAGGTAACTAAGACCCCGGGAAAAGATATAAACTACCAGCTGAACCATATGATGGGTGTGTCGTGGAATGTTTCATGGTCGCTTGAAAAAGTCACACAATGCCTTCGATGAAGTGGTCAGATACATTAAACAGTCTTATACACTTTCCAGTCTCCATAGAAAACTGCGATTCGCTCTAATATGCCTTCTGTTGCTGAGCAGCCTACGTGCAGTTTTTGCGATTCGCATGCCTATAGCTTAACTCAAACTGTGGGAATAACTGTGTTTTGGTAACCGGTTCAAGACTGTTTTATACATGAAGTAGCTTAATATCTTTGACAAAAAGATCAACAAAAAGGCAGAGCTAACACGCCGCCATATGTACCCAACGTGGGAGGATAAAAGGTCAAGTAGATCGTGAAGTTGACGGCTGAAAGTTGCCCAGCTGATCAGCCACACGAGGAGCGAACTCGGGCGTGGGCTGTCGAAGAATATTCGACAGCCTTATGAGTAGTGTAATTCCAAGAAAAAGCTGGCTGTCTAGCCTTCAGGAGGCTTCAATAAGTAGAGACCTATTTATGTTTGGCTTACAAACTAACAAGTCTTAGCCTACTGAAAATAAGATTGTTTTTTCTCCTGAAGTCCCTTTTGCAAATTGTCTAGCAAAAAACAACCATATACGTGATGCTTCATTTGAAAACTTCCACCTCTGAAACCCCGATTTTGAGCAAGGATCTTGTGTATCAAACAGTATGCGTTTTATTTTGTTAATCGACTGTTGTGCTTCCAGACCATCTGGTTAAGCGTATTACTAATGAGTAGACGAGTTGTCTAAATAATTTGTTTATGTGATACTAAAAGCTTAATACCCATCATGTGGATCGGTTTCTCTGAGAATGGTTCTCAGCTGGTTTAATAAGATTTAAAGAGGTGCTAAATGCAAAACTACGAAGAAAAACAATCAGATAGTAAGATAGCAAATGATCAAAATAGGTATGATTCACTGCTGTGCTTGGTGTGGCCAGGTTGTGAATCATAGCGTGAAGACTACTGCCCTCCTAAGGGTCACAGGTATTCGAGGTGTGTTAGAGGTATGAAACAGAATTAGTTAACTTACTAGTAGCAGCCGACGAAGGTCTTATTTTCGCTCCCGGGACCTTCTCCTTTATTGAGGTAAGTACCTCTGGTCTATCAGACAAAAGACTCGAACCAGATTACTCGGATAGTTTGTTGGTTACAGACTAACTTTTTTGAGAGGCGACACCACGTTAAGTGAGGCACTTAACGTTGGTACAGAAATGAGAAGCTTTGAAAAGCAATTTTTGTTAAAAGCGTTCTATCCGGACGGACAGAGAGTTTTTTGCTTCAAAGTGGGGCATGACGGTCAATTAGGTGAAACATTTTTTCTAGGATTGGAGTTTTAGTTGGCTGTGTCTAATTTCAGGAAACGCTGGTGGACAAGGTCGCCTTAGATGCATTGAATGTCAGTGACGCAGTACTGGAAGAAAAACCTGGGTACGCATTCAAGGTTCTGCCTGGTCAGTCCGGGGTCCACATTCCAGTAGAAGTCTATGTTGGCGGTAAGTTTTATTCATACTGCGTACTCTTTCTTCAGCGCTAAGGATGTGTGGATTTCTGAGACAGTAACTGAATGCATGGCTTTTAATGAATCTGCAATTTTAGGGGACGGATTGTGGTGAGAGGCAATGGACAGCAGTCATGCATCTGTTCCTCTGTGGTCAGTAATGATTTGACCAAGATACTCTAAACCAGGACAAGTTAGTCTCAAAACCTAGTAGAACTCCAGTACACAAGAGATTTGCTACTTGGCCGTCCACATTCAGACCTCTGACTTGTAGGTTAGGCTGGAGTTTTCAAACGTTAAAAATGCATCCGAAGCCAAGGGGCATGAAATAAGGACCAAGAACATCCTTTAGCACTCAAACTTATGTAATTTTTGAAGACAGTCAATGAGTTTAGTCACAATTAGTGTGGATGCTTTACTTAGATAGCAACAATAGCTGTACAGTGGTTTCTATGATGAATACAGCCAACCGAAGGATAGTGGTAGTTCCAGATGCCCGTATTTTGGAACTATCACTTCGCTTGCGCCAGAACCATTCATTTTTAGAGACGACCGATATTTAATGCATAAGTTTATGTGAGTGAGCAAATAACCTCGTGCCAATCGTTTTTACGGACACTTAAAAGCTTATTTTCCAACTGCTGGAAACCATACAAATGTAAGTTCTTCAGAAACGTCGGTTCATAATTTATATGTCAAGGTATACAAGTTATGAAGCATTGTTTGGTTTCACAGTCCTAGCTTTATTTTTATCATCTGACATGTCTGACTCAACTACTTTCTTTTCACTCCCGTGATCTCATTCGGTAAATCAGTATTGCACTCTTTTCTTGATGAGACGACCCGATATTATTCCGAGACTTATCGACAAAATGCATAGAATGCTCAGGCAAGAACTTCTGGGCTGAGTCTATCGGTATTTAAAAGGTCTCAGTGGTCAGGTAGAATGTCCCTTGTGGTTGTAAACGCAAACTGAGGTATAAAGCGTTAAACTCTGCACCAACTTGATGGTGGAGCGCTTATTGTTTGTCACGTTTGGGCTATCTTAAAGGTTTAACCGTCTCATGAAAGCTTCCGGATTAGCATCTCTTGCCTACACAGTTATTTTGCTTTTAGCTCTCTGAATGAGAGTAAATCGTTTTTACAAATAGTATACAAACGCCGGAGTTCTCGTCAGTGTAAGAATACCAAATCGATAGGTTATGGCTGGTTTTGGGTCATTTGATAAAAGAGGCCAAGGAAAAGTTGGACTAACGGTCGATAGATGAGGATCGAATGGCAGACTACCTTGGTAGCATACGGAAAAACTGCTTGTGCCTGCAAAGCCTTGCTCACTTCTCATATTTTTGCTCAATTTTTTCTCACATAGATCCTGAAGTATTTCATACTCTACGCTGGATGCAGTCATTGGACAACATCCTGGACAACGTAACGAATCTTCACTTTGTTTACTTCGCTAGCGTCACTGGGATATTCAGTATCTATCCAGGTAGGTTTTGTGACCTGAGGAACGGTATCTGGTTATTATTTAGTCCAAGCGTTTCCTTTGATACCTAATTCTGATGTGATTATTTCTTTGAGGAAGAAATACCATCATTCCCTCCGCTGACAGAAAGTAAGATCGTCAACAGTGAACCATGTCGTTTAAAGTCCTGAAGGGGAGAGGAGGTCGAAATGGTATAGGTTAGTTATCCAGGAGCTAACCTACCGGAAACGCATGGAGTATTTAATTTCATGCGCTCATTTGGCCCATCTTGATGGATAATTACAACTGATGAAATCTTAGATGATGAGTCCCCTCCTAGATGTTGCCTTCATCGCTTGACGAATATTACCTTCAGATTAGTTGTGCTTCCTCAAAAAAGTTTAAAATCACGGACATACGATTGCTCCAAGGTGGGATGCGCGCAAACCTGGAAAGTTTTAAAATATATTTTATACAATTCCCTCCGGTGTCCGCTCCTACAAATACTGATGCGTCGATGACAAAGGCGTAACCTCAAGAATTAAGCCAAATTATTTGAGCAGTTGAAGACTTGGAGGCTTTAAGTTCCCATCCTTCAAAGGAAGGTGTAAGTATTGAGCATGAAAATGGACACGATGTAATTAGATTGATTTTTAATTAGATGTAATTACAGAGAAGGTGCCATGTTTAGTTCATGGCACCAGAAATAGTGACTGACGTTGAATTTTGCTGTGTAATATCCAAAAGAATGATCGGTCCTAAAATAGTGCTTATTAATTATCTAATTTTTACTACCTTAATTTTAGCTGCATTGTTCTTTTTGGCATACTATTTAGGCGACCTGTTTAATCAGGCATTCACAAACTAGTGTATTACTTCACACAGGTTATGTCCGTGTACGTTCCTTGTAAGAAAAGAAAATAGTTCTTCTCAAACGACCATCAACGCGTATTTCTTAAAAGGCGTATTTTTTATCCCATTAACGGACCTTTTGACTTTTTGCAGCGTTTGCTTGGCACTCCGAAAAGGTGGACATGTTTGATATTCGCAAAACCAGATGGTAAGTAGTTTTTTTCTTTCTCACTAGGAGCTCGGTTTGTTTCTATTTTTAAAAAGACCCGTTGCTATCCTGTAAAGAATGCTAAACTGTCGACTCCTTTGGCCGTTTAAGCTCTCTTGGCTCTAAATCAGATTGCTAATAAGCAAGTGGACCTGACTGGCAATATTCTTAGCTCCAACCGGGTCCCCCATTAACAAGCGTATCCCCGGTAATCACCACACATTTCACTGTTTATGTCATCCTGCTGGTGACAAAAAAATAATCGCCAAATACCCGCCCTCCGCCGTTTCGGCACAGCTTAATAAAAGGCACATGACATCGCCACTTTGAAGAGTAGCTTCTTCGGGTCGGGTAAGCAAAAGCGCACTTTACGGACTATCATAACTGCTGACCATTATCTTGAGCCATTGTTATCATTTTGATCTTCTAAGGTCAGAATTATTGGGAGTTCTTCCGTTATGAGCTATCCTAGCTAAACAGTTCTAGCTCCTCCCACTTCAATCTCCTAAGACGTTTGCTGCATAACGACAGGTTTTAGGATTAAAAAACCTTACTTTAAACACTTCAGGAGTATACACAATACACAATACAATTAAAAATAACTGGTGGTCCCCATGAAACTCGCTTGCCTAAATATTAAATGCTGGAAGGCTTCCTATGCTTTTTCTGATCAACACATTTGTTAACGTTTAGATTTTTGGGTTGACCTCAGTTTATGCACTAAAAATGAACTTTCGGGGTCACGAAGCTATTTACGAATGAATTAGACTTACCATCTCTGCCTATGAACTAAGTTGAGCATCGTACATTACGTCAACGAATGTATACGTATTAGTTTTTTCTCCCAACACGGGCGTGTTTGCCTAGCGAAGAAATAAGTCTCATACAAATATATAAGTGCTTAATACTGTGGGCTTGGTTATAGTCCAATTCTGTTCGCTACGTCTAACATGGTGAATTGTGCACTCTTCCAGGTACATGCAAGGATCAGCGGTTCCAAAAGCATTGCTGATTATGTTAGATACGTGAGTCGACAGTTTCTTCCGTCCATTACACTCCTAGCCATAAAAAATACCCGTGTCTTACTATTCAATTTCCAAAATGATTTCACCATATTTCGTGCTATTTTATCCCGTTTCCCTTGTGTAGAAGTGGGAGCATGACTGGACAGTCACTTATAGTGGCTAACATTTCCATACAGAAACTCGTGACGAGTTTGGACGAAAATGATTACTTTGCCGTGGGTCATGTAAGTAGCAAGGAGATCAACCAGTGAGTTTTTGTTTCACAGTGGTTTCCGTCCATTAACATCAAGCCTAATCCTCACTGTCAACCAGTCAAATGGATAAGAGCTCCATTTGCGATTTAATGATCCGTGGATTTACTCAACCAGTTTTGTTGTATTGTTATCAAGTTCCCCTCACAGGAACACGGAAAACACTTCTCACTGGTGAACAATTCAGAGCCTGCATGTTTCCAGTCATTTGTGAGGGCGACAAAGCGGAACATTCACGTAAGTTTCCCGGGTACATTTTTTTTGAATACTTAGAGAACAAGGTTCTTGTTTTATGCTCCGTCAGATTTTTGGCCCTTAAAAAATGTACAAAAGTTTGAAAGCCTGTAAAATTTATTGTTAGAAGTCAGGTTGAGTACAGGCGTGCTATGTAAACGGAACGTTGTTTACCTGTTTCAGAATAAGTGGAACACCTTGCTCAGCATTGACAGCAGTACACCAGTGGTACATACTGGCGCCTAATTGTCATAGATAAGTGGAATTCATCTGTGAGAAGTTCTCGAAAACCCCTTTACACTATAAAAGGCTCTCTTGGACTTTTAGCCCTTTACGGAGGCTGATGCCGGGTAAAGAAAGGAACTTTTTCATCAGCAAGTACACAGATTCTGTTTTCATCTCCTTCTTGCAGCGGCTTGTCAGTCAAGAGATGACAAACGCCCCGCCCAGAGGATACGCAAACTTTTCCATGGCCCTGGAAGAAGCCATATTGCTTTTTGACGATGTAAGTAACTACCAGTAAACAGCAAATCCGTGATTTGGCGTTTTCCCTTTATCCAGTCCTGACCAGCCTCAGTAACAAACTCCCATGTTTCTTAGCATCATTACTTTATGCTTGCTACTCCTGGCGTTCAAAGAGTAAACAGTCACAACTGGCAATCACTGTGCCAATGACTCTTTAACACAACTTCCTAAGTTAAGATGAAGGCGGTGTTTATCAATCTATCTGCCTACTGGTGAACGTGTAGATGTATGTTTCTTGCCATAATCCGCGTGCAACATGACCTGAGGTCTAATAAATGGGCTCTTCTAGCGGTGTCGCGCTCGGCTATTCATTCATAAATACATGCTTGAGTAATGGACTAGTCAGACTAACAGGGCTGGAAATGTTTTAGACGAGAGAATGTCATACACTACATTTTCATTTAGGATGAGAAGATAACCGCCATCTTTCAATGGCACCGGGGATTATTGTCAACGCGACCATGGACGAGAAAAGCAATATGAATGTCGCTCGATGAGAGCAGTTAACAATCGCAAATTAATAGTAAATTACACCTATCTGACGACCTCATAAAGCAACTTGTTGTAGGGTGCCATTGCATGAATGGATGGCATGGTCACGTGAAATAAGACTTACTAACTGCGGATTCTGTCGAAATACAACCAGGACTATAATGGTACCGAAACATCATCGTTTGTTCTAAGCACATTTGAACAGAGAGGAGGTACTATGCCTAGCTTACCGGCGCAAAAACTGTCGCAATATATCGCGCAAGCTCACACTGTTTTTACTTTTTTAATTAAACAGATTCCGTGTTTTCGTTTTGCTGTTCACCGTAATTTCCAATATGTTGACAGATGTCCTCTAGTTTTGCAAGGCGAGACAGTAATTAAATAAATGAGGAAGCAGACGTCCACATTCGAATTTATTCAACGCAGGATTTGTGATGCTTGATATACTGGTTGATGGGAAACACGCTCTAAGTGACTGCCGATCATAAGTTTCCAGAGGTTCCATGCATCAACTCAGTTAGTGGAAGCAGCCTCATATCTTCCGTTAAGCCACCTTCCCCTAAGCTACTGCAACAGCATGAGAAAATTTTTCCCGGCGAATCCTGGTTCATAAGTCAACGTCTTTATTCTTTCATTCTCAACGACAGCATGTTTGTTCGTGACCAAAATATGTTAGTACACTATTCTTGCGGCCGCGCACCGGAATCGACTGAACAGAAGACAATGCGACACGGCCAAAGGATGGGGTTTCACGGTTCATTTTGATTATTTTCTGAGACAAGCGAGTCGTAATCAGCTCAAACGTGAGGCTCATGGGAGCACAAAGTCACTCCCCGCTACAGTTTGCGTGCTGTTTACAAGAGTCATGCTAATCACGGTCGATAGAGCAGCACCGCAGAATCGCGGTGGCTAAGACTGTTGACATCTGACACAGCGATCCGATCATTTGTCAGCAAACACATCTTGCTCAGGTGCCGCATTTATCGTGGTCCAGCTCAACTTCTCCCAAAAATCTCCGGTACTGAACACGGAACCATAACCTCAGGTCATCCGAGAGGTTTGTTGACAAACAGCCAATGGTGTTTCTTCCTTGTTTTTTTTATTTTCCCGATATCCACTGTGCTCAATACGTCGTATCAAGTTCTTCTCTCTTCGCCCTCGCAACTGGAGGAAAACCTTACCAAAAACACGTTCGTCAATCCTTCTGTACCCTCATTCTAATGGGAATCCATGGATCATTGACATTTTTTACGTTAGGCTAACTCATCGGCTGAGAATACGCTTTTATAGCCATTAGGTACTACGACTTTGGATAAATGATTCAACTACCATTAACGACCGACCAGTCAAAGTTTGTTAGTGCGTAAATATTAACATCATGCAAGTCGCCGATACAGGTAAGCAGTTGTCACGCAGTGCAATTTCACTTGTTGTAACTTTAAGAAATAGTCATTTCTCCTAAAATTTTGGATGCATATAACAAAGCATTATGCCAACCATTCACGAATTTTCAGCTGAAGAATGACAGTCATCCAGGGAGAGAAAACACTCCGTGCAATAAGGTCCTTGTCATGTTTACAGACAGTGCCTTTGAATTCGACAGCCGAGTCATGACGGTTTTGAAGGACAAACTTGGTGATGTAAGTTATGTTGTGTGTAACGTCTTCTTAGTTCATGGAACATGTAGTTCATTTTCTGTTACTGCTTTATCAGTGGAAATACTGAATGTTTGTTGGCAGCCCCGTTTGGCAACCATTACCTGCCATTCACGAATTCTACGCTGATTGGTAGCCTTCATGATCTGTCAGCGGGGGCGTTTTGCATCCTCATAAGATTCGGTGGCCAAGACCGAGTAGACATTCCAAGATATAATTGGCTCAACACTTAAGCCCTCACGACTTTTATTGGAATTGCGAAGTATTTTCTGCGCACTACAAGGTGAGAGCAGTGATGCGTATGAGTATTTCTCCTGAACGTACCCGTAATCGATGATCATGACCAGGAGAAACATCCTGATATTTGGAGAAGTACTTGGGAATCTTGTCTATCAGCAAATTGTTCAGTTGTGCTGTCAAATTTTCACGCTATATTTAATCCGCCAGTTCACAGAGGGTGAATCCCATAGGGTATTACGTAGGGACCGAGTACTTTCTATGTCGTAGCAAATAAAAATAAAAGTAAACGAACAAATAAATGTAAAGTTAATGCCTTTGAGGTGCATTCAAAACAGTTTGATGTAGCAGCCGTATACTGAGGATGTAGGCAAAGTTCGGTAGGTCGTAAAAGCCATCATATGTGGCAGGGGCGAAATTTTTGGGCTTAACATTCAGCTGTATAAAAATTGGCTAAGATGTAGACAACAAAAACGTTGAAGGGCAATGCACTGCGACAGAAAAACGTAAGGACAGCTAGTTCTACTGATGGAGTAAAAGTGGCTGAGCTGCTTCAGCTATCCCCTGAATCTTCTCCGAGCGTAGCAGTTTGTAGGGCTGGTGGATTGCTTCGGATGTTTTGGTCAGGCGTCTGTCGAAAGATGTCCGTGACTTATCAGCTTCTCTGACAAAGTTTAAAATTGCAGTGGAGCTGATAATCAGTAACGTGTTGCTTCAGTAATTGCGGTTTTCTTATGCGTAATCTTCAGTTCATAGCAAACAGGATCTCTATACTTACGAGGAAAATCTGTTCAGTTCATTATATCCGGCATTTGATTGGAACTTTGAACCCCTGAGGGGAATTCAGTTTAAAGCAACGGTTTGGCGCGTCTCATTGGAGGGCACATTGTCTCTAAATGTGTATTCGATTTAGACTGCTGCAATATTTTTACTCCCAAGTTGGAAAAATGATGAACAAAGGAACGGCGAATTCAACGTTGATGTAGATGTGACTGACAAACCAGCCCAGACTGGATGTATTATCTGCCGTAATCTCCCAAGGTTTGATTGCAACTGACTTCCGACATAGACACGCTGCAAGTTAATTACAATAAGAACGGAGGATAAAGCTTGCATAAACCGCTCATTTAATGTCCACATCCTCCTGGCCTTTGATTTTGGGTTGTGCCAGTAAGCAGATAACGGAGAGCCTGACCATCTGATGTCAAGAGGAAATATTGACTACGCCAGATGACTCTGGTTATGTTCAGTAGGAGGTCTGATTAATCAAGTTGTGGTCAACAGTTAAATGGAAACCAGAACGAAGGCGTCACGTTTTAGTGTTTTTAGAAGGCACCCGATCTATATGTTGTGTCACGAATAAGGAGACCGTATGCATTATCGTCACCACCAGCGTGAGTCCGAAGACTGAATTTCTTATTACTTTGTTGGGAGTCTTTAGGGTACCTAATTTCAGGCTTAGGAGATTTTATCCCGAGACCTGAACTTAAATTGCCTGATCCGAAAAGTAGAAATTGTGACTGTGTACTACTTACCACGTTCTAATTTGACGTTTCAAAATTCAGATTGTTATATTTAATACCCAATCCATTTGCTTTCTATCCATCTGGGCTACTCCAACTAGCTTTTTTAACCCTTAAATCAACTGAGTGTTTGCATTTATTGCATTATTGACTGAGATAACTGGTGCGTTTATGGAAAACCGATGAAAAATAAAAAGGTGGTACTGAGCGAAAATAGAGATTATAAACAAATAGATGGTTACTAGGACGCATACAACAAACCAAATAAAGTTTCAAGTGCTGTATCTTCCAGGCCACTCTTCTTTTCACTCGTCGGCCTTAAAAATCAGTTCTTGGTTTTCGTGTCATTTAAACCTCGTAACTTGATGTAGATCACTTTTGGTTAGACCTTATTTTATTTCCTTCATTGTCTCACTTTTCAACTAGATTCAGCTACTGGTCTATGCCCTAGGTGAGCCTGTGAGTGATGTGCCACTGTATCAGCGACAAGCCGCTAAGAACGGGGGTAAGTGACAACTTGAGTTACATTTGTGCGAGAAAGTCACGGCTAAAGTACATGGAAGCTCTCACACACGCGTGTTTTAGAAGTTTTCCCAGGAGTATTCTTGCGTTCCTGTAGATGTATTGATTAAGGGGTTATTCTGGTTGGAATCCGGTGTATTTTTCCCAAGCGGTGCGTTGGAAAATAAAATTGCGAAACGAAGCCTTACGGTACTTCATGTTCCACAAGATTTTAAAAGTGCTAAAATTTGGTGGCGGGCCATCAACTTTATATATAAAGTTGGCTTGTTCAGCTCACAAACGATCACTGGCCGAGAAGCCTACCTGTCCAACTTATGTAGTGAAACGTGAAAGCGAAAAATTATTTCGATTGTCCTAGAAACGAATATCCAGGCTGTATGGACTATTAAGCAAATTTGTAGCGACATGATCTGTTACCACATGAATACAGCTTCACTTCTATAGAATAACGGAATCCCCTTTTTTATCAGTTGGCTTACAATTCAACTTTTTTGTCATCCATATTTTGACTCCTGACTGTTGCCACATAATATGAAGCCATTCTAAATGAACCTGACTACAAGTCTTTATTGAAGTGATGCCAAATATTCATCAGTTATTGGCCAAAGCAGTTACACTGTCTGCTTTGTCAACCCCGTCAGGGTAGACAACTAGGGAAGATGAGCAACTTGAAGATGTGACAGTAGTCAGGTCGTTTAAGTCAACATCTGGCCAAAAACACTCAGATCAACTCGCTAGCTATGTGTGTTTCAAACATTTGTTTAGGATTCAGTAGGATGACCCCATTTTTGCCGAAATAGAGAACCCAAATAAGACCACTTTAGTCTGGCATTGTACACACTTCCGAATTATTATCCTGCTCCACTGTGGAAACTATTTGATGGCTGTCTTTTTGACCGGGGAGTTGTCGTCTGCGACTGTTTCATTCGAAAGCGTAATGGCAGTGATTAGGAGGCGAGCCCAGTGCCTCAAAGAAGCGTTAATGGTCAGGCAAGCACATTTTTTCCCATCCCGTTGATCAAAGAAAGTATAACATTTTAGTTACTAAAAAGAGGGGTTGAGTATGCAGTAAACAAAATGGTTTCAATTGCTAAATTGTGCATGGAGAGAAAGGCTTGTATTGGGTTGCAGAAAATCAGATCCACAGTTAATATATGTTTCTACGTGCATTTGTAGTGCACTGATCAATCTACCTTCATCACCGAAAGCCGATTAGCAACTGGACGCTTGGACAGCTTGCTTGAAGTAGCAGTCAAGTGGAGTGTTTTGAAGATTTCAAGCCGTTCTATTTGATAAACACACAGTGCCCGAAGTGCCTTTGGGGCCGAGTTTTATTACCGATTATACCCACGAAGACAAAACGGTGAAAACAAAAAATCCGGTTTAAACATGGTTTTGGCTTTTATTGAAAACGCCAGCTAAGTTAACCTATTTAATCGCGGTTCGGACCTACAATTCTATTCAGCTGCTTATGTTGGGCTATTCTGCTTGCCATTTTGTCTCGTCTTTCTCTCCTTTCCACATATGTGCGGTATCACCCTATTATTTGTTCATCTTTTATTACCACGCCAATTCTCGTCGTGGTTCTGTTGTAAGTTTATGTGAACGCAACACAGCTTCGAATTTGTGCACGACTGAGGTGATTTATTGACAGGGAATTCTTTCTCGTTCCGTAGGTCTAAGACGCAGCCCTACACAGTGACTCATTAGCGATATTTCTTTGACTGATGTTAACCATTTCCATAAAAACTATTTGGCTTGCCCAACATCCCAACCATAAAAATGGGGATATTTTAATCAAATCTATCGGTTTAGCAGTAGTTTGGCAATTCACCCAGAGGTGAATCAGTTTCTCTGTAAAGTTTCTGTGTGTATGTCACAACCAAATATAATTAAATGGGTGCTATATTCATGGTCACGTTCAGTTACCAGCATGTAACCTAGGTCTGTAGTGACGATCTTTGAGTCAGAACTGCTGTGATTGTCAGCGTCATTCGACGTTTTCTCCTTCGCACAACAAGGGAAGGTAGCTGTGGCATAATTGGATGCCGCCAATTCGGAAGTAGTTGAAAATCCTGTCTCATAACACTAATAGGTACATAGTATTATTAATGCTCTACTCATTATCTAGCGTTTTATCTATCTCACGAAACGGTCAAGTCAAATTCGTCTGCCAGTTTGCAGTCAAAAAAATTTCACTTGGTGAAGATTGTCTTTTCTACTTTCAGGATGTTACCAAGACTTGCCCAGTAAAGGCGCCGTTTCAAACATGATGAAAGTAAGTTTGTCATTACTGCCTCATATGGACAGTAAAAGCCGGAGGTAATCTCACGATACCGATGAGAATAAGACTGTACCTTGCCTTCTCCTTTCTGATATCACCACTAACATACCTGCTCGGTTCATTCCAGGATTTTCGTTACTTGACCATAACCAATGAACTTACAAGCGTTAAAAATGCAACAATAATGGCTTATTTAGGCTTGTTTAAGCGTTATAATGTCGCCAGTTTGTTCTGGACATCCAAAAAGTTCATTTTCCAACCATCAGGGCTAGGATTATGCTCCCTGGGCAGTATGTTAAGGGTATCTGTAGACTACCTGAGAAAGAACACCGCTGTATTTTTCGCTTTTAAATTTAATTTTCGAAAGTAGGTTATTTGGATAAATGTGATAAGGTCGAATTTATCACTAAACAGAACCTACTAAATGCTGCTTTACGGAGTTTTTGGATTTGGTTAGATGTGTTTTTTTAAACGCTGTTTTGCCTTATTTCTGCATGGTGGGCTCGCTTGTCAAATGTTTGATAGATGATACCAATAAGACCCATTTCCGAAAACAAAGCTGCCTAGGTATTTTCTAACAAGACTATTTTGGAACATCAAAAAAGTGCTATCTCCTTCATTTCCACACAGGACTACCAGGATCGTTCGACAAGGGTTGCCCATGGTCCAGATGGGGGTCCGATTCAAACATCTGTTATCTTGCACGGTGCCAGTGAAGTTTTCCGTAACGAAGAGTATCAGGTTAGCCAGTGGGCAATGTAATATATCAGTTTGATGAGTTTTGGTTAGAAATGAGAAGTTCTGTTCGAAGCAAGGGTAGATTTCTGTCTTCCAATGAATGAAACTGGCATTCAATATTCAAGAAGCATGCTTCGTTTGTATGGTATACCTGGTTGGTGCACTTGATTGTTGTTACCGGATGGCTTTTCCTCTGTTACACAGCATCAACAGGATACAGACTGTGTTATATAGTTTGAATGGGTTTTGAGCTTGGTAGACCAGCCTCTGCTCTGTTTGATCAGCTGCTTAGTTTTCAGTTATGCCGCAAATACGCTATACTACCCGTATCGGGCGCCAGCTAAGTTTGTATTCCAGCGTATTCCAAGTAGCTATCATTACAAATATCAAATCAATGTGCCGTATGACTAATTGGGGGTTTTCTACTGAAAATGTATGTCACAAAGAATACTGTGTTTAAACATTGGAAATTTAGGGGGAAGTTGGCAGGACTTGATATGTGTGTAAGCTAGAATGATAACACGCCAAGCGGTAGACTCGGGCCAAGGAGCTACCAACTATCAGATGGGTAAGTGTATGAGTTTAAGTGTGGAAACTGTTTTAGCAGTGAATTTGTAGTTTTTCGTTGACTTTGAAAAAGCTTCAATGTTGGCGCCATCTTGATGAGTAATGCGCACATAAAAAAGCAGCCAAAAGTCGGACAAGTGGCCTTCTAGAAACTGACAGACTTTGAATTCCTTGGCCTATGGTGCACAACTTCTGTTGATATGATAATACTTCGCACTGGTCCTCACAACAGTCTTTCAGTCTGTCTGGATCAGAACAAATATATGATGATAAGTTTCGGTTTATTCTTGAACTCGACCAAGACAGCCCTTTAAAATTTGCTGAATCTTCTACCTCATTTTTAGGGGAATGGCCTGATGATCAGTATATCAACGCCAGTGTACAATCGCTCGGTAAGTTATAAAACGTTCCAGCATACTTCACTGTTGATGAATGCTTTGACAGGCATAGACGGTGGTTATTAAAACGCAAATTGTAGTGAAATACCTAGGCACCCCTACGATAATCACTGAAAAATGCGGTCCAAAACCTCTGCTGCAAGGAGAGAATTGTTACCCCGCACTTGTTTGGTAATCGGGACGTACCTTGAGTAGACCCTGGTGTTGATATGATTATGGTTAAAACCTGGTTAGCCATTTTGGCTGCTGCTACTAGGGACTGCTTGCACAACAATTAAAGCAAGATCTGTTGGGACCATTCGAAGCACGCTTTATAAGGATCATATGGCTTACAATTTCACCACAATAGTCTACATCCTATTTGATATTTTGCAGCATGTTTATTCCAGTCAGGCCTATTTTGAAGTAAACTGTCTTCAGAAAGAGAGTACGGTTTACAATTATTACTGGGCATGACTGAATTGGAGTAGCTCTCATTAGAAGTTTCTGTGATCAGTCTGTCACCATTTTTGAAATTTATAGGCTACGGACACCAAGATCTGCTGCCCGGAGAACGAGCGGGCTTTGTGAGTGTCATACCCAGCAATAGTTGTAGCAGGTCCTTCCATTCACATAGGCTGAGCTGTTTGGTTTATGCGGAAAATTCTCGAGCTTGCTTTGCATCACTGTTTTTCTTATCATCAAATTCGTGGACAGCTCAAAGTTTTCTTCGCTATCACATTCTAACAGTAGGGAGGGCACCAAGCCAGCCACAACAGGCTGGTAAAAAATAAGGGATAAACCTGATGTCTCTTATTGGAGGGTCATTTTATGTAGAAGCACACAAATTCCGGTCGTTCTTCTCAATGCACTCGAAGGTTCAACCACGCATGGCACTTTTTGATGTGCTAGGGCTATGTATGGATTATTGTGCCTGGTGGAGTGAAATTAGCAGTGCTGTTCTTCTGAATATCAAGTGAACAAAACAGTACCACTTGTCACACCAGATTAAGCAAAATACAACCATTCGCTCACACAAACGGGAATGTTAGTTTAGTCCTTCCTACTTGTGAAGAGATAAGTAAATTACGCTCACATTTGGTCTCTTCATCTTATTCACGTAAACCAACCACAACTTTACGGAATGAACATTTATGGGTTACCTCAGAATTATCCAAACACAACAGGGCCTTTGGAATCGAAAAGAGCTCGCAAACAAAATTATGCATGGCTCTGTTGAGAAAAGATGTGCAAACAATCGCAAAGAACTCAATTAGGTCATTACTGTCATCTAATATAGAAACTGGACCACATCATACTACATTTAGGTGTTCCCACGTACTGGATATGCAGTGTCATTAAGAAACTGCAATGAGTATAGATTTAAAAGAAAACGCTCGGAATTACCTGTTTAAATACCATATTTACCATTTCATGAATCATCTGGGAGATTAATACCCTTGATCTCTCGAGCAGTAGTTGAGAACTAAATCTTCCGGCAACGAGCAGCTAGTCAGAACTGTGATTAAGTGGCCCTTGGCCAGCATGCTGTGCCACTCATCATTCGATTGAGAAATTCACATCACGTGGAAAATTGCTGATTGGCTCCCCAAGTGACAACTCAGACAAAGGGTCCTCACGTGGTGTGACTTATTCCACTTCCCGAGAGGCTCACCATAAGGTAATTTTTACTGGTCGACCACTAATGGCCAAACAGTTTGGAGTTCGGCTACTGGCCGGATTTTAACGGATTCTAATCTTATTGAAGATTCATAAAATGTACACTGATGATGATCAGTGTGGATGTAAAAGGTATATAGTGCTTCCGAGCTTTTTGGCACAGATTGACTTCCTTCACATAATTAAATCATGATAGCAAAGTTCTCAAATCTCCTCATGCTATCAAAAAGTACATTCCGCACTTGATCACAACGAAGAAGTCGTTTGCTTACGGTTGGGAACTACCTTATTTTTGTTTGAATTTCAGGGTGATCCTCGGTTCCTTGGAATGATGGGGACGGATTTACCAATGGAGGTGCTGTCTGCCGCATTTCCGCAGTATAAGGTGCGTGAAGAGATATTTTTCATGCACATTTCGATGACCATTTTGAAGCAAGCCCTGCTTATTATTTTTAATATGTTGTCGGTTTTATCTCCCGCTTTTTTATCTCGGTTTTGTCTCGCTATTGGTAAAATCTTCTTCCTCGCTTCATAGTCTTAACTTTTCACGAGGATGATACTTCCAATGAGGCGTAAAAATCCTATAAAAGAACAGTCTCCAACGAACCGTCTAGCTATTTCTCCGAATAATCAGGTTTCTAGCCTATGCTCAAAAGGACCGAAAAAATGATGTCACGTTTACGTTATTAATTTGCTTCCCCAGGAACACCGAAGTTTCTAAACCAAAAATAAGAATGTCAAAATTATTGTGCAGACGGTTTTGTTTAAAAGCTACAAAGTGCGTTCAACTTCTAAATCCTTTCATTGCATTCTCCCCGAGAAAAAACTGGATTATCACCAGTTTCCTCAAGGCTAGGAGAAGCGAATGAAAGCCAGGGCTGTATATGGGCCATTAATTCTTCGGTCGCGAAGTATCCTATGGAACCATGAGGCTATTGTTTTAACTAAGCTACTGACTTTTTTCCTGAACCCTTAGCCTTTCAGTTGTCAACCGCATCACTTGTAAGTCAAATTCACCCATTCTTAGTTCAAGATAACATGTGACTAAGATCTCACTTTGCAGCACCTTCTGCTTACCTGCTTTCCTTATCTGCATGAGTTGGTGGGGGCTCTTAGTTCGTTTCCGCGCATATGGGAATATCCAACGTACACAGGGACTTTCGGTAATCGTAAAGCATGTGCTTGTTTTAGAATGCTTAGCATAGAAATTCCTGACGGTCCACTTAAAGCACGTGTGGTAATCCTTCAATGCCACTGTAAAGATTGTTAATCTGCTTGTCTGTCCACCGCAAAAATAATGGCCAGTCGTTTTGTCATTATATCATTATTTTTATCTGAAAGACTCCACATGTTAATTACCGGGACCGAATACGTTGTTGACTCTGTTTTGCCTGGTTCCCAGTGAAAAAAGATCGCAGTCTAGTGAGTACTCACCCATTCAGTCCTACATGTCTTAATAAGCCGTAATCAAGATGTTGTTTTTAGTTCCAAAATTCCGGTCCTGGTGCAGTGGAGCATGGAATGCTCTGTTTATTAATTGGACAACTAGTCATGGTTCGTTATTAGGAATCAACCCACCGATTTGATAATAAACTATTATTTTCACAAAAACCGACAGGTGGTTGCATTTCGAGGATTTTACTTCCGGACATGTCATTCGGCTAATTTTAACTGTTGATTTGTACTGGTTTTTCTCTCTTCGCCTTCTTCTGTATGTCAACAGCTGGGACCACTCGGTTACATCTTCGCACTGAATTCAAATGGCGACGTTCTATTTCACCCCACCCTGCGGCCCAAGGTGAGTTGTTTTTGCCATAGCATTTCCAGGATGAGAATTTTACTTTTTGTAGACGATTGTTTTTCATTATGCAAACCTATCTGTCAGTATTTGGAGCGAGCAATATTGCCGCATGCAGCTCAAATAGTGGTCGCATTTCGGAGAGAAAATTTTCGAAGGAAGAATTCGTATATATATATATATATATATATATANTCTGTAGAAGTTTCTGACTAAAAAGTGATATAATGGAATCTGTCCTCTGACATAGAACATAAAATTCATTATATTTTTGGACTTGTTCTCGTTTGTCGTCAGGTCCCATTTACCGAAGACCCACCAGAGTTTGACTGGCTGGATCTCGAAATCCATAGCGACGATAGCAAAACAGAGGTGAGTGGATAGATACTATGTACATTGCATGTTTTTTTGAAGTATTGCGTGTTTTTTCTTGAATAAAAATGTGGGATGAATCAGGTTGCGGACTTCAAGTTCGAAGAGGGATAGAAGCGCTATTTTGAACCCACCCGTTGCCTACAATCAAACTTTAATATCAACAGTCTAGACCTTGGAGATCACGCGTGGTATTCGGGAAGTTCAACGCTATGGCCTTACAAGTAACTCTAACTAATTTACTTACAATATATTTTACACCGAGTGTAAACGGTTCTCGAATATATTCATGGGCCTTATCCTTATCCTGTCATCGCTTTCCAGCACAGTTGTGGTGGTCACAAATGTTCAACTACTCATGAGTAGCGAAATGACACATTAAGTTGATGCAAATCACATGGCCATCTTTTTGGCCGTAACTTTCACCAGTCACTTGAAAGAAAAAAGCATTTTCTCCTCCGGGTAACAAATATTGAAATACGACGCTTGCAGTTGAAACCCTCGCATTTCTTACAACATCTTTAGTATCCCCAGAAGGATCAGAATGGCCGTTTCCAACATACCGGAGTGATTGGATTTGACAAAAGTAATCATAATTCCGAAAAAAGCTCATTTGCAAACCAATTTGGTTTTGCGGGAGACTCACCTGGAACCCAGATGAATCTCTCGTTTATTATGTTTTCCAGGTGAGTCTCCCGAAAAAACAAATTCGTTTGCAAATGAGTGTATTTCGCTAATTTCGTGCAATTTAAGTTCAGGTGGAACGTAAGTTTGACAGAAACTCGGGGGATGCGCCTACCTGATGAGCCCCAAGAAGAACTAAACCGGTCGTGAGCTGTCGAAGAATTTTCAGCAACCTTATGAGTAGTGTATTAATCATAATGCCTTTTTTACAAAGCGATTACCTAGCAACTTGCCTAACACATGTAAATCTGAGGCATTCAAAGATTTCAAACGAGGTGTAGCATTTGCCTTGACATCAACAAATTAACAGCGTCCAGATATTTAATTTTTCACGTCTACAGCTTTTGTTCCAAAGATCGGTGTGACAATGAGCTTTGCTGCCTCGGATAGTGAGAAACGTAGCAACAAAAAATTAAAATTCGGGATTTTGGGCTCTTGATAAAAGGCGGAATATGGATGCAGCCGTTGTAGATCGTTTCATCATATGCACTGTGGTGAATCATAACTAGTTCCCGTGTTTGCAAATTTGTGCAACTAAGCTTTTGCTCTGTCCGAACACTTAATACAGGGGCGACGATCCCCTGGCACTGAAATTCTTTGCTGCAACCCATAAAAGCAGGCATGCTGACTGTAACAAATGGGCTGTCAAGTGTGTAGATTTCAGTGTCAACACTGATGATAAATCAAGTAATGCCGACTGCCGCTCGAATGAATGAAGCGAAAATCGGCGTTATTTGATATGGGCAACCAAAGAATCTGGTGAAATCTGGGCAACTACTCGTGTACTTGATAACTTAGCAGTTGCTAACCTGTCAACCGACAACTTAAAAATTAACTAACGGAGCAGAAGACTTGTGCAAGCATTCAACAGTAGATGAACTCTTGCTCCAAAAATTGCGCTTCTTGGTGGTTGCTTGAACCTTCTTTTAGTTGACGGAGAATAGGAACGGTAGGTCTTTTCAAGATCACGTGCAGGGGCGTCAAATAGGTAGCCACAACCTAGCCATCCCCACTGATGTTTGATGTTCATTGGTCAAAATTAGAAATAAACGGAGACAACGCCATATTCGTAGCATAACTTTTATAATCACTGTGATGGCCACGGACACAGAGACACAGCCAACTAATTCAGGGTTTCCGTCATATAAAGGATTTCAACAACCAAGAAAGGGGAAATGTAATAAATGTCATTTTAGGATGGTCAGTGTTGTGTGCGGTAGTCGAGATAACTATTTGGGGAACATACAATTGCCAAATCACATGCGCATCGCTGACAAGTGAGTATACTGTAGTCTGCTTTCTGAAAATCTGCCTTGTACACTTTAATATACATTTGAAACTGCTAACCATTTTCCATTATCATTAGTTGGGACAATATGTACTCACACGCGGACAGTGGATATGAAAACCAATATAATTTTCCACACTTGTTCAAAAATTTAGCATGGTGCAACTGTAATTTTTCCCAAGATCCAAACGGAACTTGGACGACAACATTGGCGGTCATCTATCTGGCTACCATGGGCTCAAAATACTGGGAAGGTGACTAATTATAGAAACTATGGAGAGAGTGTTGGAAGAATTCGTCTCGGTACGCTGGCTAGATGGAGTATTTGAAGATATTTATGTGTGTGAATAACGGAGGATTTCTAGTAGCACTACATCGGTGTAGCCAAAAGAGGTTAAATAGGAAGAAAAACCCCGTCTGACAAACATCCTGGAATGACGCAAAAGTAGTGGTGGACCTTTAGGTACGTCAATGGGTTGCACTGGGACCACGGTCGTTGCTGGCTAACCCTTTTGGTAACGTGTTTATACACCGGTGCGTCTAACTATGTACATCTTAAGTTCACGTAACTGGGAGATCCATAGAATCATGCCACTTGTTGCATTTTCAGCTACGGCGAAGAATGATTGACCAAGAAACCGGAGAAGCAGAAATTACCGATTTTATCCGGGTTACGGACATGGTTTGTCATATTTTTCGAGGTTCTCCTAATCACCAACTGATACAGGTTCACACTTACAAAGCTGCAAGGAAGTACGCTTTCGGTGGTATACCCCAAACTGAATTTGGGTAAGTTTTCTTAAAGCTGCATTGAAATAAATCGAGATATTTTTTAGTTGCTAGAACAGTCGTTTATTCGCCATCTGATACTGGTGATACCGAGACCTTGATTACTTACTTTCCAGAAAACATGTCGCTGCGATGTTGTTTACTATGAAGCAAGAAATACAACTTATCAGCTACACTCAAACAAGTGAAAACAAAACTTCTGGAATTAAAGCCTTTCAAACGGCTTGACTCTGATCTTAATGATGTGCCATCACTTTGAGCCGTGAAAGGTTGTAGCAAAGCTAATCAGCTTTTTAGTTCCAGGACAGTTTTCTAGCTTGGGCTACGACAATGACAGACACATCAGCTCAGTTGTTGCTGATAACCTTTCCAGCCTGAATGCCCTCAAAATGTATATGACATGCACGTAGGAAGAAAAACAACTTATCCAAGAAAACTATGTGCAAATTACTGCCGAACTGTGCTGCTTTCTCCAGGGTATTCCGGGCTTCTTATAGGAATGTCGATGACATGGTTTCTTATATGTTCACTGTTGCAACTCATGTTGAGGTGAAATCTGGGCAGCAACATGAAACCAGCCCAAAGAGTTACCCGGACTAAGTTAGGCAGATGTAGCATTCGACCCATGTTATTGCTAATATCTTTCACGTCACTGTCAAAATGGTTTACTTCAGCGTGTTCTGTAAAAGTGAATTTCTTAGGTCCTGATAAAGCCTAAGTATGTCGCTATTAAGTGGGTTGGCGGTTTTGACAAGGATAACTTCTATCATAAAAACAAGGTAGAGATTTACTGAGATCGCCGGAAGACAACGTAAAGACATTCACTTTATGAAGTACAGAATTGTTTACTAAGGTCCACCAAGTTGATAAGACTTCTTGATGGATCAGTAACTGGATTTCTTCTGATGCATTAGTCTTATTCAGTTGGACTGACTCGTTTTTTGCTATCCTCCCATGCATTCTTATTACTTTGGAAAACAAAATGTCAAAGGTATTATCAAAATGACCTTTCCTTAATCCTTTCAAGTACAATACGACCCACAACCTCTAGGGAACCAACCCGGAGCGAAAACATATCACCATGATTCTGCACATTATCGTTTATTATGTGGACCCTGCAGTCTCGTCCTCTATGTTTCCCACTGTTACACCGAGTCAACAGCTACCATGCTGAATAAGCCTGTCACAAAGGTTTCATGAAGAGTCAGTAACAATGCAGGCAGTGCACGAATAACAAGTCTGTTTTATTCACAAGCATTTGTTTTGATCAAAAATTATATCCATTGGGATACCACGCAGGTGAGATTCACAGGCTATTTATTGCCAACCGTAAGTGCCAGAATAAACGAAAACACCCGAGCAATGTGACATTTTACTGCTAACATCCTATATTGTTGACTTGCTTAAACGTTTTAGTATGGCAGTCGTCACTCCATCTGATCGCCATGTGTACCTGTCCTTGGAACATCCTCTTTCATGGTTCGTTACAGAGGACGAAGAAGGGGCGATCACAGTTGGAAACAGTGAGTTTTCAATCAGCATCACCTCATTTATACAACGAACTATTCACAATATCTGGAGTGTACTTTTTAAACGGTATGCCAGAAAAAAAA
>SJOL01006362.1:19524-117002 GCA_004794785.1 Opisthorchis felineus | reverse complement strand
GTTAGCTGTGCATATTCACAAACAGACACAAATACTAATACACAAGTGTCGGAAGGGATGGCCTTTGCCGCAAGGTGAGTGGCGGGTACAGATAAGCAGAACAAGTGGAGATCAAAAGTGCATCAGTGGAGTAATCAAATGAATGGGGGTGTTATCGTGAGGTCAAGTTAGATTCAATACTAACCTTTTTGCAAAACGGCTTCCGCGCAGTTTTTGCGAGCTGGTTTGTGTGATTGGCTGGGCAGTACGAATCCGGATTTTCCTCTTTGTTGACCCAGTTAACCGGTTATGCAATCAACATTTTCAACCCTCTTTAACAGCTTTGGCATAACCCTGTTTAAGAGCGAGCTGAAATTCTGCACGAATTAAAAAATCCCATGGATCAACTATGTAATGTACTTGCTAATGTCGTTATCATCGCGGACTTCTGTTTTAATCAGTCAGATTGGAATGCCTGCGACAATGCCTTCAAATTAGCTGTGGGCCATGTCTTGAGATTTTGTGTTTGAGTTGCTTAATCAGTAAAGACGGGAGAGATACTTTTTCTAAACGAAGCAGAAGTGACACCTACTGTCAAGTGACTCACTTTGTTATTTACACATTTTTTTCAGTACTTCTCTTAACCAACCCTAAGTCCCATGTAATTTGGCATGACTGTGCTGTAAGTTTAATTTTCCAACCTTTACATGTTGAGGAGCAAAGGTATTGCTGAAAAGTTTACCGATAATTAATTGGTGGTCTGAAGAAGATTTCTGAGATATCATGATCAGAATAAAGCACGACCCCGTCAGTTACCGGGCGGAAAGTGTGACGCGAGAGATTTACATGCTGCATGCAGTTACAACGAGGTTGAACTGAACAAATGCGGAAGTAACTTGACCATTTCCCTACCGATGCACATACGATGGACTCACTCGACCATTTGCACAGACCGTGCCAGGGTTTCCAGCATACATACGGATTCGATCGGTTTTAGTAGATAACTTGGAAACGTGAGTGTCCCTGACACATGTGAAGTCGTTTTTGTTAGATCATGTAAGTGGGACAGGCGTTTTGCCTGACCATTTGGTGACAGTTTGCCCTCACTTGGTTGTAGGTCCTCCAAGCTAGTGTCACTGAAACCAATTCATTTTAGAGCTTTTGGGGTATTTCAGCAATACCATTAGGACACCCGACCCATTTGGCTAGGCAGATATCGGACCGTGCAAAGAGTACGTGTAACGTTTGGGCAGTATTGAAGATAGAGTTTGGTGTTAACGGAAAATTCATAACTGCAGGTTGTTTCCATTTGCTTTCTGGGAAAGACTTCCAGTTAACTTTGTTGTCAGCAAAGCACAGTTCAGCAGTTGCATATTTGTTTCAGTTGGCTGGCACTCGTAATAAAGCATGCCTACTGCACGGTTTGTGCAGTGGAAAACGGCTGGCTCCATGAGTAGGTAACAATCGTTTGAGATTGCCGGAAAATCAAGGGAATATATCAAATAAATGTAACGGTGGACCAACTGCACAAAACACAGCATCTTAAACAGGTATTGCGCGCAAACGTAGAGTTAGTTTGGTCCTTTCTTCATGTTACCAATTTGAGGGCTCTATAGGCCATGTTTTAACAGAGACGATATACACTCGCAGGCTAGTATTTGGCCACACTGATAAGACGAAATCTCAATTGGCACTAGAATCTCCCCACGCTATTAGTAAGTCAATCTACAATTTGCCGCAACGCCGATTCTTGGATGGGTTGGCCAAGTCAAACCCAGAAAATCTAACTGAAATGTTCTCCGGTGTTTTCTCGGAGCTACCTGTTAGGCAGCGTATGAAAGAAACGAGGTGATACGCCAACTGGTGCGATATTTACTTTGTTAGGCTACTCATAAATAAACAGTAATTGAGCTTCTATTCTTTTGGATGTGTTGCCAGCAACGCTGTTTCGGTGATGGTCACAGAGAAAACGTATGGAAGGCTGCCTTGAACATGCGTATTCGTTCTGATTTTTCTTTTCCCTGTGAACTTTCCGCTTAGTTTTTCTTACCCGGCAGAAGACAGGCCTTGGCGGTTGCACTATTCAGCTACTGGTGGATTACGGATGATCTTCGGTTTGTTAAGTGGCCCCGGTGAGCTTCCGATTTCTAGACTTCTTCATGGATATTTGTATGACTCTGTTCGGACGTGATTTGGCAGTGCACCATTATCAAATGTAGTCTTTTCTTTGACCATCTCTATTACTGATTCACATGTGAGTGGCCAAAAAAGCGATGCAGTTTCATGTAGGTTCATATAGATTCAAAAACTGTATTGAATGTTGGTATGTTCATCTGTGCTATATGAAATCGTAACACGGTCATTCGTTTTCATGAAGGAAACTACTCACAAGGTTGCTGAAAACTCTTCGACAGCCCACGACCGGTTTCGCCCTTCTTGGGGCTCATCAGGTAGGCGCAGTCCCCGAGTTTCCGTCAACCTTATGTTCTACTTGAACCCAAATTGGACTGATTTCGACAAATACACTCATTTGCAAATCAATTTGGTTTTCACGGGAGACTCAAGTGAGTCTCTCGTTTATGATGTTCTTCAACTGAATGTGCTGCACACAGGCCGCCTCATGTTTCAGTTGGTACGATATTCGAGATATCGCAGTATATTTTCATGAAGGAAACTACTCACAAGGTTGCTGAAAACTCTTCGAAAATATACTCATGAAAATATACTGCGATATCTCGAATATCGTACCAACTGAAACATGAGGCGGCCTGTGTGCAGCACATTCAGTTGAAGAACGGTCATTCGTTATTCACGAAAGGGAAACGGCCTTTAGATTGCAATTGGGATAAGTGTTATAGCCGTCGCATTAGTGCTATGTGGTTCAAAACCAGTCTCATTACTGGTGAAGCGGTGGTAGTCGCATGATTTGTCGGCTGCCAATACCGAAAATGTTCTTTCACCAGAGGAGTCATGGAACTTAAATTCTTTATGGATTTGGATTACACCACATTTGATTTAGGGATCTTGAATGCAGTGAACTATTGGAACTCCCACTAATTCATTGAAATATCAGTGAACCAGGCCTATTTTTTGAGCGGAGTTTGCTCACACAAACTGTACCTCTTTGATACCCTGTGGTATTATGATGCCATGTGTTTTGGATATCAGAGTCGTCGTAGGGATGACATTTTCGGTTTCACAATGGTGCTGATAGACGCTTACCGTTAATCTTACGGGCAAGTACTGTAAAATCCTATGCGAAGTGCAAGTGCACAAGTGTGACAGGTAGCAAGCCCCTCGGTATTGAGAACCCTTCCACTATGGGACAAGGCCCTGGTTCAGCCACATCCACGTGTGCCTTTTTGTTCACACTATGTATGCCTGAACTTGTACATTTTTCATCCTGCAGGAAGAGGCCCACCATTAGCTAATTAATTATTCTCAACATGTTGCATTATGTGTATAAGGCAGAAGGACGAGGGCCCTTTTTATAGATCAGATCTATCTAACTGGACACAACACGGTCGCTTATCAAGCGCTTTTATTAACAGTGTGGATTGAAAGCTGTACCACAACTCAGCCAATGAACCACGAAATGAAGTAGTTTTTGAACCAGCCCTTACACAACAGCCAAAATTTATAACCAGTTTCACATGACAAATCTTGTCAACTTCCAGTTTATTAAACGTTTGAAATTTCACCGGCTGAACAACTCTGAGTCAATAGAAGCCTAGGGTTCCATTGTGCCTGGTTATTTGATGCTGGTTCATATTTTCTAGTTGCATGTTCTTTTTTGTTCCAGTGCATTCGCAACGGTTATTTTACTCCCATTTGGTGAGTTTCAAGTAGTAAGCAATTAACGTGTAATGCATATTGTTCTCTGATAAAGGGACAACATTATAGGTCACCTGAAATAGGTTGGAGGCTGCACATAGTGCTCACATATCAGTAACGGCATCTCTTTCATTAGGTACTACTACTGGCGATGTCAACTTTATTTGCACATCGGATGAGCTCTAATAAGAGCGACACTCCCGTCTAGTGCATCCCCCCTTTGGTGTGGACTCACCAGAATGGTTCCGCTGAGAGCAAATTTTCAAACTTGAGTGGTGTGAACGTGAACTTTATTTCTATCCATTTTGAATGCCATCAAAAATTCGGCTATAACAATAGCGGATAACATTTGCAAACTAACGTACTGGTTGGTGGGTTATAGTAGGACTCCAGGATATTATAGTATAGTATAGTATAGGATAGGATAGTATATTTCAACTGAATTTGCTGCGTAGAGGCCACCTCATTTTTCAGTTGCACTAATATTCAAGACATCGTCGTGTGTTCTACTATGAGATTCAGGTGGAATCCAGCTGGAAGTCCTGGTAACAGCAAATTACTCTGCTAGTCAGTGTTTGTCAGAACCTCGCATGCAATTTGGCGTTCCAATAGGCAATAGGGTTGCGAAGTTTCGATGAACAGGCTCACCTAGTGAGCTACAAGAACGGCAAAACTTGTAGCGATATGCTGAGAGTTTCCAACTACTTTATGGGTGGCGTTGAAACATGCTTGGGAAGTCCATCGTTTACGCAGACAAAGAAATCAGACAGTAGAAACCAAGTTCGTTCTATAAATCAGTATTTCTGTGATGACTCGTTGGCCGTCTTTCAAAGGCTCCGGATGATTAGGACTTTCTTAAAGGTTCATTTGGTGATATTCACTTATGTTTCTACACACATTTCCATCGGTATTGGCGGCTTAGATGCATACGAATGATCGCTAGTTGCTACATTAGTTAGGCGGCACACTGAAGACTCAAGTGAAGATGATTCAAACTTTTATGACATTGGGTCTGCAGTTAAGCCTTTGATGTGTAGGTCGGGGACATAAAACGTGAAAAGCATCATCAATTTCCTCGAAATTTCCTGGGGCGTGGATCGGTGTCAGGTTTCTATTTGTTCTAGTTATCTCCGCGACCTTTGGCAAATCACCCTGCATTTCTAAAGGTGCACAGACTGTCCTAATGCTATACAATGAAATTTTTTTGAACTTGTATCACTATTCGAGGTGAATTTAACTGGAACTTACTGGTCCGTTACGGATTTTGTCCAGATGGGCAGTTTTAACTGATTGTTTTGAATTATGCCCTTCAGACAAATTCTTCCAATATTTGAGGACTGTTGATTCCCTAACATTGCACGGGTTAGCCGATTGCAGCTTATTCATGGTAAGTAAGCGAGTAATCGATAACTAAACAGAAGAACCACTGTGAAAACGAATCCCCATTAGGTTAATGGGGTGTTGCATACTATTAACTATTGCCTGCCAACCTAAAAAAGGAAAAGACTTTATGAGATAGGCTTTATCATAGGAATTCAAATTGAAAAAAGACCATCGTCACACTGGTTGATACGGTAGTGACCTGGTTGTAACTTAATTAGGTTGATTATCAGAAGGCGACATGCACTAACAAATGTCTGTTTTACCAGAATGATGATGATTACAAAAGTTATGTGCACTTGATAAAAATAAATACAGTACAAGAAGGGAATAAGCCAGAAAGTGACTTATCGTTTGAGGACAACTATTGAGAGTTCCTGAGTAATGTCCCGATCGCGGCACGTGTCTTGTCTGCAGTATAGCCTACTACACGTTTTCCGTAGTTAGCCGTGGAGACGTGTGGAGCTCGGTTGACTTCCTGTCCTGTGCGCGCGAGTCCGGCCGAGTTGCATGCCTATTTATTGTGTGTAGCGTGAAGAGAGGAGTGCCCATTTGTGTTTGCTAATTGCACGAACATGAATACAACTTGACCTGATGTGGTTGAGGTTCGTAAGCCTGGCGCGTGACGCAGGTGGTAGCCGCGTGTACATGTTGTTGCCTAACGTTGCAAGTGGGACAGGAATTATTACGTGATTTGAGTGTTTGTGACGCGTGATCTAGTGAGTGACCGGTAGAGATGTAAGATAATCACTTGTTCCAGGCTGGCCCTAGCATATGGTTGGAAATTCTAAAGTTGGCGGCACACTGCCGATCTATGCTTCAGACATGCTGTGAATTCATTTCCAGATCTTCTGGCTACAAATTCTATGATGTTCTGCTCTGAGGTTTAGTTGGTTAGGTTTCGCGAAGCAAGCTTGGTTCATCCAGCTGATAGAAAAACACACTTCAACAAGGGGTTCAGATGCATTTATTGCACTCCTTAGTGTAGGCATAGGCGCATGCTGCTTGACTGGATCTAATTCGGTGGCATATCATACATTCATCGCTAGCCGCTGTGAAATTTGCGTGCATAGCTGTTTTCAGAACAACTTTTTTTAGGTTGTACTCTAGTTTCTTTTGTCACAGTTCACTTTTGGATAAGCTTTTCTTCGTTTGTAATTCGTTTTAGGTGAAGCAGCGGCTATGCAGCTTGAGCCGTCTAACTGTATTCAGCAAATTCATCGTTACTTTGTGCCACCCCAGAAGAATCCGGACATGTTTGAGAATATCACAGATTCCTCATCCAGTTGGACTAGAACAACCGGCGGAATCATCAATTGTTCCATCGATTGCGTACGTGATTGGAAAGCTGTGGACATAGAAGGCACTAACTTGAAACTAATCATTGCTAGTCAAGCCTGTTCAGAAAATTGTAGTCACTTGGATGAACGAGTATTCAGTGGTCCTGTTGAGAGTAAGTAATTTTTCAGAGCTTGAGAGTTGTGAAAGGCGTTGTAAAGCCACAGAACAGCCTCACCGAGTGCGATAATGTTAGGTCCAACGCTCAGGACATCTTTGGGCACAGTACAAGTATAATAAATTACGCCATTTCTCACCAAATTTACCTCGTACTCAAAGCAACATGTCGCTTAGTCTCTACTAAGTAATCAAAATGGATTCAGTTCACCTATCTGAAACCAGTAGTAAAATGTAACAAAAGTAGTTTTGAGTAATTGGGAACGTTAGCCGTTGTCAAAAGTTCTTTGGTTACGGACCTTCTCTGTGCTGTGCGTGTGGCTATAATCCTTTTCGATATATCGGGCTATCGTGCATTTTTACACAATCTCCTTGGGTCAGAATGCGTATCGCTGCTGAACTACTGGACTTAATACCATGGAAGAAACGGGACTGGACTTAAAGGAATTTTGGGTTCGCCATTTTCACTCAGTTAACGCCAAACACTGCCCATCTTGTTGGACGCACGGCACTTGGTGTGTCCGTGCACGTCCTGTTTGCGAATAGAAGATTACTCGTCATTCCGCATATTACTCAGATGTGGGCTGGTTATAATACTGAAGCTTCGCT
The DNA here is from genome assembly GCA_004794785.1 of Opisthorchis felineus. Lineage (NCBI taxonomy): Eukaryota > Metazoa > Platyhelminthes > Trematoda > Opisthorchiida > Opisthorchiidae > Opisthorchis > Opisthorchis felineus. The sequence continues at coordinate 109,745 of SJOL01006362.1, read as the reverse complement.
GCCATGCCATATTACTGTTTCAGCGTTAATCATCTGTAGGCTGCTTCATTGTGGATCATTAGTAGACCCGATTCCCAATTTGACTGGCGGTGCAAACTGGTTTGATAGGTGTCTCATCAAATTTCGTTTTCCATGGTGATTTCACTGAAGTAACACCATGCTCAAAGTAAACCTAACGCAGGAGTAACAAATACTCTATAATAGCTAGTCGAAATGGCTTCAGCACATGCGGATTACTGTGTACATCAAACTTTTTCACTTGATCCTAAGTAGTATAGGTCTTCATCAAAATTAGGACCTCTGAAATTTAGGACTGAGCCAACCTACTTTCAGATACTATCGTCAAAGAGTTTTAAGGAATTTAGAAAACCTGATTACCCTAAAATCGTAATCAGTGAGAACTATTCAGCTGCTGTCCGGCCGCTCGTCGCCGAACGGATAATCAGCTGCTAAAATATCACAGGGTGATGTCCGCCCTGCTGAGGATTCCCAATGAAGATGAAGCAGCTGTAGTGTGCTTCTCAGTTTTTCAGCGTAGACTAGCTTCGCTAAGGGGAGGAAGTCTCGGTTGTAATCACAACAGTCTAACTTCCTCACTTTCAACAGACAGTCTAAACTTTATATATAGTGTTGCAAGGCGAAACACAAGACCACTAGTTTCAGGCGCTATTTACACGTCTGTAAAACCTGGAATGTACGGAATGCAGAGGATTAATTCATTGAAATTATAAGGTTAGGCTATCCGGCTTTTAAACTGCACTATTATTTTAGATGGAACTAGTGTGGTTAGTGACAATGAGGCAGTTACTGTTCTGTTCAGAACTGTTCGCACCCATAGGTTTAAGGCTAAGAAAGTGCCACTGTGAACGGCTGGTTGATGTTTGCAGGTGTAGTGTAGAGACTTTTGTTGCACCTGTTACACCTTGATAGTTCCTTTGGAGGCTAGAAACATAGACCTCTCGAACAGTTTAATAATACAAACACCCGAGGTTTTAATCGTGGTTGGAATGGGCAAAAGAGCAGCCCTTTGCGCATTTACAACCAACACTCGCCAAAATGGTAAAAATATCTAAAATCTCTTTAAACAGCACAATCTTGGCACACTGCTGGTAGCATCCATTTGAAGTTAGGAGAAATCTGATGTTTAAAGTTAGATTGGACAGAGCGCGAACTAGATGTTACCAGTTGTCCTATTATTCTTCCAGGTGATGGGCCAGACGTCTGTCAAGAGGTGAGGAACCCACGTTATCGAAAATCAACTGGCCCGTGTCCGCTGACGGATTTGGTATACACCAATCTCGAATGTGGCACATGTCGCATGCAATGTTCTGTTGTGCTTCTTACGTTATCCCTTTTATTCGTTTATTTTTCTCCGGATTGAAGCTTCCGCACCACGATCCATGTACATCTTCCTTAGCTCCCTGCCCAATCTCCTGTCGAGAGATTCAAAGAACATTTGTGATTTTTTTGTAGAGTCTTGCTTCCTCACATGTACTACTTTGATCAAGATTAAAACCCAAATAACACCGGACCAACCTGAGTTGGTAAAACAAAATATGGAGGTGTTTGAGAACAAGTAGCTTATTTAGAATCCTAGGCACAGTTGTGCAACTATATGCATGTCACATGAAAATCTCATCATGGATCGAAAGATACGGTTCCGTCTTCTGAAGGTCACCAAAGTTAAAGATGGAGTTCAACTGATACTTGGATAACCTCCTGAGGATCATTCACTGGATAGTTTCTGACAAACAAGGATGGTTTCAATTCCTTGGCTTTTAGCCTCATTTCAGGGGGAGATAGTGGCGTCTTGTAATTTCAACTCAGTCTATTAATTACAGTTAGGAAATGATGGTGGTAGCTTTTCCTAAGAATATGAGCTAAATTCTACAGTAGTCTGCGCCTTGTAGCTGACAAAATTATCCCTAGTTTCCGCATAGCACCCCTTGATTAGACGGTGGTCAAAATTGTGATGTGTTTAAAGGTGTTCAGTCTCTGCGATAGGACTTATTGTGATTTAGATGCTGCAGTCCTAAACGCATTCTTTCATCCTAATAAAGCAACCTAAAATGCTGACTGTTATAGCTAGATGGCGTTTTACATTTTGAAGCTCAGTGGCAAGTTTTCAGGCTGTGATTAACTGTTGAATCGTGGAGAGTCAATGAAATTTTCATAACTATACCTTGCTAAAAATAAGTGGATCACTTGGATTCGACTCTATGCCAATTGCACCGAACTTATCAGATGAGGGTGACAACTGCCAGTTATTCGTACTCGCACCATTTCTGCCGTTCTTCACAGGGTGGAATTAAACGGTACGTTTGCTAGCAGCATAACACCAGTTTTGCTCTGGTTTATTTATGAGCTGATGTGAGGCCAACGCAGATCACATCATTGAGACAGTCACATGACCTCTACTGATTTAATTGAGATGTTAGTTGTTGGGTAGTTGAGCACCAATATGTAATATTGATGGTGTTGATCACTCGATACATGAAAGAAACAGGCACCATTGCTCAATGCAAATAATGCACATTTTCAATTGAGATAAGTCAGAAGTCCTACGTTTAAATTGACACAAACATGAAATTTGAAACAAAGGCAACTAAAACAAATCAAGACGTCCTTTGGTGATTCAGGATAGAATAATCAAATGACGAACTGTTTCGAGTGGGAATATTGCCGCATGTCGAAGCCGACAAGTATGCGCTTACCTCTTTCTTACTAGACTTCTTTCGAAATGGCCAACTCGTCTAGTTCAGCGTAAACTTCGTAGAATCTTGAGTACGAGGTCATTTAGAAAATAAAATAGATAATCATTCAACTGCAACGCCCTTTCCATGCCTAGATACCATGCCACCCGAAGGAAAAATGAGGGCTAGGATACTGTCAGGTCGCCCAAGACTGGACAGGGGAAGTCGAGAGGCACAGGTCGAGTTCGCTCTCTAACGAATTGAGCCGTCTCGCCCCCTGGTTATTTAGAAGTCGGTCCTTAATATAGTTAGATGTGCTTACTTAGCTTACAGTCCTGCTTTTGGACAGTGTTCACAGCAACCTTCACTCGCATGACCGTCTATGATTTCCAGACAAACCAGATGTGTTTGGTTGACCTGACGGCCTAACCACCTCCTAGTCTCATGCATGATAGTAGAGATCTATTGTTGTTTCCTGGGAAAGTAACACCTCCCAGTCTTGGGCTAATGCTCTTTTGATTTTTGTCTTAGCTAGTTATTTACGTCAGACGCTCGTCTAAAGGATGGTGGTCATTCTACCGATGCTGGGAGATGAACTGTAAACTAGGCGTCATCCTGAGCTGAAACAGTCATGCATTAGGCATGCGCCGCTGTTTTTCCGCTCGAAAAGTGGAGGATTAATACAGGAAAGCCAAAGGGACGGATACTGACAAGGTGTGCAGCAGACCCTAGTCCAACTATGGTCGAAAAAAGCTGTGGAAAAGTCTGACAGAGAACCCCCGTTAATCTTCGAAAGTTTCCTGAGACCTGTCAGAAAGTCACCGAGTGTGTTCAAAACCTCCTTAAAATGTCTGAATGTCTTGTCAGCGTCATTTGTCAGACATTTCATCTACGAATACATTCGGATTGCAAACACTCTCTACTCATGCCTTATGCTGACCTTTATAATTAGCTCACACTTCATACCACGTGGACAGCCAGGAGAGTTTTGATGCGTCACGTGATTTAATTGTGAGCTGACTAGATCAGGCTCTAGTGTCCTCGAAATAAACTCGAAAATTGTATTCGTAGTATGTTCGGGCGAGACGTGATCCGAAGAGGGTTTTTGTAAACACGTATCAGCTGACATAAAGCAATGATTCCATGGTAGTGGCCACTGCGTCCTTCATTTGCTGAATAACCAATGTACGGATAAAATGAAATTTATGCAATCAGTAATTCGGCAGACTAGCAGATTAGGGCAGCAGCTCTTGTCTGGGCATATCACCATCTCCAAAGGCATCATTTTCGTTCGCTTCCTAGAAAACAGTTTTAGCGATACCTCTGGAGTACATCATGTGCGCAAATCATGAAACGGTTAATGTCTGACTATCCAGCTAAGATTGATGTGCAAATTAGGAAAACTCATATTTATTCAAATTAAGCCAGTACTAAAAGGTCTAAACTTGTTTTCATGGAATGTTTCCGATGATAGAATATAACCCATGCGTGTCATATGGGGTATAAATTCAAAGTGTGAAGCATGTTATTTACAATTTACCTAAAAATCTCATTTCCACTCCAGATATTCCCGTACAGATGACTGTACGGGGAGCATGGAAGTACTCATTTTCCCAAAACGGTCAACATCGTGACTTCCAAAAATTTTAGCCCAGAAAAACACTCAGCTATTTGTAACGAGTATGTGTCTCCTAAAATGGGAATGACGAGATTAGCCAATATCACGCCTTTGAGATTTAGCTAGATAAAATAAGGCCAGGTAACAAAGCCAAATCAGTGAGATTGATCGTCCTATATTCCATTCAATATATTAAAAGCTTCCGGAACACATCTGCTGGGAGGGAAAAGTCTGCTGTATCTAGGTGTCTATTGGCAGGTCCGTATAAGGGTATGCATTCAATGAATCTAGAGATCGGCTTTACTGAAACAGACAGAATACAGCAAACTTTAATTCGCTTGGAGAAGAGCAAGACAGTGAACTCAGCTTATGCTCAGAATACGACTTACACGTGCAGGATAAATATCAGTAGAACCACCTATTATTCAAATTCATGGGTAGATGGATGCAGCATCCAGTTCCTGAGTAATCCACACTTGTTGACGCTCTGAAAGTGGTGGTCATCCGTTTGCTCCTTTCTTAAACCAACAGTTAACCTTCAAGTGATTCACTGCACTGTTCGCCATAAAATGTAATCACTGACGGTACTTTAGCTGTGTTATGATTTGGGTATGGATAACCTAACCTGTCGAGAGTTGACAGGCTCGAATCTCGTACCGTTGTTAGAAATGCTGTCAAGAGAAAAGCTGAAAAGACCGAATACGTGCTTCATTTTTGGAATGTTTGTTGCTTAAAAACGGGTAGATGACCGAATTCACACAGCTTCTTCTGACAAGTCTCGGAGCTTGAGGAAGCTTTGTTCGGTGTTTTTCAAGGTTCCGTCTGGACGGTTTCAACCCACAGCTTTTGTCTCGAGTTATTAATATGTTTCTTGCAGCAGCACAGTCCAAACTGGGGGACTAAACTGTGATAGGTATTTTATGTCTGGTGTTTACAAAACTGGTAAATTCTGATTTCGCAACTATGTATAATGTCAACAGATAAAGGTTTCAGTGATGTGTCGGAGATATTCAGTGTAGCGACTTAAACTGCCGTGGCAGATTACGTAAAAAGCTGGTTGAAGTCATTCATTGAGTGAATGTTTCCAATGCTTCTGTGTGCTTCCTACACAGACCGTTGAGTTGCACGCAGCACGCCGATTTCCAACGGATCGGTCAATTCGTTGAACTCAGACTGGTCGGGCAATCAGGAGAATGGTCAAAATACCAATAATGCACCAGAGGTTCTCTTGCCTGTAAACTTCATCGAAGATTATGTGAACGTTTCAGTAGAATAAATCGGTAGCCACAGTTCTTAGCAAACTGAACGAAACTATAGAGGTGATAGGCGAGGCAGTGTAAGTAAAATGTGCCATACTAGAAGGAGTTTCTAGTTAGTCACTCACACCATACACATTAGGAATGCGGTTGGTCGTTTGGAGTTTATTTGAGTGAATTGAAGACTAAAGAACCGATCGTGCATTTGCCAGATAGACACAATGGTAGTCAAAAACCTGGGCGGGGAAGTCATTGCTTCTAGGCATATATCACAGCGTCAGTAAGTCAGTGCGAAGTAAACACAAAAGCGGAGAATTACTGCTGAACACCAAGGCGAATGCACACACCACTGAGATGTTGGGACGAATAATACACACAGTTATGCGGGAGGTACACCGTTCTTAGAGCAAATGTGACAACAGCATTAGTCAGCGTTGTAAGTAGTTAAAAGCAGCGATATGTACTTTTTAGGGCTCTACTATTATCGCAAAGTAGGAAGTCTGTTTCTAGCAGAACACCACACACCTTGAGGAAACTCGTGGCTTTGCTTTTGTACTTTTCGGGCACTGAAAGTCACGGGTAGTTCCGGGTGCATCAGAACAAGGAAGCGATTACCCCGTGATAGTGTACTTTTCATATGAAATAAATACTAAGCGTACCTCCACAGCCTAGTCAATTTTAAAAATCATGTGCAAGAAGAAACAAGCCAAGCCGAAGAAGGCTCAGTCAACACTGTCGAAGAAAGAGAGGAAAAAGGCAGAGAAATTGGAAAAGAAACGTTTGGAGTTAAAAGCGCAAGAAGCACTGTCAGCAGAACTGAATGAGCAAAACAAATCCGGTCATAATAAGGGTAAGAAAGGGGAGCAGCGGAAGAATCAGACCATCGTAATCAAACGAAAAAACAGAAAGCCAAAAAGGTCGGGAAAATCTAAGAAGCAGCTTGTATTAGATGCAACAGCTTTGAAAAAGAGGGAACATGACTTTATTCTTGATTGTATTGCCGTAGCACAAATTTCAAAGGATGGAGCTCAACGGAACCCAAAAGTGGATAGCGTCATACCTACGTACGATGCCCTACGGGACCCGTTTTCGGCAAGCTACTTCCAGCAGCCAAATGTGAAAAAATTCCTGGAAAAAATGAACTTGGTATGTTTCACTGTTTAATGTCTCCTTGTAAAATATTTATCTCACTCTCTCTTGTTTTTTTCTGGCTTAAATTTCTTACTAAAGATCGAACGTTGGTGGCACTCATTCGACCGCATTTTTGAATTACAAGATGGAGGTGTTACGGCAATCTGTACATATGTTTTCACTGAGTAGATTCTTCTTTACTGAAATGAGGTTTGCAGCAAAATATATTGAATATGTGCTTCTTATTCTCTGCAATCTAAGTATCAATTTCATTTCCTAGGAAGTGATTGTAGGTTACACTGAGGGCTAATATAGTGTGCCACAGCTTTTGTATCAGTCTGCATTGCAACATCTGCCCCATAATTTACGCGTAGTTATAAGCTTTGCTAGAACTGTGGGACTGTTGTGGTCCATGTAGGTATTCCTCTGGTTGAAGCTTAATAAGATGCCTGGATAAGATCATCGAAGGTGGTGCTGAGGATCGAATCAACGAAATCCACCTGAAAGTCAATTTCAGTGTTAACATGTATCAAATTGGTCGTGCAAAGGACGTATACCACGAAAATGCGATCTCCTGGCTAGTAGTGGTAGACCACTACACCGTTCGGCCACTATGGGCTGATTATTCGTTTGACTTTCCGGCTCGGTGAAAGTATGGCGCTTCTGATTCTTCCAAAACGCATTGACATTTGCCTAATATTTAAAAACCAAGTAGTTTGTTGTATGAGTTTTCGTCTCTTAGGTAACTTACTAATCTCAGACTAAGTCAGATCCATTGTTAAAAGAAAAAAATATTGATGAACTTTGTCAACAGAGAAGAGACAAACTGCCAACTGAGGAACTTCACTAGGGAATCATAAAGCTGGTCATATATCGGAGCTGTAAATTAGGTATAGACGTTTGTCATTATGAAACGGCTATGAGCCCCTCGGGTTGACCTTTCAATAACACCAAGAGGTGCGTAAACCCTGGGTTACGAATCATTGACCAATGTTGTAGAGTAATTCTATCAGGAAGATCAGATTCCTGAGAGTAACCCCAGAACGCCCGGAATCTACTGAGACACTAAACCTCCACCAAAATCTCAATAGGGAAGCCGGCAAGCATCCAAACCGTTCAATTATTCAATCAAATCAGCAAAAGCCGATGAGCGCCCAGGCACTCCACAGAAACACGACCGAATGCGATCAGCGTTCAGGCATTTCATAGAAGCACGATCGACATTGATGGGCGTTCAATAAACGCTTATCAGACAGCCTGGTTCAATGTCAAAAAGTGCCCTTTAAATAGCGCGGGGCCTTTGTAACTTTTGCACCCGCATGCACTCGTTTGTTGCAAAAAGCTGCTGTGTTTCTTGTCGGTAAGTTCTTTTTCTGGTACCAGGCACTGAAGTGCAGTCAGATATAACAGATTCATCACTTTATTTTTGCGCAGCTGATTATTTTTACCTCACACTTTAGTTGGCCAGTGTCAACGGGATTTTCTTTGTAAGGTTGTTTATTGAATAGATGTGTCTCAACGTCTATCACAAAGATGCCAGCATATCGTACTTGACCAAATATTATTAAAACTAAATTTGGACAAGATATGGTGATTGAAGTAGTCAGGTACAATGTCCTATATGCTAAGCTTTGGCCGAATGTTATCAAACAGAATAAGGTAAGCATTTCATGTTTTTTATTCTCTCGGCCCTATCAATTTCTTGTCAGTATGCACGAATTTACAGAGATGGGTCACACAATATGAAAGTTATAAACTGTAAGTTATTTACCCTCAAAGAGCAATTCTCTGACAAATAATGCATGTACAAACGGGAGCCTATTATTTCGTTCCCCTATGGGCTATTCTCAAGGATTTACGGGCCATTCAACAAATATCGCGACAGGAATAAAAAAACACTTTCTGAATATCTTCAGTAAAGACAGCCACCGCTGTGAACTCCTCGTAAAATTGGAGTGAAAATGACCAGAACGTAACGTCGCTTCTCATTTTTCAGGCGCCACTGTGACGAAAATAGATGTATCTCATCAAAATCCAGAAAATTGGCTATGAAAAGTGTACCGAACATCGCATATCGACATTACTGAAGGATCACAGATCATCAGTGTTTTTGTGCAAAAAGCACACGAACTAGTGTTGGCAAATAATTCCGGAAAACGACATCGCTTCCTTTTGTCCGATTCCTTGTCGGGATAAACCTCAGATTTCAGGTCCCCCTGCTAGTATTTCCACGGAAAATACAACTTCACTGACCTAGAGAACTACTTACAGGTGCTGTCTCCTTGAGTGAGGACAAAACGTTTGCAAACTAATAACCGTTATCGGCGGACAGATCAACCAACAACAGATCAACAGCTCAACAACCGGTAAACGTAGCCGAACTACTGATATTTTGATTCGGTGAATTCTACTGTCTTCTCTTTATACTACGCTACCTGTATGTCCAAACATTTTACCGGAAGTTCAACCATAGGTTCTGCCTCTACCGGAGATCACCATTTATGAGTGTTCCTAGAATTATACTGATCTTCTTCCGAGGTGAGATTCCGTTGAGTTCTTTGTGAACACAAACTTGAAATGTAGACAATAGTATTATAGCTACCAAAAGATCAGCAAAAAAACACTGTAAGACAGTATGCTGAATCATTATCTTTTATTGTGATATAATTAGTGCGATGATTAATCATGAAGTACTTTGGATAAAGAAGATAATTTCAACTATGGGTAGAACGTACAACGAAACATATTGAGTTGTGAGTGTCCGGGACGGTCGATTTGTGCAAAGACGCTTGCAAAGCAGACTACGTTATCCAACCATATGAAATACCGATGGAACTTACCCTTTTAGTCACAGATTTTAGAAACTGCATTAGGTCGAAATAGTGCAATAAACGTCGTGGACTGAACTACTTAACTAGCTTTAGTAGTAAGGCGCCAGTCTGATACAATTCAGCATTCTGTAAACTTACGGCAAAGATTTCTCTGTTGTGCACTGTCTGGTAAAGTACTACTGGGACATTTTGCTGCAGCTGCGGACGGAAGCTGAAGACACGGCATATGTCTTTTTTGCTGTTACAATATTACTTTTTCTGTTAATGTAAATGTGCCATTCCTGGAGACACCTGAACAAAGGGATTTTCGATTAAATCTATTTTAACTGACTGGGTAAAAGCGTTTCGGTCTTCGAAAGTTCGCCTTGAGAAAAACCTCCCCCTACAGGGGGAAAAGTGCACCGATGTTTAAAAAGTATCAGAGTACGTTGAGAAAAAATATACATGTTAAAAATGCATAGTGATATATTTCCAAAGTCAATAGAATTGATTTCGAATTTCTCTGTACAACTTCGGACTTGATGCCAAACTCTCTCTCAAAGCATCATGGTGCATGATCGGCTAGTAAGCTAGTAACCTAGAACCTAGTAAAAGATATTTAATTAGCTAACAAGCGTTAAATTTTATACATCACCCACGTCTCCGTATGATTTCCACAATTTTTGCAACCGGGGAGTGTTCGTGTACACTGATAAACAGAAATTTAGCTTGTGCAGCGAACTAGTACGTTCTTTACTTGTTCAGGAATGTAGCGGAAAATTTCAAATGAGCCAAAAAGCACAAATTCCATGTATCGCCTGGAATTTAGTCCCAACAGGACGCATAATTTTATTCACCGCAATACTGGGACTTGTTCTACTACGTCCCCAGGTATGCCGATGAAATCTAGGGTAATAACCATAATTTATTCTGTGAATTCATACACTGCCTCCAACACGGATGCGACATTAGCAGTCGCCTCTCCAAACATAAAATATATTAGCCTACCTACATTTACAGGGCAGAGCCTTGGTCTAAGTCATCTTATCAGCATCAAACAACTTATTCTTTGTGCTATTATACTGTGCGGACCACGTTTCTTGGGTAGAGGAAATCACTATTAACCTGAAATAAGCGTAGCTACAGCACGACCCCTAAATTTATAAGTCGCACTGCACAGAATGCCACTGAAACAACACTGACTAGCAAGACATCGTTCACTGGCATTATTCCACATGTAGAGCAAACCAATAATGGCATGCTCATAAAATATCATTTTTTTCCCATATCAACATCTTCAGTGGTACACTCACACAACAAGGATGTGTAACATCATGTACGATGTAACGTGTGATATGTCTGGGTCTTTGTACTGGAGGAAGCATAAATCATCCTAATACGTTAACATATTCAAAAAGAAGCTCACTGTTTCTATGCAGGAATACGAAAGAGAACCACCACTCCCGAATTCTTAAGGAAATTTAGGTAATTTTCACAAAGCCAGCAACAAGGGCGTCATTCATCTGTTTAACGCATGCAAAAGGAAGGTTGAAATACATTTTTATTTATGGCAATCAGCGAAACCAGTTTTATATTTTTGTGTCTTCTTTACTTCCCTCAGTAAGCTCCTAGTAACAAATATTTCCCTCATGATTTCAACCGGTGTGGGAACCAAGTCCGCACAAGGTGTGGCTTACTACTGTCGTTTGATTCTCGAAAAGCAGATGTTCAGATACCGACGAGGTAAATATATCGATAACGCAGAATAAAGTATCTGATGTACTAAGTTGAATGGATCTTTTTGTCCAAGAAACTTTGAAGATAGTAATACGTTGTCCGGACAAGACTTATCACACGGAAGCAAAAGTGTACCGTATCAGTAAATTTGACGAGATCATGTACCTTTCGTCGTGCTTTGCTCAGGACGCATGCTCAGGGCTAACCATGCTAAGTGGAAAAACCCGCAAGTTTCGCCACAAAAAGCTAACTAGTGCAGAGTAGTTACACAATACAGGTTTCAGATCAACCAACCTTCAGTGGCTTTCCGTGGATTTGTGGAGGCCTTACTTTAGTTACTTTTTGTGTGCACTTCCTTCATGTTGAAGCCCCTCGACTTCTCGTTCCAGGGATTGTTAATCAATCATTGCAAAAAACGTGCCTCCCCATTCAAGTTTACATTTAAGTTCTCTGCAAACGGTGACATCTGAATTCGTTTAATTTATTTGCAGATGCCTCGCGCAGACGAAGAAGTCAAGTGGCGGGAGAATGAATATCTTAGACGACGAAACGTACATGGTTGTGGCAGATCGATTGAAGAATATGGTGGTCATGGGGTAACAATTCGTCTGTGACGTACGCAATGCATGACGGCATCATTTTTACTGCCACTCTGTCATTGCCGTTCTCACTCACTCTGATGCCTCTATGATTGTTTCGGATACACTGTAACCCAGCTCGCAAAAGGAAACCTCGAAATTCGCCCGTTTAAAATGTGTACCGTGTTTACTGTAAGAGCGTACACTTTATATGAAATTTTCTATCCCCTCACTTTTAACGGATTTCTGCTCCCGAAACGGATTTCAACCATTTATTTTGCCAGTTCAAGTAAAAAGGGAAGATCTGTGACAGCTAATTCTAATTGCTGTTGCTCATGTCTACCTCAATTATCATATCAATGGAACACTGCAATACAAAAGGCACATTTGTTTCAAAGTGTCATTGTTTCGATGTGCAGCGTCAGCCAATGTTTTTTTAATTGTGTTAGAGGTTTATATATAAGTTAATTACGCAGGGTTAGACTAGCACTAATGATGATTGTTGGTTTCCTACGAATATTGCCTCAAAAAAGAGCCTAACACGGTCATTTTTAAAAACTTCACAATATTGTTATTTACTGATTTTGATGTAGAATTGTGAATTTGCGTCGAAAATTTCCGGGGAAGCTGTTCATTTGGAAGCCAAACGGTTCCCACATTCTTGATACAAGTTAATTACGAAGGTTAATCTATCGCGTCCCATCAAAAATATATTTTACGTTGAGCTGACGCCACTCTTGTTAATCTTGATTCACTCAAAGCCTGAGGCATCCTAGGCCAAATAAAACCTTTCTGTCAGTCTCTTCTTTAAGGAGCTATATATTTTGGGGCTTTAGCTTTACTCAGCAGTTCCAAATGGTAGCACGGCGAGGTAGGGTCACCAAAAGGGGTCGTCTAAAAGGACACTGTGAAAGAGAGCGTCGTGACGCCTACTATTTAATTTTACGGAAATACCATTATGTTCGCAAATGACAGAAGGACGGCGTAAGGCGTACGACAGTTTGTAGGCGGCCAGAAAATTGGGAAATTCTCAAGTGGCCCGGCAAACTGAGGTCAAGCGATTATTAGCTAGTATGCAAAGATGCACCGTACAGGCTTCATGAACGTGGTGGATATCCGTTCATGTAGTGGTAACTTTGGTGCAGTCCTCGATGTCTCATTGTGAGCGGATTATCCGTGTAGAAGTCCGAACGGTGTGGCTGCAAAGCCACTGCGCACGTTAAAATAATTTGTTGCTGCTTCATGCTGTGTCTGGCGGGGCCTGACATTTCTAGTTACACAGGACATGTCGTCACATTACCTTTTGAGTAGCAAGTACTATATTGTTTTCCAGTTGTTCAGAATTTTCTATTCTCAACTTTAATGGATCACTCACTTCTGTAGTGCTAAGCAACTGAACGCAACTTTTAACAGATGGCTTGTCGCGTCCGTGGGAGTACCTCTCGCAGTGACTCTGAATGCGAAGAACTGAGCATATCGATAAAAAGGCAGTCAAAATTGTCGCCACGTGTGGAACTCCTTGTGTTGCCCCGAAAAAATGCGGACACGATACTGCCCCTGAAATTTTCGAAAAATCGGCGGTTAGCCTAGCCACCCAATTATAGAGTGCGATTGTGTGAAAATTACTCCGGTAGATTTTGTTACCTGGTGGCAAGAGTATGCAGTACTTGAGGTTCAGTCGCCGATCCGCTAAGCTAGTCGTTGAACTGTTGAGGCACTTATCAGTAACTCTGTCAATGAACTTGTTCTGGCTGGGATAGATAATCCAAACATTGTGGATGGTTTTGTCAAAATATAACCTCAACGGTGCAAACCTAATGAAGCAAACTGCAAACTAATCCGAACCTTGGGTATGACGAGAAATATCGAAACCACTTTTTATTCCAAGTACTTCATTTCAGTGCATGAGTAAGAACAAGGGCGAAATTACCCTATGTCAGTTTAATGTTGCTCCAACTCCTTTACTGCTAGCGTCCTCTTCGAACTTACCATGCTGTTTTCGCACAAATTGTTCATAGATTGCAGAGGTGCAATAACATTTCAGTAGTTCAAGGTTGGATTACGAGAGCTATTCTACAGGTGTGAAGAAAGATAGCTTAAAGAGGGTAAGAAAAAACAATGCTTGTGAATAAACGCCTAAACGGAAAGCAGTCACTGGTTTGAGGCCATTCCGGTTCTCGATCTGACCTCCTTATGTTCCCTCTGGAGAATATTTAAGTGTCATTTGCAGAACGGGTTTTGATTGCCAATGGTTCATCTCAGCAAAGCCTATGTAGCGATACATTTGCTGCCGAAGGTCCAAACCTTAGAATACGTGTGCAGTAAAATTCACGACTGCAAACGAAAGCTACCGAATATGCGGAAGAGACTGGACCGAGGCTTTGGTGTACAACTGGATAATGGTAATCATGCGTCCTTGCCGTTCACCAGTTGAAATACACGTAAACACATATCTACCGAAATATCAGCAGCTTTTTATTAACAGTTCCTGTGCATGCAATATCTAACTGCGGTAACCCGTTGGCGGTGTGTCCTTTTTCCTTTGGAAAAATCTAGAAGTAGGCTAACTGTTTAACCTGTTGTCCACTTTCCTATCCATGAGATTACGAAGCTGAAAAAACAGCCTCTCAGAAGCCTTAAAAATGCATCCTTTGGCACGTCGGTTAGAAACGGAGCGTTATATGCAAGCAGATGTCATATGCAATTTCCGTACGACTGAAGTCTCATTAGCGAAGTTCTTGATGGAAACCCTCAACCCTGGATACGAGATAAAATGGAATTTTGCGTAGCCAGTAGTATAAAATTAAGGACTAGGAATATTAAGATGCAAATCCCATTAGAAGACCACTTAAGTCCAGTGTGTTTCTGAATGGGAAACCCATGTCTGCGAAAAATAAAAGACACCAATAGAACTATAAACATAAGAACAGATTGTTCTCATTTACACAGCCGGATTCATGATACCAGTTGAAATGGGGTAATTACTGATTACTGATTACCGCAGTGATTATTGACAGCCGCAGTTTGGTTGACTAATTACTACTCACCCAAAATATTTAAGTGTTTCTGCTTAGCTGTGGCTGTGGTCTGTGTGTTTACAAGCCCTCATACAATTTCCGAAGCGTTAATGTGCTCTCATTTCTTGAAACGTTGCCTGGCTGAACATCACAGATGCGTCCACTGACGGTGGTGGTAGACCTTTTTTTCTTACCCAAACCCTGTCTTTTAAAGTAACTTGTAACTGGTTGCGGTATTCTAGGGCCCTATTTATAATGGGTTCAGAAAAAGTGAAACAATTAACTGTTTTTATTCAACTGAACTCCCAAATTGACTGCTCAGATCAAAAAGGCATAGATCCCAAGTTCATAATAACTCAGGCTTGGCCTCAATGTGACACCCTAGGCTGATAGGAGAAAGACCCGACCGAAATTATTAGACATGAACTGTTCCAGATGAGTGAAGCATTGCGTCACACTAAGTCAAGTGTTGACACAGAGTCACGTATGCCTTGATTTGGTCGGTTAGTTCAATTTGTTTTGAGATTTGCTGAATTTACATTCACATCATGCTCGATTCTGATAGAACCTTGTTCTTTGCGGTTTGATTGACTACCCCACAAATGTTTGTTTGAAGTAAAGTATAATCGCGGTGTGTAACTTGATTCTGCGCCTTTATATTTACATTTGGGATGTTACGTGAGTCTTGAAATGCGCTATCATGAGGCGCGCACATCTGGAGTGTTTCATGGTCTCCTCCAGAGGTTTTGTGTTGTTGACCTTCATCACTAAGTACATATTTGAAGATGTTAACCCGTCGAAACGTTTTCTAGAGGAAGATCAGTGGATGATTTTGTGACAATAATGTTAGAAAGCGTGCGGCCATACAGGTCACTTCAAATAGACCATCGAAATTGGTCTGTGGCTTCGACATGCGCTTAGCGCCTTCAGAATGGAAAGCATGGACTTGGGACATTTCATTCATTTTTAAGTACCTAGATTTTTCTAATCGCTTCAAGTACATTGGTGATGCTCAAAGCCGTCATAAAATTACGACAGATGACAGGGCAGATGTTTAATCAGCAGTACGCACTGCTTGCACAATTTGTGTAACCAGGATATGATTTAACGCCTACCCAAGATCCGTGTGTGCGTACAACCGGCAAGGTAGTCACAGCTGTTTAAGCTTCTTCAAGCTTTTGAACAGGTTTTCTGATAGGTCATTTCACGTCATCTCTTATCTGGCTGCCGCACCCGAATTTAAGCTTTCGTTGAGTTCTTTTGAATGATGTGAAATGCAAGAACAGAGAATTTACCTGGAAATCTTTCGAATAGGTTTAAGACGTGCTTCAGGTAATGTCTTTTGACATGTTCAGGTTTCAAAGTGACTAAAGGCAATAACACGTAGAATAGAGGGTAGCGGTTTTATATACCGGTGTAAGGAGGAAAGCCCCTCGCTGCAGAGTTGCTTATCAGAAAAACGCCAACTAAACAGTTACAGACTATTAGACAGGAAAGTCAAACTCTCATTTGAACGTTGTTTTTAAAGACGGAATATCCGTCTCCTTCCTGAACGCGTCTTCTTCAACTCTCCTGGGTATTCATTGACTATCACGCAATTGCAAACCAAAACTGCGAAGTAGTTCCACAAATTCCATAATAAATCCCACCTTCCATTAGATCAAGGCGGAGTTACGAGAAAACAAAACTCGCATGACTTATCAGTAGTATCCACCGTTACACCGGTATGCAGTATATCAGTATTTTGATAAATGTGCTGTCGTTAACTCTAATACCTGTAAAATTTGCTTTTGATATCGACACCTTCAGGAGAGGAGTCTGCTCTCAAACCGACACTTCTTATTCATGAAAGTATTTCGTGGTTTAAAAACGTCCTACCAGCAACACGCTAAGCTGTTAAGCTGCCAAGATGTGAACAGACTAACAACCAAGCAGCGCTCTTGCTTATCGCGGTCTTGACAGTAACCTTCCCATCACTCTCATATTCCTGCTGGAAGTGGAATGGTGTTCTATACGCTGTTGTGGATTAAAACCGCTTTCAGATCTTCCCTAGTTCTGGAGGTACTATGTCGAAAAGTGTGAAATGAACATTTCTTAAAGGCCTGTTTTCTATCAGAGCGAAATTCGCCGGCTAGACAAGTAGTATCCATTCAACTTTTTCACGGGTTCACTTGGACTTCAGTAATCAGCCAAAAACGTCACAGTACCAAATGATCATCTCATCAGTAAAGTGAACTTTTATTTGATCCCCTCATATGATCTATAGATTCACTGGATTTCAACGGGGTATTTCTACATTACAACGAAACGTGACCAGATTTTGACGCAAGGATCGGAGCAACTTGCCTATCCGACCACCTCAGGTGAAAAGCGAAAGGGGTCTTAGTTTAGAAACCACTCAGCATTATGTAAAGCTGTCAGCTGGTAATAGCAGTTGATTGCTTTCGAGTTTTTGGCCATTTTTAGGATTAAACTATGTTCCTTGCTCGCAATTAGGCACCGAGCTGGTTAGTAATGCTCCAGTCTGGTTACAATCAAAGAAGGACTTTCAAAAAACTCAAAATTGGTGAAAATTTACAACGCATTTTGTAAAAGCTCTTGGTAAAATTAATCAAAATTCTTATTAGCAATCTCTCCACTAGCAGAAATAAAATGGTTCCCACTTAGTTGCTTTCACGAAACGTTGCTTGTTAGTGTATATTCCGCTAGCGATTAAGCCCAAATCTAAATCCCTGGAAGACTTAGAAAACAGTAAGCCATGATACATGGGAACCAAAGAAACTGCCAAGCAAATTTTGGGAACCCTCCTTTGGCCAAATCCTCCAATGTAATTGTCAGGCGTCTTTTGAACAAATGTTCTGGCTTCGTTCATCTTCAGGAGAACAAACTGTGGCGCCTAGACGAGGACTGTCATATAGTAGTTTTTGTACCCGAGCATAGGCTGATGTTTCTTTTCTTCCCACCACCATTTGCTTTCTGTGCAGCATCGAGCTTTCAATTATGTTAGGCCCTAATACCTGCCAGATTTTCACTAATGCAGATCCCAGAAATTCAAAAACATTCAAAAAGTGCCTGAATTTCCTCCGGTAGGTTTGGAGCAGCTGTGTAAGTCGTCTCGAGTCGTCCAGCTGTAACATTTTCGGTGCCTAGATCCCGTGCCACTCGAAGAAAGCAAGAGGAACACTGAGGTATTTTGAGTTCTTTAAGGACACAAAATTGAGATTTTCTGGCCGATTTAGCGACGATCCAAAGCAAACGAGTTTTCATCTGATGTGGTGTAATCCATAGTCATTCATGGTACCCTGAGGGAGTGGAGGTAATTCGCAGACCCAGCGGAAAAAAGACTTAACATGAAGTCATTTGGGCACGGGATACCTAATACTGATATCATAATTGTCGAACTCGAGTTATTGGTTTTAATTTAGCATGCAACTGGGAGAACAACAGCGCAGGGCTAAAAGTAGCATTATTAAGACGATGGCGACATGCAAACAAGTTCAGCGAACCTTGCATTCACTTATACGTAGACGAAAATTTAGCCAGTTGTTGTTTCGTAAACGACAGCTAGAAAACAGCTTCTTAAAGCATGGTTATGAATCCGTTCAGCTAGTTAACGACAGAATCATTTTCCTCCACAACTGTGAACGGGAATTTGGTTCGCTATATGTAACCGGAAACTGCGATGTTGATTCAGTTCGATTTGATTATGGACGGCTACAACTGAAGCGTACAAATGTTATTTATTTTGGGTCTGCATCCAGTGACTATTTAAAGTACCGTTATTCTGCGCGAAAGAATTCCACCGCTATCGTCAAAGATTTACCCTTCCAGTATCGTTTAAGACGTCGGTGATTGTAAAAAAGTGTTCATGTGGAGGGTCAAGTTCACTGAAAATTTACATAGGATGCATTATACGTTTGAGTCACTCAAAATCAAGTTGTTGCAAGCGGACGTTTCAGCTCAGGCTGGTGTACACCTCTATGACTGAATGCAGGGAATAGTGAAATGCTTTAACACGACCGTATAATTTTTCCCTAGCCGATGCTAACTTCTTGTTAACCAGTTGGTTTGTGAGAAATTCGCCGGTAGCGTTGGCATTATTATGATATTGCCTTTATTTATAGAATGGTTGTTCTAGTAAACGATCTCACTCCGTGCCTGGACAGTGATTCAGGGTCGCCAAGTGAACTAAAATGAAAGTTAAGACAAGTAAAATAAAGAAAGTTGGATAAGATAGCATCGGAGTCCCATAAATTCCGTCAAATCAAGATCTTTGACATTAGCGCTATTTCCATTTGAACGAAGCATTGTAAATACAAACAAATGGTGTTGCGATGAAAACGTTGCTATCTCCTACAGTTGAGTTTTTCCGCATCGAGTGACGTGAAGCGTTTTTGGCGAACTGTGTAATCCACCGCGCTTTTGCCAAATAGGAGATAGTGAAATCATTGTGGTCGCAACCATGCGTCAGGCGAAAGGTTTGCCAAGAATTTCAACACCTTACCTAGGAAAACTACCCCAAACTAGCAACAAAAACTGCCAGGAGTTGAATAAAAACAATGTTCACACTAAAATGCAGGTGATACATGCGCCGGCATTGTCATGAATATGGTCGACCGATGACGAATCTCCAGATCATCTTGGTTTAAGATTTTAGGAACAGGTAGAATGTTCTCCCACCGGCTGAGCACACTATCTGTAAATCTGGGAAATACGACAAGGCTGATTATCTGGTTCAAGTCTCCCCCATTTATAACCTAGGCGAATGAGTTTTTAGTTTCTTTAAACTACACCAGGGTGAAAAGCATAATCAATAGGTTTACAGACGAGGCTCCTGTGTGAGCATTGTGCAAATAATTCTTAAATAAAATGGCTCACCAGCGTGATTCAAACATTTCATGAATACATACGATAAGTGCATCCCAATGGTTTAGAGGAAACGTATGAAAACACCTCCAAAACATGGAACGCATTACGTTTTACTGAACTAATAAAATATCAATGTCCTATAGCACTTAAGATATGGCATTCGATCACCGTAAATCTGTTGCGCAAAATCAGCTAGGTCAAGATCAGTAAAATAATTGTTACCTACCCCCGTTGCTTTGAAAAATTGGGTTGGTTATTTTAACCACATTCGACTGCGTCCTACTTTGAGCGCATCATCACCTCATTTAAAAGATAAGAACAAAACAAATCTGTAGTTTACATAAAATGCAGTGCACTAGGTGGATTCCTGTACTGTCCGGTGAAAAGTTGAATCACGTCAGGAAGCAGAACTATCTCGGTGAGTTTGAAACAGTTGTTGTTCTGCACAACTACGAATCCCGCAACTGCCCATGAAATCATCGAGAAATATTTTCATGTGGAGTTGCCTTCAGCTACTCAACCTATGATACTTAAATATTAGGTGTAGGAGAAGAAACTTTCTAATGTTCACGGTTTCTAAATACTAAGTTTCCATAAAAATACCGGCGACGCCTGGTCCGAGAACTCAAATTGGGAAACCTCAGTTGCTGTCCTCCAGCTGACTGTCATGAACGGTTACCTTGCGAAGTTTGAGAACGCAGCACACAAATTAGTGCAAACTCCATTTAGGGACGCTTCGCTAGAGCGCATAATCATCTTATATATCGAGCCCCACCCAGATTTTATATCATTTGAATTAAGGAAATATCCCAGTACTGTTTGCACTTTCATAACACGCGGCGTGATGTTCCACAAATACTTTAAGTACCAATTCAAAGCCGACCGTTAATACGTTGAATAGCCACCGCAAGAATTGGTTAGCTCTACACTGAGGAAGAGCATAGAAAACTAGATCGATGCAAGAAGATTTTGCATCTGGAAGCATGTTACGAGAAATGAAGCAACAGACAGCTCGACCGAAAAGTATCTGTCAAAGGTTCTAACTCAGTAAGTACAAACAACTATGGTGAGCTTACTGGCTTGCAAAATTCGCCGCAACAGATCTTATGTTCGTTATAGTGGTGATATAAACAGATGCGTTTGCCATCCATTGTGAACTTATTTAAGACTGGTTTCCTCTCAGAGAGATACAGGGGAGAATGCGGATATAAAAAACAAAAGTTCCTTCTTTTGAAATAAAGGCCGATTTTGCTCTTTAAAATATTCCTTTATCTCAGTCCTAAATGCACCCGTTGCATAAAATCTGCAAATTTTAATGTCTTCTGAAATGCCGATTGCCGAAGTCAGTTCATCTAATGCATACAATACATAGAAAGACGCACCCCTACATCAGCATGGCATAGAAGAAAAGGTGGCGATATTAGGCGCAGAAATGCAGCAAAATTCTAGCTTAAGCAGCTTGTGTGCAGTACATCAGTGCAGTGATCCTGAGCACCTACCACTTCGTAACTGCGTAACCACCAGACCACCAAAGCCAATGTTAGGACTTCAGCTCAATTCTTTTTGTTCTTCTCTGATCCGACCGCATTGATAAGTCAGGTTGTAGCTAACCTCAAATACTGAAATCACTTACTCTGGTCCTAAATACACTGCCACACTTCATAATACCAGGTTTTTTTCTTCCTTTTCATAAATATCTTTACTTTCCAGTTTGTGTTATTAGCTAAGGATTACGTTTGATTGCCGGAAATTGTGCTTCAAGGTGCCCCAAACTAGATGTTTCCCATAGATTACCGAAATACTGAACTGGTGCATGGAGCTTCAGGTAGTCCGGAAGTCATCAAAATATGTCAAAACATTTTCTTCACTAAGGAACATGAGACACAGAATTCACAGGCAGCCCACGGTCGAATTTTTCGTCGCCTTAGGCTGAGTGAATTGACAAAAAATTAAGTTACCAATGTGTAGCCTCTGTTAATTGCAGATGGATCACTCATTCAAAAAGTATTCCATGCTCACTCTTGCACCTCCAAATTTCCTGTGATCCACACTACCATTCAGCAGTTAATGATTTAGACAATGTTGGCATTTACTGTGAGAGTTCGTTGCTAAAAACATTCTTGTCAGCTTCGTAAAAGCATGTTGGTGATGTCGAATACGTAAAATTCGCACATATAATTAAAGCGAATTCCGGCTTCACATATCAGGATAAATTGGTCACTTTACGCCACTCTAATAAGCCGGACCGAGTCATTGCTAATCTAAGTGCTGGCTACTGAAGTGAGAAAGATTGTGTTTTGCAGTCTGTTGTGGGCGCTTATCCAACTTTGGCAATTCTCGATGACTTGCAACGTTCAGTTCGCATCGCCCGCAAACCGGTTGCCTTGATGAATATGGTACAAGTAAATGGAATCGAATAGGACAATTGTTAATGCATGTTCTTTATTTGACTAGGATGACTTTGTAACAGAGCACAGTGAGGCAAGTGGTATCTGATGTGGGCATGCATGCGTAACTGTTTAATTAAGAGAGCGTTGCTCTACGCAGAATGCCGCGTTAAATAAAGATTATGGATATTTTACTGCTGTCGCATCCAGGCAAGTAGAATATGAAGCGACAGTATAGCGAATCACGTATGATTCGCAGGCCATGTTTCAACAGATTTGTACCAACTGCTCATTCATTTTGAGTGCGCTCTATCTCAGGCAACATAAGCCTGCACCCAAATGGGGTGTTAGTTGGAAACACCGTCCTAAAAGTCAGCGGATTTATTGTGTGAATTGAGTGAATCTGTATTTTGTAGGTCGTACGGCTCGAAAACTCATGCTAACCGTTATGGAACAGAGTTTAGACTATTTTCGCTATCCAAGGCGTGAACAACTTAGGCGACGAATGAAAAAAGCTCACCGCACTTAGAAGTAGGTCACATGGTTTTGTGCAGCATTGTCTGTAGTTGCCTGTGATGAATAACATTTCAAAAGCTCGTTTAGCTAGCGTAGGTTAAGTAAATCTCAATGATTTTAACATTGAAGGTCAATTACGTGGTCAGGCGTCATGTTATAGTAAATACGTGGTAAGAACCACTTAGCCACAAGTAAAAATTTGTTCATTCTGAGCTGAATCAGGTATATCTTCTGGAAATCTAGTTCTTGTTCTTGATTCATAGAGTATTTACATGATTTCTGTTTGCCGTTCAGTAGCCCCGCAATGTCCACTACAAATGACTAAATGTTAAAATTGATGATCTGTAAGATAGGCTTCCTGCATAGCGTCCATGACTCACTGTCGTGCCGAAAGCCGGGAGTCCAACCAAAAATCTGAGATGACGCATAAGGCACACCGATTTTGTAGCATAAAATAAACACTTATCTATGCAAATACAGTTCGGAGCATTTTAACTCTCGTACAACTTTTGGGATCTGCTGTCGTAACGTTAGACTATACGACATGATTTACACGGATTCTAAAATCCTCAGAAGGAAATATATAACAGAACTAATTACCAAACAATCAAAACCGCACGATCAATGTGTTTACTTTATCCGCCCGGTTAGTATCCTGAGTGTGCTGTTTCAGCAGAAGTCGGATAAGCGTACCAAAAATGGAAAAAAAGAACAGCATAAGATTTTTTCTGCGCCAAAAGCGAATTCATCTCCTTTTTCCCTGGCGAGTCTATAGAGCAGCTACTCACTACATCTGTCATCATGTTCTGCATTATCTACTTAATATATGCTTAAAAATTGTTGCATACGTACCGTGTGAACACCGTAACTCTGGAGAAGAAAAGCCCCGCTGTTGAGGTCAAATTCTGTAGATCCCAGGAACCCACGTGTTTTTCAGAAAGCAGTATAATCATAATTATACGTATGTATATATGAATAAAAGCGTTTCGTTTGAAACAAGTATTTTTTACGTAGCACATTGTAGTGGGAGACGGGCAAAGCCCAGATCCATCGGCGACCCTTTTCGTTGGCTGATTTTTCATGACCAATCAGACGACCGAGTACATGCACACGCAACTTAATTTATATTTCGTTATCAAAAGTCATGACGGTGTAGAAGCACAACGAATGAATCAGGTAAGATATAAGCTTTCTTGTTCAAATTTTTGTGAAAAATGTAACCTTTTAATAAACTTGGTTTGTTTCGTTTTGCTGGAAGGTATCTTTTCCCTAGTTACGTTGATTTCTTAATAGAAGAATAAATCTTGAAAGTTGCGTTTGTACTGATAAGACCTTGCAGCACCTAGATGTAAAGTTGTTTCAATAAAGCTAATGCCAGAAGAATTTATCTTTTTTGCAGTGGCACCGCATGCTTCTATGTTTACATGAAGCGCTTTCAGACTGGGCATCCAACTGCGGCCTTAACTTGTAGCTCTGCGTTCTTGAAATCCATGTTATAGTGTTTCACCCTGTTATTGCTGGTATGATATATTGTATTGTCAGCACGTGCTGGCGGATACAATTTTATTACTGGTCTCCCACAATAGATTTCTAGGGAAAGAGCATTAGAGGTTATACATCACGCGTTTAAAGGTAATGGTTAAATGAAATTCCTAGTGTAATTCGATGCTTTGTTTTAAGCTTACTGAGTTCTTTTTAATCGTCTCTTCCTACTTTCTAAAATTTCTGTAAATCTATGGTTTATATAAAAATATATCGGACAGTTGAGTTTCACTCCTTTGCAAAGCATCCGTCCACGATAATCAATTTTGCGCATATCGTTTCTCTTGGCATGTACTCTATGGTTTACACCTCAGTGAAGCACTGGTAAGACGTATTTTCTAGCGTGCACCATGTCATATTTGGCAGTGATGCTCTAGCAGCAATACAACGAAAATGAATGCCCAAAAGAATCAAGTCGCAAAACCAGCCGCAAGTAACCAAACAAAAATTCGGTGCAGCAGTTTTCCAAGGCTGTTTTACCAAAGATAATGCTCTCATTAGCACCAATTCGTGACCGTTTCCGTGCTCATGTTTAGTGGTGATACGGTAAAGCTTACTAAGATACATCCCGTTTGCTATTCTAAGCCTAGGTGTGATCTTCCGAGACAAATTACGTTCCAGGTCACCAACAGACATGTTTCTTCTTCAAACTGGTTGGTTACTGCAAATAGTGATTTCATTCAAACAAGAAGGAGCGGTTTTCTTACAACCAAATTTATACGCCGTAGCTTCCATCGCTTGATCAAACAGCGCTAGTTTGGGAACTTTTGGCAGATAAAACAATGAAATATGCAGTGCGTTAAAACGGCACGTAAATCCCCCAGAAATATAATGAGAGAAAAACCCATGCCGGTTAGTTCGACTTTCGTAGGGTGTGATCCAGTATGCACTGCGTTTGCCACGCACGTTGGTAAATGAACCAGCTGTACATTTGGATTCAGTGTTTCATAATTCTCTGTGCACAAATTGTCGATAAAATTGATTACATGTCACCATTTCCTCTCTTCATTCATAAGCATTTTGTCTTTCGTCAACGCTGTATTCTCAGAAAACCATGTGATTCGCAGGTTAGTGGTGCTGATGTACGAAGACAGACATAATGCCAATAAATATCTAGAAAACAATCAAATTAAAACCATTGTATCTGGTCTTACAAAGCAATAGGCAAGATCTAAAAAACTACACTCCCCAGAGAAAACCATAAATTTTAAATGCGTTTAAAGATCTCACAAAAACGATTGCCAGCTGGTGGTCGTAAGTTGCTGGTGTAAAAATTTTACTTGGGTAAATGCTGTTACACTAAAGTTCCCATTGTTAAAGGAGTGTGATTACCTGTGAACTAAGGTTTCCAAAGAACTGCCCCTTGGTTAAAAATGTTTTCAAAATGGCTATACTTTCTGACTTCCGTACTAAGCTTGCCCTTATTTCACGGAATGTAACTGTATGTACATACGCAAAAAGCAAACTGGAAAATTTTTTTTAAAACGGAATCAGAGTTTGCAACAAACTCTTGTAATAGCCTAAACGACGGGGGAACATTAAACAAAAAACTACCAAACTCAATGATTCAAATTTTAGCAAAGTACAACATTTAACTTAATTTTGTGAATACTTGGAAAAACTAATAATAATAAATTTTTATTCCCGCTAATAAATCTGGCATTGTGTATAGTACGTATAGATGCAGTTTAATATCCTAAGTTTAACGAGACGGTTCAAGATCAAATGTCCGCTCATAACATAATAAGATAAACATATACGCTTGGAAATAATGACCTGTCAGAGTAACTAAGGTGAATCTGACAGGAACAGCGCAGTTTTATTCACCCCAGATGGCGGCAAACTTGATCAAACTAACTGTAGACTGATACCAATTACATGAGAAAGTCAAATCTAGGCGTTAGAATTTACTAAAGAAAGGATGTTTCTAAATACGATCATTCAACCTCGCCAACAGATTTTTTGGCCGAAAACAACACACGTGACATTTAAAGCTGTCGTCCAGTAAAATAATTGTCTTATCTAACCGCTGTACGACGTCAGCCAACGCATCTTCTGAACATTTTCCTGATCGCAAGAAATGTCATCAGCAAACCGTTTCACTAACGTGCTTTGGCTTATTCGTGTCCCAAAAAACTTAGAACACTAGACTGATTCCTAAAATGAAATCGTTCGGCAACAAGTCACCAAAGAAGTAAAAGACAGGATTTTTAAGGGAATGCACTTATGTTCAGAGTTCAAAGGGACCACATAAGACATTATCTGGGGCATAATGTATCCACTGGTGGTGTGTGACCCCTTTGGGTAGGATCATTACATCAAAAACCGGATGTCAAGGGCCTCAAAGACTGCATAACTCTGCCCAGTTTAGAACTAATTGATTTGTGGTTGACTCGTGTGCAAAGTATCCGCAGGTGGCAAGTGACGACTGTGTAACCCTTGAACATTTTGCTGGGAACATTTTTTTATTGTGATTAAATTGGAATTTTTACGAGACCTTGGATTATCATATCAGATACCGTTTGCGCTGTTGGTGAAGCCAGATGCGTTTTCTAATATTTTTTGCTCGCCCACTTACGAAACATTTGTCATTTTATCCGGAGATTGCCGTTACAAAACAAAACCAAAAAATATAAACCGAAAATCTCAGTGTTACTAAAAGTTTAACTGGTCATCCAAGAACTCCGCGGTCACTCTCATGATGGTTACGCGGCCTTCGAACTTGCCCGTACGACTTTGAATTCATGATGTGGTTGTATCGCGGTAACTAAAAATCCCTTTTTCTGTTGCCTAATAAGTTTATGTAATCGCCGATGACTAGTGAAGGTTAATACTGCAAGTACTTGTGAGCTGTAAACCTTTTTTCCGTAGGGGAAAATAATCTCCAAATAAAATCCATTGGGATAAAATAACTGAGACTAAGTTTAAAATGCTCCTGGTATAAGATATATTAGAAGTAATGTTATTGCGCTCTACATTCCTTTGTTGTTCCATGTCTGCTCAATTCCGCGGCGTCTCTAAACAAGTTATAAATCTTTAAACGGGAAACGTGCTTTTATTTACAACTTAACTCTGTTTCATATAATACCTACTTAAAGTGGTTCATGAGTATGCTTCTGCCTTTAGAACACACAAGATTTCCTTTCCCTACATCCTGCTGCTCATCGTACATTTTTTGCAAACAATACTTTGCTTTGAATATCCGTAAGAACATCACCAATTTCTCGAATTACACTCATTTGCAAACAAATTCGGTTTTACGAGAGACTCACCACCAACCCAGCTGAATCTCTCGTTTATGATGTTTCTAAGCAACTGAATGTGCTGAACAAGGCTGCCTCGTGTTTCAGATGGTACGATGTTCGGGAAATGGCAATACATGTATAAAAGTAATGCACTATTCATAAGGTTGCTGAAAATTCTTCGACAGCCCACGACCAAAGGTCGGATACTGTGGGACTGCGCCTACCTGATGAGCCCCAATAAGGGCTAAACCGGTCGTGGACTGTCGAAAAATTTTCAGCAAACTTATGAATAATGTATTACGTCTGTATCACTAATTCCTATTTTCCATGGAAAAATTATATTCGCTGATTTGGAACTTTACTTCACTTTTCATAGGCAGGGAATTAGGGGATCTGATGAAAATTCGCTGGCTCCGTTCGCTCATTGCAAATGACTACCTCATTTTGATTGGTTAACAACAGGGAGAGAAAAGTCTTAAAACAACCTTTCATTCAGTCCACTAATGAAAAACTGTGGCTTAACTTAAGTGTTGGTACAATCAGGCCAAGCACGTAGGGGTAGTACAAAACAACAAGTACTTCCATGTCTTTGAAATTCGCCTGCACGCATCCATTTATTGATGATTGTTTCTTCCGTGCAGTTAAGCCACTGATACTGACGGAAGAGTAAAAAAATGTTTTGCATGGTACTCACGGCGTAGTCATCAGTTTCGTCTCGAAATCAAATTATCACATGGTCGAGGGTGTAGCCGTTTAGTTTGGGTGGTTACAGAATAAGCCATCTAGGAGAGCTATGCCAGTAAATCGTCATGTATTTATAGTTCAAATGATCCAATGGTTTGAAACTTAGTTAACGAAACAAGGGTGGACCACTCCTAAGAAATTCAAGTAGTCTGTTTTTTCTGGATTCCGCCAAGGAGAGGAAAATTGTGCGTCAAATATTTTGCAAGGGTTTTGTTTAAACCGAGGATTTCGTACATTGTTACTCTCTTCCCTATCAGTTGTGCCATAACAAAGTGGATTTTTAAAATGTACATTTACTAGGAATGGCGGCGAGACTTTTCGGCATTTTACTCAAATTTTAACATGTTAGACAGCCCACATGTTATTATTTTGGATTTGAAAAACATGTACAACTCACTGTAATAAAGATAACCTTGAAAAAATCTAAACAGGAGTTAGCATGATTGTCAATTAAAGTTTAAGAAAATTATGGGGCTTCAGACCAAGGAGACAAAGGTTTGTGAATACGCGAACGTCTACTTGTTCATTGAGTTACGTTCAGTTTTTACACCCGCATGAAGATAATAATTGGCCTCATTCCCATTCAGAAAATAGTCGTTCCACTCTAGGTATACTAATGATTAAAATGGCTGCAATAATTTCGCTTTGTTGCCAGAAGAGATTTGTAAAAATGTTTCAGTTGAATATTTATTTCAACTGTTATTTTTAAAAAGCAACACGGGATTTCAGAGTTGGTCGCTTTCAATGCAAACTAAGGCGCCTCAATCAATTATAAAGCCACGAGATGGGTTTCTGTCTTACTAACATCCTGCAGTAGCGGTTTACTCAATAGTTCTTTTGTATGGCGAGTAGTCTCTACAAAGAAGACTTCAACGCTTTTCTCTTGGCTTACCAAGTAAAATGCCGAATGTCTAAATGCTTAAGGGTTGACTATACTCTGACCATTTCAAAATTGCCCGAACATGTTTTTTTACACAACTTACAGTAAATACATTCAAACAATACACAATGAATGGGAAAAGGTGTTGGGACATCCAAACGTCCACTGCAATAGAGTTGTTGATTTCCAGCTTTCAGCGTAATGTGAGTGCTCTCCTCCTTTGTTTCAACTTAAATGAAGCAATTGTATATCAGTTCACACTTAATGCGCGAGGATCCTGAAGCATTATTGTCCTTGTCAAGCGGTACACATGTTTTTTATTAATATCGTACAGAACTTCTTCACCAAAGGTCTTACCATTTTGAAGGGTTTCATTTCACTCTTTAACAAAATCTCAACACTCAGGTGGTCCCCGTCTAAATCTCCGAGTGTACTTTTGTAAGATATTATGCATGTTGATGAGGGTAATGTTGGTAGCTCAAGTAGCAAAGATGGTCGGTGCTCTGTTTGTCGAGCTGTGCAACTCGGTTGCAAACGTTTCATCATCCACTGAAATGATATCGTAAGTGGATTTTATGAACCGGAGTGCGTCGCTGATTTTGTGCACAAACAGGCGAATGAGTACTACATTTTTTTGTTCGACGCTTATTGCTGCCTCTGTGACAACTTGCTAGAAATAGTCAGATTACTTTTGTCAGTTTACGTTGAAAACAATAAATCCACACAAAAAAGAAATCGGATGTGAGCAGAGTTGGATTTTGCAGCGAACTTTCTAAACCCATATTTGAATTCCCGCCTCTCTTGAGTACGCCAGGTACGTCGAAATACGCGTGTGAACTTACTTCGGTCCAAGGTTTTAAAACGTACCCGTCCATGATATCGGTTCAGCAATATTCGTTTACTGCTGCCAAAAGGTATTTGGATTGCAGGTTGAACATATTGAAAATATATTTGTAGGCAAAATGGAGTATTCCCGTACGGGACCAGTGGACACAGTGTCGAATTAAGTGCATTTGGACAGGCGGAGTATGATTGATGTGGCACGTCAAAACATCAAACATCATTGGACATTGTTGAGCAGCATGTTATGGGCATTGAGGCTAGCATGTCTACTCATTACAAGAATAGTAAACTTAATGATTATTTTCAGCTTCCCAGCTTGAAATACTTTGCTTAACGGTGTCCACCCGGATGGGATAGCTTTCAGACATGTGAATTCGTGCTCAGTGTTTCTTTTACATTTCCCTCTACATCTTAAAAATCCAGAGGACACAATATCGTTGCAAAATAAAGTCATTATACTCCATTACTAAACACGATCAAAATGGGTTAGAATCACAAAAGTGAAAGATATCACGTAAACAGATATTAGTTGGTAACTAAGTTCCATCCTAGAACTTTGCAGACTGATTCAGGAATCAAGTATCTTTCACGTTTACTAAACTTAGGTCCGCCAGAACATTTCTTACTCTCCTGCCGAGTGGAAGAAAAATGCAGGTATTTTATAAGGAAGAAAACCTTCTTTTCAAAGTCAAGTGTCAGACACAACAGTGGACCTGTATGAATAGATGTTTGCCATGTATGTAAAACTTTAACATTTGTATACCGAGTTAGTTTTCACGTGAATCCAATTTATTTTCTCAAGTTAATCAATATTTAACCAAATAAACTGATCAACAGTTGCTTCATGTTCTGTTTGCTCTGATCTTGAAGACATAAAACTTAAATTTCCAGTTTTTTTTCATTTGGTAAACAGTGTTTTTATTTGTAATTTTTCAGATGGACGCATTTAGCCGATTCCGTTTGCTGAAAAAAATAGTCCTCAAACATGCTTTGTGAAGTGTGACAGTATGCTAACTTTCCGGATCAGTGGTCAGCACCAAAACATCTGGAGCCTGTTTGGTAGACTTTGTTAAATGTGTCCTTTTTTGATTGCCCATGTTTTGTAAATATTGTGTCAATCTCTTGAAACGAAATGCTAAAATCGTCGCGAATAACGGTCATTCTTAAGTTGACTCGCTGTGGTTGAAGCAATGGTTCGCAACATCTGCCAGCACAAAGGTTGTTGTGCGAATACACCGTTCAATTATTCTTGATATCATGAAGCTGATACAAACTAATAAATCATGAGATAAACGAGATAATTGGTTAGTTCCTATGAGAATACTTTCCTAACTTGAAAGTTTAGTTGATCTAACAGTGGCCCGCTTAGGATTCTGTTGCCTGTGCGATAGATGTATCCTTGATCATCATCTGCTCTCATTCCAGTTTGGCGCGATGTCAACAACAACTGTTGGCTTATGCCCTAAAACAAGACGGAGGCAAGGCAAATGTGATGCTGCGCAATCACATCAACTCTACAAGACTCACTCAAGTGAAGGAGAAGACTCAAAAAAGGATGATGTCAACAGAAGTAGCCTGAGTCATCAGACCGACATCAATCACTCTGGTAGCAACAATGCGGGCAGCAACAAAAACGACGATATTAATAATGTTACCAATGGCTCATACCCCAACAGCCGTAGAAGGAGGCTATCAAAAACTGTTAACTGGGTAAAACAGAGCGTGATTAGTATATCTTTTGCGGAGGAGGCACACAATCGTTGGAAGCGTTGTGTGCAGAAGCACACATCCAACGTACATCGTGAACTTCAGGCCAACCCTATGCTCCCTTTTGAAGTGAGTAGTTTAGCTATCAAGTAAAACATTTCAGTTTCCCGTTGTCACATTCTAAACCACAACGTTAATGATTGTTTATATCTGCAAGAAAGGCTAACGTGCACATACCTTATTAACTTATTTCTTCAAATCACTTCCTTAGGTATTAGCGTTGTGCTCTGCAACCTCTGCTGTAAAGCATACTTCCTCATTATCTGCTCCGTCCACATTTGTCTGCGTTTATCACCTCTTCGAGTTGTAAACTCTGTTGGTAGTCCAAACTGCACACCCGCTATTTCCCGGTTGCCAGTGTCTTATTTTAGACAACACAACGGTTCAACATCACTAGTGGGTCGTCTGTGAGTTTTGAGCATTTGCGCGAAGCATCTTTGCTACCTACACTTCGGGCTTTCTCAGTGGTACACAGCATACGAGGACATATTAATATGATGCTGACCACAAGGGACTACATTCCGTCTCTAATTTCAGCTATTTTAAAGTACAGATGGATCCAGCAATGCGTTAAAGTAGTTTCCTTATGATTGTTTGGTCCACAATCTGCTCTGAAAATAATGATTGTCAAATCCAAATTTAGTTTACCTTGCGTTTGCTGATTCTTTAATGAGAGGCATGTGAAGTTGAACACCCAATCTTAGAGGTAGCAAGGATCTCTCTGGACCGAACTGCCAGCTGTTCCTTTAACAGCACAATGGTAATATGTGGTTAAGTTGTAAGACTACCGACCAAACGGTCCCTGGCCATTCAGTTGCTTCCGTCTAGGTTCTTCTAACTTGTCAGTGTGTTATTCTTCATGCTTATTTTGAGTTGAATGAAGGAGATGCACTGAAACTGTATTATTGATGGTATTACTACAGTCTAAGTTGCCTAAATTTGATTTATTTAAGCTTAATTCCCAGTGTTACTTCAAACTAATGAGACTGGTAACAAAGTTGCCACTTATCTTGGAATCCACTTTTGTTACCTGCCCAGTGTGTCAGACAAAACACTCCCGGTTTGCTGAAGGAATTATTGAGGGAACAGCATTCAATCATACATCAAGTAGATCAGAAGGGATCGTTACTGATTCACCGAGCCATTAATGCGGGAGCATTGGAGATCGTGCAGATGCTGGTCAGTTATGGTGCTGGTAAGTTCTGCTCGCGTATTATTACTCACAAGCCGCTTGTTACTGGCGGGATTGACTCGGTGATTTCTGCACCTCGGCTTTAGGAAATATGGGCTACTTTGCTTTTCATGACTGACTGAAAGTGAATATCAGTCTATTCATATTTTCTTACCATCGAAGAGAGTTCACTATTAAACATTATGAAGTTATTTGCCAAAACGTGATGAGTGGTATGTTGAATGATTTTACATGGAATTTGACCACCAATCATAGGCTCCTTTGGCCCCCACAGATAAGATTGCAAACTCAAGCTGCAAAATACCGGCCAGCCCGGTGCGATCTGTATTTACGGTCAATCTCAGTATCTTATTACATCCTTGGTAAGATCCGTATAAACATTAGCTGCAAGCAAATCTACTAGAAATGAAACGATATATACGGATCAATGCCAAATATTTCTCTACAGGAGAAAGTGAGATGATTGAGTTTTCCAAATAGGATCTGTTATTCGCCCTGACTGGTAAACCTGTGTGTAATGCTCGTAAATCCCACAGTACACTGTTGTATTTCTTCTCAAATGTGTGAAGACGGACTGGCGGATAAATACATTTTACACCGTAAAACAATTCGACCTGCTGTCACTACACATTGTGAAATTTTGCTCCCCCGGAATGATTACCTGTTGAGGTTTTTTGCTTTGCCGAGAAGCAAACCACCATGGCTTACGAGTGGCTGCTAAATTAGCCGCATTACTTAACGACACTACTTACTAAATAGGCAAATTTAATTCCAAAACCAGAGGTGGTATTTTTGGCTACCAAAGATAGCAAAGGTCACAATAGACAATACTGTTTTGGGTTTTATGGTTTAACAAAAGCTGATCCCGAGGTGATCTGACTTTAAAATGTCAATGTTGAAATGTAAATGCAAAACGCTACATGGCAACGCAGCAAGAGAAACACTTCCCAATTCGAACACGCGTAAAATTGGCCATAACATAAACGGATGACTTCACTAGTAATGGTTACTAATAGCCACGCTAAACCAATATCCAAGTTGTGCCTCGTTAATAATTCCAAATAAGCTCTACATAGTTTTGAGTTCAAACGAAAATTTGCTCACATAATAAAGTGGCCTGCCTGTACAATGAAATAAAATATTTTTCAATGCATCCACTTTTCGACGCAGCGGCTGATCGGGAAAGTTTAAACGTTTCCTTCAATGATCCCATTTGCGAAATATATCGTATTACACTACCCGCCATTCGCAGAAACCAGCTGGTTTTTTCAGATATTTCACCCCGAAAGTGTATTTCTGCAGCAGTTTTTTAGCTTAATCTGCCTACAGTGGATATGAGTCAGCTCGATTTTGGGTGGATCCATATTTTGTGAGTCGCTCATGCAGCCTTTTTTTAAATCTGGAGACGTGTCTCAAATTGTGAATTTGTGATGGTTTTTGGCTGAGTTGTTTGGGAGTTATTACACTGTACGCAAAGCCGTTTTAATCAGATCAAAGGTAGACATTTTTTCGGGTGATTTGTTAATTTTTATCAACCTTTTCGTGGGTAAGTTTTTTGAAAGTAAACGAAAATTAGCAAGAAGACTAAAATAATAAATGAATGGAAGAATCAATAATCGTTAGTAGACCAAATCAAAGTAACGGACGCCCTGTGTATTCGTTAGTTGATCTTTGTTTCCACACCGCTTGCACCTAACTCCCTTTATCGTGTTGTGATCTGAGTATTTCTTCTCTGATTCAAAATGTTTTGATTGCCCTAAGAATTGAATTCTGGGCTTCTGACATAGCAGGTGACCCATTTATCTGCAGTACAAAAATCTACGTTAATCCTATCCGACTCAACATCAGAGCAAGCAGACATTTAAGCACGACTGATGTGCGTGGTAGATTCTACATATCCACATCGACTTACAAGGGTAGAAAATGTATACTCTTTGTGGAGTTTTCTGGGATCCGCATTTTTGGGCTTAGTCACTATCAGTTGTTGTTTTGAGAGAAGCATCTCAGTCTGCATCATTATTACAGCTCAAAAACGACAGTCTATGCAGACCTATTAAGCATGTCTGTTCGAAAGTAAGGAAATAAATTTTTCTGAAAATCTTGAACCAGTTAGATTCTTTTGAAAGTAGAGAACGTTTGAATGAACGTTTTTGGTTTCTGGTGTATTTTTAACAAGACAAAAAATTCCATGGTAAACTCAAGAACAGCAAAATCCGTTACCCAAACATAGGTATTTCCTTCTCAGATGTAAGTCAAGAAGCCAACCTCCACACAAAAAGTTGCTACCTAAGTGGAAGTTGGCAGTAAACCAGACTGTGCGCAGAAAGCATGTGTTGGATTTTCATGGGAAATAATGGCGAATTTTTTGACAGTCAACCTAAGCAACAAGTAGATGATTTCTTCGTGTTCTTGAAAAAAAATCCCTGTGTCCCTGAATATGACTACGCAAGTAGAACCACAAACGTGCGCAATGTGTGCTACTTTTGCACTTGAGCTGCAGGCTCTATATTCCACCCAGAAAACTCGCGTGAACCTGCAGTTATTGCCCGGAGTTTCATCCAGATTTGCTCTGGTTTTTGCGTCCCTAACGGCCAGCGACGGCTCAGTCGGAAACCACACCCAATCTACTTCTCAGGTTTGCTATATATGGCCTTGATTTGAAAAAGCATAAACTATTCATGCACGTGTAAGTAATTTCCCTCATATCAAACGTGTAGAGTTAGGAAGTGTCATATGGGAACCGCGCTCTCTTATCTATGTTAAAGTCGACTTTGCGAAAAAATGTCGATAACTTTGTTTGGCGTACCAGCAGCAGAGTAATATAAGGTTGCTTCTGTTCAGGTCAAAACACCCTGACCTTCGCGTTTTTCACCCCCACAGAGATTGTGCTCACCACCCTTAGGATTTTTTAGCCTGCCAAAATTTGGCAACCTCTGAGAGACCATCATTGTTTATTACGGTCACCAAAAACGAGCAATGATTCTGACCAGACTCACAGCGTCTCCTCCACATATTGCTCACTGTTGGTTATCGCGTGGGTTTGCTCTGTGTTTCTAGCTCAGAGCCGTATAGGAAACCAACCACCTAAATTATGAAAGAGAGTGGAATGCCTGCTGCCATTTTCACAGCACTAACAAGGCAAAATGGGCGAAGCACAGTTGAACAGTTGAAGTGTGCATACACTAAGTTTGTCGGGAACCGATTCATATATAGTTTAGTTTTGTGGATTTGGGGAAACGACCAGTTTGAAAATAAGGAACTCAGCTAAAATGACTGGGTTTAATAAGAACAATTCATCACACTAAAGGCAAACATATGCGTTTTGTGGATGTAACAGAGTACTTTGGATTTCAAATTGACAGCTTCTCATAGCTTTTTCGGCCTCTACATGAATGTCCTGCATTCTGAGCGGCTTTTCTTCAAAGCATTTCTCTCAGCCCCATGCTGAATTCTGAATTCGACGTATAGTTTCGGATTGATGATGACACATTGCTACCCCTCC
The DNA here is from genome assembly GCA_004794785.1 of Opisthorchis felineus. Taxonomy (NCBI): domain Eukaryota; kingdom Metazoa; phylum Platyhelminthes; class Trematoda; order Opisthorchiida; family Opisthorchiidae; genus Opisthorchis; species Opisthorchis felineus. The sequence goes on along the minus strand of SJOL01006362.1, from coordinate 73,418 downwards.
AAATGTATCACGGATTACAACCAGGCACAACTGATTGTAACTGTAGCGGTAATTATAGCAGTGATATACGAACGCAGACAAAACTTTTACTTCTACATAAATGAACCAACAGAATGTAATTCGGTGTTTCCGTCTGATTCTATATCAATGACATGAAATGTCCAAAAATAAATAGGTATTTCTTAAGGGTATTTTATATTTTTGGGGATAGATTTAAAAATTGGCGAGGGTTAATTACTTCTACCTGGTCAACTTTCCAGCACCCTTCAGTGCCCTATGAAAAGGGTTAAACCCCACATTCACGGTGTCGTAGTTTAACCTTCACCTACAGTGAACAAATAACGATTGTGTGTCCATGAGACAGAAACAAACAATCGAAACCCCAGATAGTTCAGGATCTACGCTAATTTCGGTAACCTGTCGTCTGTAAATGTTCACATATCACCTGCACGACTACTCAGCATTTCATGAAACAAAATACGCACCTTGGCATTTGCTTGTCTTTAGTTAAGACTATCAGAACTTACCGCTTTACTGAAACAAAAACAAAGGCACGTGTCGCCAGCTGAATTATAATTTTATTGCGTTTATTTACATTTGGTGGGATACACTTTTATTCTGGAACGTAAGGCTTACAAATCCATTTCGTGTGACGTCCCACCTCCAAAAGATTCCTATGTTTTGTGTTCCTGCGAATGTCAGCTGATATTTTTTACCCCTACCTATTTTCTACACCACTACCTTGACAGACCTTGAAATTCAGGATGAAAAAGGAAATTACCCCTCTCATCTCGCTGCAATTTCCGGGAATCTGGAGATATTTGAATACCTCATTGATTTGAATATTGACATGAGCCAGAAAAACAACGAAGGTCTAGAACCAATCCATTTCCTTGCGATGCACGATCATGTGGAACTACTGAATGTATGTTGTCCTTACTGGCTGTATAATCAGAATGTTAAGTACAAATCACTATTTGAAAGTGATCAATGTTTTTCGTTACAGAGGCTAGTTGAGCTGGCTCAAGTTGACGTAAACGCCTCGGGAGAGGGTGGATCAACGCCGATCCACTACTGTTGTACACATGACAGTGTACGATGCCTGGAAACACTCGTAAGTTTTCTCTGCATTAGGTTTATCAAACCAAGTGTCTATCTTCAGCGGCTTACGAAACTGAACTTTCTGACGTGCCCGAGTATACACCATACTTTCCCAATTTCCACCAACTAATAGTTCCAACCTACATGTTCTTATGACCCTAGATTGCTCACGGCGCAGATATGTACAAGGCAAATAATCGTCAAACATATCCCATCCATGCTGCCTTGGAAAACGTCAGTCGCAAGTGTATCGACGTGTTATTTGCCGAAGAAGAAAGAAAACAGAGGGGTACAGAACAACCTATTCCCAAATTTCTGCTTGTTGTTAATGAGAGTGAAAAGCCTGGAAGGGGAAGCAGAGGATGGAGCTTTCGAAGACCAAGCATTTCTCCATCTAAAGAAATGCCTCAAACGGTAGCAATAGTCAACCACATTAACCTGGTTGATTGTGAGGGAGACACGCCGCTCCATACCGCCGTTAGGTCAGGGGACTTAGAACAAGTAAAGGTAAGAGGATGACTTTACAATGACAGTGCTGTTATGTTAGTCCCTCCAGGAAGAGAAAGAGCACTGACCTATTATGATGAAAATAGATAATCTTTTTCTTATGTTTTCTAGGGCGATTTATCAACGTGATAGAAATGTAGATACTTTTATAATTAAGGCCTTTAATTCAATAAACTTTGACATAGATTAACAGATCTTCTAATGTCACTGTAATACAACCTGTATTCACTTGCTGTTTTTTTGGTATTTAGAATTTTCTAGAAACAAAGTCCGAGATCTGTTGTGCAAACTCTATGTCATTTCCTAACAGGATGTTTGTTACCTGTTGCTACTACCTTCCGCGATTCACCTGTCTTATCTGGTTCGTCCTGTACCTCCATTTATTGCTAACTCGTTGGCAGTGAACTATAGGCCAAAAGCTGATACACCTACAAAATCTGATGCTGCACTCTGAACTACCTAGCACTGTCTGTAGGAATTTCACACAGGGTGTAAGTTCTCATATTGTACCTTAGAAAGTGATCATCATTACCTCTCCAGTATACTCTTCGACCATAGGTAATTTGCTCATAGGCAACTGCATTATTGTTAACTTGGCTGAATGCGCAAGGTGTGGAGGCACTCTGCGGTCAACATACTGTTAAGCTTCCAAATTGCTGTATACAAATTGCATTTGCTCTCTATTTTGTCAGTACCAAAACCAGCCAGCTATACTTTTGCGCTTGAAAGAATAAGGCTGGAAGTATTTTCCACGTAAATTACCCACGTAAATGGAATTTTGCCTTGTCCTGCACATAACATTTTCCCAGTTATTATGCTACGCATAACCCTCAGTAGAAAGTACGCGGTTTTTAACAGAGTAATAAATGCATTCTACATATTTGGTGGGATTTGATCGGTATGTAACAGGTACTAATCGCAGCCTTTGGGTTCCTTTTTGTCACTTCTTCAAAGCTGGATTACATTAATTTAACAAAAATTATTTAGTGCTAGTCAGACCTGGAACAGATTAACCGGTAAAACGGATGTTGAAGCAACCATATTAAGACAAATGCTAGCAGACCAAACGCCTCAGGCAAACCGCTTGAAGGGCATCACATCATTTCATCTTCTGCTTCATCCGTGGACGTTTCAGTATATTCCCGTAGGTGCACTTTCGATATTACTCATTCTAGTTGGTAAGGTTGTTCACTAGTCCTAAGCTACCTGATTTTTCCTAAATTTTCTTCCATTTCTCACTTGAATTTAACCAGGTGGCCTACCAATTTTACAACAAAACTCTGCAGTGTTTTTTGCTTTTAAAAATAGAAAACACGGCTATATATTGGCTATGGGCTGACATGAAAGAACACCCGATCGAATGTTACAGCTTGCGGTGGGTTGGCCTAATAACTAGGGACAAAGTAGCAAGTGAAAAATTACAGAGAGCTAATAAGCAGGCAATGAATTAGCCTGGAATATAGCTCTTTAATTCAACCGGTATATGTTCTCGATGGGATGTAGATATCATCCAGGTCATCAGAAAACTTTTCTGAATGGCTAACATGAAGTTGACATAACAAAAGTAAATAAGTTTGTAGTGTGATGAGATTTTTGGAGTTTCAAATGAAACTTCTTCCTGTGGGCAAAACTAATCTATGCTGAAAAGCCGAGAATCGCTTTGCAGGTGTTTCATTCATATTGGAAATCATCAGCAGTGCTTATCTTAAAAAACTCAAGTGAGTGGTGCTGATTCCGTTATTGAAGGCCAAGTGGCACCATAATGAATTACGTGCGCGTTACTCACAAAGCCGATCAAAAGCTTATGGCCGTACGTTTAAGTTTTTAGACAACTATCTGTGAGGTCACATGTGCAAAAATTAATAAATTTCTGTTGGTCTTTGATGAGGCAGAAATAAATTCATCAAAACAATGCATTCAGCACTGCGGGGTAATTTGGCTGGACCATGCTTTACGCATGCAATATTACCACCATGCCGAGAAGAGCGCTGTTGTTTTTGCCTAATTTGGAGTGGTGGAGATGGGTATACTTTGACATTACAAAAGGAAGTGAAGAATGTTACTAAAATTTTGGGCGTTGTTTGTACTCCTCGTCTTCCGGAATGGGGCCCACATGACATTCCCTGTGCCTGACTGGATACAGTGGACGATGTGGCGCCTAACTGACGTCAGTTGCGTTCATTCTGTCAGTTTCTATCCAGAATGTGTGATTGCAGGCTGGAAGTGTTGGCACCTCAGGTGTTTGTGGTAGACTAGCCCTAGATCCCCATCCCTGCCCAATTTTTTCTTCTTTCCATTATGTAGCTTCATTCACATAAATTGAAATGGTGCTGAAGTGCTCTTGTTGATGTCAGTGATAACGATGATGTAGTTTTGGGAGGTATGCACTTCGAATGATTTTCAATAATGATGGAGCAGACTTACAGTGCTTTTGGGCTTTTCGGAATGAACTAATTCAATCACAGGACCGAATCTCAGTTTTAAAGCAGATATACCTGGCAGTCATGTAACATTCATTTGACCCTCGCCTTTCTACATCAGTAACAGAGTTACTTCCTAGAAATGTTGGAATGGAAGATCAGTACACTTAGGTTTTTAAGTTCTTACGATCACACTCCAAACATTATGCCATTTCCCCCGAAAAATGTTTTCTACTAGACCTATTGTCCATCAAGTTAGTTAAAATGTAAGTTGATTAGTGGACCAAATCGTTGGCAGAGAATATAAGTGCACTACTCATCTCAGGTATTAGGCGTTTTTATAAAATACCATTGCTCTCAAAGAGTGACCAGTGCAATTGTGATTTGCGTTTTTCCCATGCTGCTGTTTCAGCTATGCTTAGATCACGGTGCGGATATTATGGCTATACAGAATGACCAGGAAACTCCAGTCCATTACGCTTGCTCAAAGAGTGATCTGGAGTGCGTAAAATTGATGTTGGAAGCTCGTCCAAACCAAATAGAATTGTGCTTGGCCATGGTCAATCGAAGTGGCTATACTCCACTACATATTGCAACGCTGTATGATCACGTACCACTGCTGGAATACTTGGTAGAACAGGTAACACTGCAAACTGTATTATTTGGCAAAAATGGCTCTCAGGAAGATTGTGGTTGCTGGTGTGTGAGAATTGAAAACTGGTAGAAGGTTCAGAAATAATGTGCTCAACTGTAGAAGTTTTTCGTCGTATTGTTCCGCAATAGGATAGTAGGAGGGTTTCCTCGGCATATATCCAGCGAAAAGCTTGTCTAGGTAGTCACTGACCTAATATTATCATTTTGCTTTAAAATCCGTTTCATTAAAACAGGAAAGCTTGCGAGTAAATTGTTCTGCCAGATCGTGATACTTTTGTTTATCAAAATCCAACTTTCAAGCCATTCCACATCCATGTTTCAGGCTTTGTTCATTTATTAGTCAAATGTTACTTATTTGCCACCGTAAATGTGTTTGAAAAATGACCATAACATAAGTTAAGACAACAAAGATTGAACGAAGACTACCATTTCGGCGTCACTTTGCCACAAATGAATTCGATAATGCACTAGACAAACTCAGAATGAATAAGGTTTCCTGGTTGTGTGTCAGGCAGTCTCTCGTGGGAAGTAACATTGGGTAGCGGAGTCACATGATTCTATCGCTCGAGTAGCCGGCAACATGAAGGCTAACCACCAATAGCTGTAGAATTCTTATGCAAATAATTCACGCGGTGGCCAGATTCATCTTTCCTATCAACTCTGGTAGGTCTGCCGGTAGTTTGTAACTAGGAGTAAACGCAGTCGCAATAATCTCGGAGTGCTCCGTGTCTAGTAATCAGACTAAAACAGACTGAGTATTCGTAGGCCGCTGTCGCTTCTAGAAGCCAGGTTTGTAATTCACAGAAATTGCTTGGACAAGTTAAACTGTTGTCTCGCTATTTAGCCAAAACTGCTGGCTTTACAGAGGCAGGCAAACTGATCATAAATTTTGGCGTTGTCTGGGAAGCAGCCAGTTTTTCGCCCCATATCAGAATACTGCACGCTTTGTAAAGGATAGAGGCGAGCTGATTGTGTAAATGGTCTTTCAAAGACTTTCTGACCTTAACATGAAAAACCTTTGGGTAGCAGGTGGTGATGTACAGGTCTTTCTACCATTCGGAGCCACTTGTTTTGGAAGCTTGCAGTTTAGGTGCTTGGAAGGAACCCGTCTAGATTCCCGTCTTTTCTTAGATGTTTGTGCGGTAGTCCAGCTTCTCCCCTAGACAGACCGCGTGGGGCCTATTAAATGGACACGGCGATTAAACTAGTGTATTTTCTGACATCACTGGTTCTGCATTTGTGAGGTTTCCGCGGCAACCATATCAAAATGCCTGGCAATTTGCATGCTCCCAGGAAGAGCATTCCTGTTAGTAAGACCTTAGCAAACAGAAAACCGATCTGCAGTACTACCATTAGATCATCCATTTATGCTTAGATGGTGCTATATTTTCGGTAAAGCTTTGACCTAATTTATATAACGCTCATTACTGTAATGCACGCGACTGTCATTTTGCTGGAAACCCAACCAGAAAAATGAAACAGTTCTACTCCATTCGCTCCCATGTAGTTGTCTCCTGATAAATAAATGTAGGTGTGTTGGTGATATATGTGTTGCCGTTTAATAATGCACCGAGGATTAGATGCTTTTTCTAAAGCTCCATGGCTGACGATTATTTTGATGCGACAGAATATAGGGGAGAGCTACTGTGTTTCGACTGTCATACACAATGCGAGCCCTCACTCACACGCGTCATGTGCCTAGAAAAGATTTTCCTCAATAACAACTACGTCAGTGCGCAACGCCAATTTTTCCTCAGGTGACTTGCTCAAACTTCATGAGATTAAGCATCACTGCACTCCAAATGCTGATAAGTATTTCTGAAAAAAATTGTTGCATATTATACTTCAGGGCGCTCCAGTTGATGCCACCGATTCAACTGGTCTTACTGCCCTATTACTTGGGGCGAAAAAGGGATCATATAGATCCTGCTGCCGTTTGATTGACCTTGGAGCAAACGTATCATCCAGCGACGCGAACGAGAGAAACATTGTACACTTGATGATGCTTCACTATCAATCAGGGATACAGAATATGCTGCGAATTTTCGAAATGGTAAGTAAAGAAGGCACTTGTGGCATAAATGATCTCTTGTTTTGACGTTGAAATTGAAATCAGATCAGTTGGAAAAACCACCCTTGAATTTTTCGAAGGCTTGTGTACTGCTGACATCTGAGTGCTACTGTTTGTAGGTTTTGTGAGGTGGTAGTTTCACACACATATAGTGCAGTGATATCTGAGGATTTGAGGAAACAGATTTAATCTACCTCCATGCTCAGCATCATAAACTTTTTTTGTAAACTTCTTGTATTGACCTTTCTTGGCAATCGCCGACGCTAACGTGTTCTGGAAAGACCAAACAGACTGAAAAGCACTCATCAAGATTTCGGCAGTGATTTAATGGTATTAACACAACTATCCTATGGGTATTTACACGTCACTGGAATTTTAAGTGATTAGGCGTGATTGAATAAGGTGCCGCAAATTATAATTTCTAAGAGATCTTACAATATTTATGTTAACTTAAGCAGACAGATAGCCAATACTTAGCCTATCGTCACCATCAACAGTTAACATTTAGTGCATAGCTCAACACTTCTGTGTTTCACCAGGAGACACACAATTTAGTGTACCTAACTTTGTGTTCAGAATTAGCACCCCTCAAAAATGTGAGAACTGACGCTTTTGTTCCTGGAGGGAACGAATAAGAATTATGGATGCCACATATACGTGATACTTTTCCGTTGGTTTGTCCACTGATCTTGCCAATTTAGCTGCAGACTTTTCACCAACAGTGTAGGTGACACCATCAGTGCTTTGTGAGTGGGAGTAAGTTGAGTTTGGAAGTGCGTGACTGTTGCAAGTGCATGGACTGATATGGGGTCTATTCACCTGGCGGATCTACATCAATCATTGATCGCGAGAATCCCTATAGGCCTGTTAGATGACCTGCCTTCTTGATGGTAGTTACACACAAACGACAAGCTGCCAAACGAGTCACCAGAGCCTTGATGGGATGGGGGAGAAGAAAAGTTTCGGCAACTCGGGATGCTGAAAGCGATTGAAGTTTCATCTCAACAGCCAAAAATTGTTTGTTTGTAACCACAATCTTCACCAAGGTGGGGAAAATTAAAGCTTTTTCAATATTTGGTTGTTTCACCTTGATCGTTTAATGCTTGATTGGGACTGAATGTGCTCAGGCGTCCTCGGAGAGCTCTCAGGTAATTAAAGTTTCAGTCAGCACCGTATGAAAAAAGTTTTAGTTTCACAGGCATCAAACCACTCGAAGGTGGTATACATACTGGGATTGAGTGGGTTTATTTAATTTTTTTTGGATACCCAGTTATTCACGTAGGGTACATCATTTTGGAAAGATTTTGGTTTATGTTTACGGAGTCTTATAGAGGGAATTCTGTGGATCGAAGGACCGCTGAAAACTTATGATTTATTTGCTGCGTTATGTATTGAACTCCGTAAATCAACTGAAATATCTTCTGTCCTGCACAGGCCTCAGATTCTAAAGTAACTTAGCGAATCAAGAAAATGATCAATATGGAACCAATCTCTTTTCGCATCTAATGATAAGGAGTCTAGATGCAAATTTCTGAAAGAAAGTATTGGGCACAAGAGCAATTTGACATTTTTGTTCCACTTGTCAGAAAAATGATCAACCAAAAGGGCAAATACTCGATTTTCTGGATGACTGCGTGGCCATGCATTGAAACGTGAGGCAGTTCTTTACTAATTCTAAGTTTCTACGTCTTCATTTAGACGTGATCGGTAATGAATGCTCACAGTGCCGTATGATATGTGTCTATGTATCTATGATAATTGCTTTACGCCACTAGGTTGAGCATCGATTCTTTTTAATAGCGATGCCTGGCTAACGAAAAAAGAAGCCTCCTTCAGCGGACGTTGTATCATGTTGCTACAGCAAATTCTGCTACTAAAGCTTTTCTTGGGTACTCACTTGACAGAGAACAGAAAGTAATTTACCAAACCTTTGGCTCCTTACCTTGGCATCTTCAGCTTTTCTGGAGTAAGTAGGCTTCAATAAAACATACATTCACCAAAATATAAGCTCAGGTACAGTTTGCACAGTGGCCCACTCATGGATTAAAAGCAACCAACCTTTCCACTGACTTTTGTTTGGGGCTTACTGTATACTACCTGCCGTATTGTTGCTTTCTGGATCCTCTTCACTTATCTCGCAAACACTCACAATGTTCGTCAGGCGCCACATCAGAGGAAACCAGTGAACATTATGGCCATCAAAATCATCATTCTAAAAGGAAACATGTTTTGCAAGTGTGTTTCGTCAAGGTGACTACAAATGTAGTGGACCATCGATCCGAAATGAAACATTAGTTTACATTTGTTCTCTTTTAAGTATCAGTCAGAGCACTTCTCCAGTCAGAGCACTTCCCCATATAACAACCTGTATTCAATTCTTGCCGTGTTCTCTCTAGTCCTTAGTTTCTCAGGATCTTGTATTTAGGAAAGATAGTTCTGGTTGCACACCTCTTCACTACGCAGCAGAACATGGACGCCACTGTATGGTTAGGTGTCTCTTACGTTTGGGTGTGACAATTCTGGATCGGAACGCCGATGGTGACACGCCAATGCATCTAGCTGCGCAACATGGAAGGAATAAAGTTGTACAATACTTATTGGAATCCCCTGAGGGTATTCGAGCTTTGTATCAAGAAGACGCGTTTGGACAGAATCCACTACACCGAGCTGTGACCCAAGGACATGTACATGTCACCGAAATGCTGCTGGAAAAGGGCGGAATATTCCGAAAGTAAGTTACTGTTCTTTGTTGCATGGAAACGCCATCAAAACTGGCATTAATTTGGGAAGAACTGGATAACATGGTAGTCTATTCACAAGATACCGCCTTTTTACACATAACAGTAAAGTAGGAATAATTCTGCGGTGCATTCAGTAGATGAATGCCATTTAAAATCTCACTACATCTACCTTCTGTTGTCCACACATGTTCAACTGGAAGATATACAGGACGGAAAACGACAGAGGCAGATTTTGAATCCTTCACAGGAACACCTAGACAGACCTCATGATTGTGGGAGATTTGAAAGTACGAATAACTCCTACCAACTTTTTACTTGGATAAAAAATCTAGCGGTCAGAACATTTGCCACGAAAAGCAATCGGCCACTAGTTTGGTCAGAATGATTTTGCAACTGCTAGCTAGAAAACCGTTTTATAGAAACCCAAATATTGTGACTTGCTTAGGTCGGACATCTTGTTATATTAAAGTTTTTTGTACGTGACATATCTTTCCTAGTTAAAAGTAAGTGGTGTAACCAGCCTCTTTGTTCGCTTGAGTTATTCTCAGCAAATTCTACGACGTAAGTTATAACACTGTCTTCCTAACTGCAGTAAACACTAGAAAAAGTACAAAACTCCACATAGTTTGTTCTAGGTCTGTCTGACCAGCGAATCTATAGAATTGTCGGGGAAGTATCCGTTGGGAGAAAAATGGCAAAGTTACCCGGTATTGTTTACAGTAATGTTTGAGACGATTCGTTTTACAGAAAAAAACGTTCCTGTATCAGGCCTAAAGAAAAACATTTCACTGTATATACTGTACCGGGAAATCCCATTTAATACATGGGATTTCACGAAAATCAACCTGATTACCAAAATTATTGTTTGCACCATGATCAAAGAGCGATCGAACCCACTCTAATGTGATTTGCATTTTTACTGGTTCCCGCTTACCATACAAGACAACAGGCCGCCTAAATGCCAGAAATAACATAATGTTTTCTATCAGAATCTTGTTTTTTGTGTGATTTTCGTTCATTAATGGTCTGACCGAAATATTTCAACTCCGTTCCTGGCGGCTGAATTCCGGCGCCCATCCGTCTTGGTTCGGATGCGCACAACTGGCAGCTGTGTTTCCTCCATTTTACAGTACGAATCCCTTCCTGCTGTAGATATGCATGTGGTTTACTTCACTGTAAAACGTCTATTAAGAGGAAACGGCTAAAAACTACCAGAGAATCCGCTACCATATTTTCTCTTTGGGGCTGACCACAGGCGTAATTTGTGGTATGAAAGTAATCTACTCCTGACTTGAAAAGTGAAGCTTGAAATTTAATTCATGTGTTCAAATACATAATGGAGTAGTTCCATAACCTTGTGACCATAGATAACCAACGACCAAAAAGTAGTCGACCAAAAAATAAAAAACTCGTGGCTGTACCGCGAAAATAACCATACAAACAGTGGCAGCAAAACCAATAAATTTTACAAGCCTGAGGAAACAGGATGCTCCAAATAACAGCCGATTTCTTAAGACTTTGTTTCTAAATATATCCTGGTGATTTTGAAGCAAGTTTGGTCCCGTTACTCATGCCATGTCCCAATATTAGCATCTCAAACGCTTTTCGTAGCGTCATCTACTGAAGTTTAAACAATAGCTTGTAGAACTGGACTGCCGCAGGGGATCTGTGGTGCGTCCTGGACGCACACCTCACGGAAGCACTACACACGACCACCTTGAACAAAATAATTCCTTCTTCAAAATTGTCTCGTTGCATATTAATAACACCGAAACCATCTGATTAATTATTCCATGGCGTGCTACGGACAGTCGCTTTTTTGAGCCCTTTATGGACTCACTTTTTTGTTTTATGCTTCAGAGCACTGCGTTCACGATCCTCCCTACATGCGGTTCAGTCCATTTATCACAGCCATGGACCTGGTGACGAAATGGATTAATCCATATAGTCCCATTTTAAAATGAGTAGAACGAGACAATTTTGGCCTTATCTTAGTTCTTCTATTTGATTTCTTCAGATGTCACGCGGGCAATTCACCTCTCCATTTGGCTGCTCGATACGGACAGCTAGAAATCTGCCAAGTACTTTTAAAGCTAAGTCCCGCTATGTTAGATCAGGTCAACTTCGAAGGAGTAAGTTATTGCGCTTCTGATACAACAACGCGATCCATATTTCCAGTCTGCAGCGGCTGTGTTAAGCTTCGTTATTTTGATGCTATCATTTGTTCGCATTTCTTAATCACTTCAGCAAGCAAAAAAGCTGAGAATCAAAGGCATGAAAAAAGGAATGAAGGATTCTTGCTATAGAATCCATTGATGAGTTTCAGTCAGAATTATTATCTTCCTGTGGCTCAATGTGATTTTGACTTGATCATTTATTCCTTTCAGTTGGAAAAATACAGCGTTAAAAGCAAATTATTTTGACAACTAAATGTTTCAAAAACCATGGTTGAAGTTCTTCCGGAACCTGATTTAAATTAGTAGTGTATGAATATGAACTTTCTACATGATTAACAGGAGACGGAGCACAACACATGCTTCAGGTAAGGTTGTAAGTCCCTTTAAGGAAGTAGTCGATTTAGAGTAATGTACCTCATGGATGTAAGCAAACTTGGCGCTCCATGAAATATATTTTGAGTTTTTGGCTATTCCAAGAGATCACTGATCGTATTTCTATCACTGAAAAATGGGATCATATTGTTAGGCAAACTCGGGATATAAACCGCAATCCGAACTGCGTGTCCTCGGATTAAACTGGGAAAGTACAAACTGCTTAAAACACACTTCTTTAATTCCATCTTTAAGACTGTTTATTCTGCCGCGATTTCCATTATTGCACGCTGATGTAACCTAACTACACGAGACCGATCGAATGTGTCTATCAATATATTAAAAGCAGATTAAATACCGGATCTAAGGCCGTGATTGACCGAAATCTTCCCTCAGACATTGTCGTAATGACGTAGCTGGAAGCAGAGTGGTTACGTCTACATTACATAAGGGCTTCAAGAGAACCGTTGTTTTCTGTGATATCATTCATCTCTAACACCATTTCGGTGCCTAGCTGCTACGTCACCCGAAGTAGGCACGAGGGTTGGCATACTGCCCAGTTGCCAACTCAAGGTCAGGAGCAGTCGGGATGCCGAAAGAGTATCTGAACCACAGACCTTCCGATAAGTAGGCTTCCGCCTTAACCACTGCGCTATCTCAAGTTCTGTGATCTGTGATAATCGTGGTTAAAATAAGTTGTGACAGCTTTCAAAAAATGTGATCATTTGAGCTCTACATCTACACCACCTACATGCTTTTTCAAACAGATACGTCTCAAAATCAGAATTTTATCGGCTTGGTGGTCGTTAGGTCCCAAATGAAGATTGTAAAAATTTAAGAGTAAAACTGACCTAGCGTGAGTGGACAAATATTACCGAGAAATTTCAGTACATGAACTGATTCAGTAACAGGTTTAAAGATGTAACAGAAATTAACATTAGAATTGCATTTCCTGGTAATTTACGTGATTGAGTTTTATCACATTGTGCTTTTCTCTCATAGCTTACTGCACTGCATTTTGCTGCTACAAACGACTGCAGTGAAGTTGTGGACTTTCTTCTCACCTCGGGAGCGCAAATAGTCCCATCGAATGACGGAGTCTACTTCGTAACAGACGCACTAAATAGAAGACATTTCAGCACTCTAAAAGCCATTATTATGCATCAGCGGTAAGCGTCACATCCTTTTCGCAATTTTTTTAACACAGCAGCGTTGAAGGTTATCCGAAAAAGTAAATTTGCATTAGACACATACATATTTTTATTCGTTATAGAGGTACCAGAATTAAGCCGCACAATCCATAGTTCTGTCGTAAATAAGCACATTTGTAAAACAAACCAAAATACAAGTTACAGAAATCAACTTACCAAGGGTTGTCTTGGTTTGAAAAGACATCTCTACCACCAAAAAAGATTTGCTTTGGTTCCCAGAGAGCTCAGCCGCATAAGGACTTTCGTCCGCACTTCGACTCATCAAGCAAAGACACAGTGCGATCGACAGTATCAGGGGATTGAATGCATGGCCAGTCCTCCTCCGAAGATTCTGGAACAGCTGAATATTTAGATAATATATCCAGACTGTTTGCATGTAGTTGGTCTGTTTTGTCTGCTGGTTAGGTGAAATGGGAAATCTACTCACAAAGTAAAATACACTAGATATACAAAACTGATCGGCAGATGCGTGGACCCACTGCAAATAGCCTGGAACCGTTACGCGAGCGGTCACATGGTCGACCCAATTTATGTCAAACTGATGATCTTCATTAACAACATAAGACCTCACGCTTCCAAAACTTTGTTTTATGCTGCCCGCCCACGCTTTAGTAAGTCTAAGGCTTTTGAGTCGTCAGCAAGTATATTGGAGTTTATGTGAGCTGAAAATCAGAAGCTCAAATGCACTTAATTTGAGCAAAAAGACACGAAACTGGGTAGATCTCTCAATTTAGTCATCAGGTTCATTCTAATTATCGAGGATTGTCACGCTAAACACTTCGACTACTGAAAAGGGGGTCAAAATGTCCCGACAACACTTACAACAACAGCCGCGCCTTTAACTTTATTTAAGCTGTCAATTCTTGCACCATATAGCTTCTTCCGTGTCGGTAAATATTGTTTGTTACGCACTGCATCAGCGTGTCCGGACTCTATTCAATTGTCTGAATAATAGAACAGTAGCCCTTTGCCTAACTGCTGTTCACATTTTGATAATCTTGACTTTCATTAAGAATAGTCCGCGTTCCACTTGTTTCTTATACATAGCAACATTTTCAGCAGCACAATACTTTATGAATCGGAATCAAAAACCACCCCTCACAGAAAAGCTTAACTCATCCAGCATTCCGGATAAGGCAAGCACAACTGTCCGGTGCGTATTTTCGAGAATTTCACGCGAAGTTTTAACTGGTTAGTCAAAACCCATTTCAGAAATATTTTCAGTAAAAAATGGAAGTGCAAACCGAAAAACTCAAGACAAAATGACTAATTATTATGCGCGTTTGCTTCATTATTCCGTAAAATGAGGCCGGCAGTTGTGCGACAATCCGCATCAAGTCTTCAACAACCATGTAAGATGTTGCATTCAATTACTGGTTAAAAGTCACAGCCGCTTCATCAGCTGAAGGGTTCAAAAAGGACTTTCTGTCTGGTCACTAAGCCGAAGTGTATCGTGTTAACTTGTGACCTGAAAAAAATTAACATGTTCGATCGGTTCTCCGTAGCTTCTACGGATTGATCTTTTTTTTCTCCCAAAAAATTTCAACTCTGCGCTAAAATGCTCATGGTGCGGTGTACATTCATTTTTATTTTGTTACAGATGGCCAGAAATCTGGAACCAGTTTGACGGTACAGAACACTGTGTACTAGATGGACTGATACGAGAAATTCCAACCCTTTACGCGGTATGTCAAGAAACTAATTTGCACCCGCACCAACTTTTTTCTTAGTCTATCTGACAATTTGTGACAGTTAAAATATTTCAGTTGTTTCGATCATTGTTTTTTGTTCTGTCGACAGCTGGTCATGTCACAAAGTATAACGCGACAAAAGGATGAGAGGACAGGGACTAGGACGGTGAGCAACAAAAATTGTAATACGCGGTTTTACTACATGTTATATGTCAGGAGTTTGGCAGAATAGCATTATATAGTGGTTTGCAATAACGCACCCCAAGTGAATAATTGTATCTTAGCGAGATAACACAGAATGTGTGACAAACGTTTATAACTTTTTTCTAGGAGTTTGGATGAATCACAACTCTAAGAAACACTGATGTGTTATTCCAAAATGCCAAACACTTGTTTTAATCTACAATGCCTGGCTGTTTAGCCATGGCGTTGCATATACGCTACACTGTGGAAAATGGTCAAACGAATTTCCGTTTCGGTCTAGATTCTATTCCATTATTGGATCCGGGATGATCCTATATTCGGTGAACATTATGAAATCCCGACTTGGATGGTCCAAAATAAATTGCCCAGAAAATAACCCATGTATTCCACCAAGTTACAAATAAATATGGATATAACCAGCCAATGGATTTTTAATTGGAAATCGCCCCAATAACAGATGACTAACCATGATTTTTATCAAAATTGTATTCATGTTTGTAAGAATCATTGACGGTGAGTTGGAACATTTACCTTTTCGCAATATTTTTGCAACTGAAAGTTTGAGAATATTTTTAATTCAAAGTGCCAGTGTGACCTGAAAAATATTTATTCGCCGCTTGGTGAGCTGGCTATTAATTACTTTTGAATAAAGCTCTCCGAAACTCATAAGAAATGTAATTTTTGCCATCTCGGCCTTCGATGATTTGACATGTGCACTGGTATGCGGATGAGTGTAACCTTGAGCTTATCTGATGCTGATGTGCTTAGAAATGGTCCATAGTTTATATGTTAAATTGTTCTTCTGTGTTATCCATCACTGAATCATTTGAGTGGAATAGAATGGTGTTAGAATGGATGGAGATGAACCAACACTCTAAAGCTACAACTTTGGCCAGCCCATTTACGCAAGCAATCCAGGTATCCTTGAAGGTATCATGGTGCATGCATTTTGTATTCCGAAAGGACTATTTGAGATGTCGTTACAAGACTATTTGGAAATATCTGAGTTAACCCTAAGTGCATCTGAAACACGTTTTCCAAACCCTAGACGTACGTGCACATTTGTGCTGGTAGTACTGAAAATTGTGGGAATTTCATTGGAAATTTGGTCCCGCAAATAAAGTCGGTCTACGCCAAAAAGCACCACTCATCTGCTTTATTCTTGTTGAAAACCTCTCTACGTAAATTCCTGAGGTTCAGAATGGGTGGCGCTATGTGTAGTCCTATTGCGGATGAATCACACCGCTGATTAGATGCTGCTCATTGAACGGTTCAGTATTCAAACTACTAGCCGGATATTTGCATGTTCCAAACTCAATGGATTCTCGCGAAATGCGCACTACTGATGACTCCCAGTAACGACAAAACAGCTGCACATTGCTGTCCGGCTTTTCGATATAGGTTTGTTTCAACTCCAGGATAAAATCACTACTAAGTTTTCGTAATTGGTTGCAGCCTAATCCATGGGACTCATCAGGAAACAAAGTAACGAAGTAACAAATTAAACAAATCAGTAACCATAGGTAATTTGCAGGTATGGATAGGGATACACATAATTCTTATAATTGAAACAGCCCTACTAAGTATTACCAAGGAAACGGCCTAATAGGTGCAGAGAATTCCCTACTGCAGTGTATCTGTTAGTAGTAGATGAACACAAACTTTACTCACCACTGTTTTACCACGTGAAAACTTAGATTGGGGTATTATATTTCAGCATCCCCTGGTGAATTCCAGTAAATCCGAGGGGAGATGAAACCTCCTTTCTGCAGTTTTTTTGTTTTTCAGAATTTACATATATTTCACTGACATAATCCTGCAAGAGAAAATTAAGGCATTTAGTATGATAAAAATTAAAAAGATCGTTCAGCTATAACACTCTTTCGGTGCCTAGATGCCATGCTACCCGAAGGAAGCACGAGGACTGGAATAATTCCAGGCTGCCCGAGCCTAGACAGGGTAAGCGGAGATGCAGAAGTCAGGTTCGAACCACGGACCTTCCGGTCAATAAATTCGCGCTCTAACCACTGAGCTATCTCGCCCCTGTAGTGGTATGATCGACTAATTACAGGGGCCTAAATCCATAAGAAACTATGAGCAATCCTTTTTTCATTCATAAGTCATTTAATTGGAATCTTTAGAACGCATTAGCCTTAGTAAATGGAAACCTTATTAGAATTTGTGCTGCGGATTGAAGACTTTGTTTTATATAATGCTTTGTACTATGGTTTATGCATGTTGAGGTGTTCATCTGCTTGGTTGACGTTACCGTTTTGGCCTCTCACTTCAGGTTACTTATGACTTTTCGGTACTTCAGAGAGTGAACGACATTGACGAACGTACCAAGGATCCTTTGCACCGAGTTTCTGTAAGTTTTCTGCAAACCGTTTGGAGTTTGTTGTGCGCATAACAAAAGTTACTTTTTCAATTGTGCTACCACTAGGCAAATATAGAAAAGATGAATTGCACTTGCTTCATTGTGTTTCATTGTTTCATTTATAAAGAAATTCACTCTGTTTTGAAAATACTAGGGTCTCAAAATTGTTTTACTTGGTAAAGAGTTGATTGCAAAAAAACCGTCTCAAAATGCACATGGCACCGATCCAGTTTCCGTACACAAAAACGTTGAATAATGTTGTTGTAGCATTGGAAGTGGTCTTGTAAAGGCACTAGCTCTTACGTGTGACAAAATGTCATTAAGAAGCTCGAACCATTTTCCACTACAATCCAGTGTGGAAAACAAAATTGTATTGAAAATCTCCAAATCGTTCAAGACTTCATATGTTTTCTGCATCAGAGTGAGTGCACTGTAAACAGAAAAGTTAAACATTCTAAGGTGAACTTTTGTTCCCATATTTCTGCACTAGGACCAATAGTGTCTGATGCTTCCAGTTAGTAGATTGCAAACAAAGCTTAGTTTGAACAATTACAAAAGAAGTTAAAACCAAATGTTCAGTGATAAATTTTTGAAATAACCTATAAAATATTTTGATCTGCCTTGCAGCTCATCGCACAACTTCAACGCAGGGAGCTCTTGTTCCATCCACTATGTTCTACATATCTAGATCTAAAGTGGTGAGTAGCTTAAATAGTTTCTGATTACTTTTACTGCATCATTTTAACACAGTATAGTAACTTAAGGAATGTTTTATTAGTGACACTCCTAGGGATGAATCTTCATTCTAATTTCATGTACTCTCTCATCGAAGATCCTCCTAACTCTCTATGAACGGTATATATGCTAGCCTCTCAGTGCAGGGTTGGTTTTGAACTAGAAACAGTTCATCTACTTGGTGAAATTCTGTGCAAAATAAATAATCCAAAAATGTCTGCGCTAATGCATATCCGTTTAAAAACTAAACCGGTTCTGAGTTTTCTACAGCGGAAATGCGACGTTGGCCTCAACCTTCAAGCTTTCATTAGATAAGATAATATTTCCTAGAAAAAGTATTCCTAATGTTAATTATAGTCAGGATATTCTTAATTGGTTTTATGCGACCGATCTCGAATAGAGTTGGCTTTGTGTAAAACATTTATTTAGATTGAATTGTGGTGGAACAATAAGACTATAGTATACCTGCCTTCACTGAATGCCGTCTCGGCAACCGCGCACAGTGGTTAATTGCTGGCAGAAAAAAACTTGGAAAATAAACCTCGATGGTGTTCCTTGCTGGAAACTGAACAAAGACGAGTAGTTAGTGAAAAGATAACCGCGAAAGTGAGTTGGTTACTTCAGTAAAGGCCATAACTTTATTGGTCAATTCCTCTGCCTGCAATAGGCGCGATAGGCATCAATCTTATTCGCAATTCAACGGCAAACTGGCTGATCTAGGATACTCAGTTGACCACAGGAATTCTTTCCGGTATCTCTTCCTCGGAATAGTACACGTGCATAGATACTTCTTGGCTAATCAACTTGCAAATGTTTGCATAAATAAAAATTGTCAAATCATATGTTGAAACAATCAGAGACTAAAGGTCTCTCTGGCTAAAGGTGAGGCGGAAAGTGGAACTGTCGGGGTTAGGTTGGGAATCAGGGTCAAGAGTTTTGATCGATTGGTCTTCTAATGTCCCGGACTAGTGATACTTGCGATTGTGCAAACACTGGCATATAGATTGGATCGGATTTACTTACATAGAAGATCCAGAATGAGAGATGCCAAAAGGAATCGTTTTGCTCAAACGAGTGCTCCCATTTGATGTGTGGACATATTTACGTTAAATTGGCCACTGTGAAATAAAAGGTTTACCACTACTGATTCCCAAATTAATCTCGCTCTTTTTCATTGACATAAGGCTAATAAATGAATTTTAAACTGCCTCAATAGCGTAAAATCGACTGTAATGCGCAACACACTGACGAAGCTTAAACCGTGGAATTGGAACCAACCCGCAATTCTTTTGACTGGGTTTTTGCTTTCAGAAACCATGAAAAATACCATAAAGTCGCCTACTGAAACTAGCTATTATGCCTTACTCAAGATAAGCAATAGCTTCAGCAAAATGCTCTTTTTAGAGAGACATTACTTACAAGGTTTCCGTGAACTGTCCGGCAGCTCATGAACGATTTCGCCCCTTCTAAAGCCTATGTAGCTCAAAAATAGAAATACCTTCACTAACTTGCCAAATGCATAAATCACTTCTCCAGCTAGGTGATACGTAGGCTAATGGAGGTAAAATGCGCATCCCAAAAACTGCACCGCCAGCCATCACCATGACACTGGCCACCTTCAAACAGAGTTGCTAATCAAGAAGTTCGTTTGACTGCCCAGCTAAAATTCATTTCGCATGCACTCAGCCCTGTTATCCTTCTCTTCTTTATTCAGGAAGATCTACGGTCGCTGGGTACACTTCTTTCAGCTTATCTACTTTGCTTTGATTTTGGCCGTCATTACAACTTACGTTATCAACGACGATTTGCAGATAGTAAATCGGACTAACAGCAGTAAAGTCTACAAAACAGTGAGTTTTGGTACAATCGGCTCAGTATTTTGCAAAGCTTTTATCACCGGAAAAGTGTACTGTAATTTAGTCAGTTCCACACTAAAATCATCTGTTTTCTCAAATAGAAATTAAAAAAAGACATAGACATATAAGTTAATGAACCTCAAAATGTGAGTAACTGGACCATCCAAAAGATATACGATTAATTGAAAACAAGTACAAAATAGCTACCTTCATAATCAGAAACGCTTCTTGACGAGCCGTTCTGTAGTGGTGAAAACCTATCCTAGTACACACAATATGGACGCTGTATTTACTTTGTATCTGAAAGCTCAATTTAATCCGAGCATTCAGAGGAAGAATTTACATGATATGTTTTCATGAATGTCCTAAAGACCCAGTTTTAATAGCCCCCATTAATTATTGTTCTAAAAACGACGTTTCAGTGATTACGAGCTAAATATTCGTGTGTTTGTGTGCGTGAATTCTACAAGCAGGCATTAATAAGTGGTATACAAACTCGGAACAAGGCGAATCTCGCGATGTCTGCATAACAGTGACAGCGGTGCATCGCAGTGTCCCACTTGTGGGGGCCAAAAAGCTCGCGGTTTTCTAGATTCATTCGAAATTCAATCAAAAACCTGCTTATCTACTATCTTACCCATCAGGAAGTCCAACGTTTTCTGCCTTTAAGGCCAAAAAAAGTGCTTGACATCAAAGTACATATAACTGTCACCAATTCGCTGGAAACAAACAATACGAAATCTCACCGACCACTTTTCTGCAATCGCTGCAGATATGTTTACCTGCAAGTATGGGAAGGAACATGTGTTTTTCCCACTACAAGGTTCGAGGAAGACTTAAGGAAGTAGGTAAAATAAATAAATAAAATAAATGATTACAGGGACAAACCAAATACATGCATTCCTTGCGCACATTTGACGTTCTGTTTCGTTGCACGGACTCAACGTGCCAAGTAATAGGTGAAGCGTTACTGATATATAGCCTACAGCCTAGAATGAGTCTGAACGACTTTTCATCGGAAGATCACCTTACCACCGTAATAGCCATTTGAGTGAATCATTGATAATCTGAGTTCTACCCTAAAAGATAACCTAAAATGTTTCGGCTAATTTGGACAAATTAGTTGTGGTTCACTTTTTTAAAGTACTGTATAATCAATCCTTTGTTTAAAAACGCATTTTGGCTTAATTTATCGATCGCAGGTATACTGCTTTTTGTGAGGAAGCGTTCGAAAATCTCCAAATTGTGCCCCTTGGACCATATAATTGCATTCTGTCAGATCATCTACGATCTAACGCATCGGCTCAAGTATTTAAAACTTGTTGAGCCACGTAACGGTAACAATACAGGACACAGAAATGTAAAAATCCGCATTTGATGATGACCAAATCGCCACCACATGTGACCGTTTACTTCGTTCATTATTCATCACGTTCAGACAAGGATCATTCCGTTGTTTTTCCCCTTTAATAAAATGCTGTGAGCTGTCGATATTCTTGATTTTCCTTAACTCCAGTTGTCGGCGTATCCTCCATTTCTATAACATCGTTTCCACATAGTCCCCAGATCAGTGTCTCCTGGGTAGATCCTATTCGGATTATTTGTCTCATCGGAGAATTGTGTCGCATGAGTAAGCATAAACATTAGGCGTTTTGGACGGAAGGATCTTCCGCTTCAAAGATCATACGATCAAATTTGCTCAGAATGATGCTAATCATTATTCACATTTTGAGCATTCCCGCCCCAGAACCAGTGGACCAAGAGTGTCTGATTTATTCGTGAACTTACGGATATGCAATTAATTTATCTGCACCTTTTTCAAATTCAGTCCATCGATATGACACCAATTTTTTCTAGCAAATGACAAAAGCTCCAATTCTACTTTTCAGAGGTATGTGAATTTTTCCATTCTACGTTGACCGTTTACAGAAGTAAATGTAATTGATTCATGTAAATCAGTTCGTAGTGGCCATTGAAATCATGTCGCTCTCGTTCGCTTTTGACCAATTTCCCCCTAAAAATTGTGCAGTAGACAAGATTTGTTTGAAGTTGCTAATTTTTATGTATTGCTGCATAACTAGTGTACGCTGTGGTCGTAAACAAGATTGATGTTAGTTACGGTCAATCATGAGAATGACGGAGCTCTTGAGCTATTGTTTTTTGTGACACTTCCGAGAAAACCTATGGTAAACTGACTGGCACATATAATCGAGATGGTAGTACGAATTTGCCTTTGGGTCGGTTTATTACAGAGCGACTTTTATACCCGTGAAGCATTAACGAGTACACGAATATTCAAGCTGCAAAGTTTGATTTATCTCACTTTCCAAGATCCACTTTCCACAATGACAGATGTGTTTTACCAGAGTTGTGCGTCTTTTTTCATCCCAAATATTTTATCACTATTCTTCCTGCGACCCATTAGAGCCCCTCTTTCTTTTTCTGTGTAAATTCATTTATAATCTAAAAACTGTTAGCTACAACTAGTGCATCTCTATATTTAGTTGAGTTCTATAAGCCTTCGAGTCATATGGCTTCACAAACCGGCACAAATTTCTTTAGAATCCTTCTTTGTTAGCAATCAGATAAGCAAAATGTTTGTACAAGCCGCAGCTTCCACCGACCAGTTTTCAAATATGCAACACGCTACAGAAAAAAGTGGCTCACACAAAAAACCTGATCGGTCTAATTACCGGAACAACTCTACAAGTTGCCCTGTATAGACTGTCGCCGTATTTATATTAAGGGGGCCAACAGGCAATTGAATGGCCAGATAGGTGGATATAAACTATGACTTCCTGCTACCCCAGCAAGGGTGATGAAGATAAACAAACCGAAACGTACCTCGGTGTCTGCCGTCCAAGCGTCAGCCGGGAAGCATCATGTCAACTCTGATGAGGTGCGATAAAGCCCTCTTAGTGTATGAGTGAAGTGCAGTGCTGAGTGACCGGCCAGTCACTTGATGCCTTCGTGCATCACCAGGTCTGACAGAATTTAGCTGTCTCAGTTCCGCCTACCCTATGCCCCACACACACCTGGATTGAGTGCAACAGGCCACACGACAATTTTATCCCAATTCCCTTGCCTGACAGCATAACGACCAGTTTTGGGCTAGGCGTGTCAGGAATGTTCTAATGTTAGTAATATGGTCTCTTGTTGGAGACGATCCCTGGCGGTCTAATACTCGGGGTATTTTAGATAGATCATAAAGAAACGAGAGTAGTTAACCTGTAAGTAGTTTCCTGTGATTCCTCCTATTGGTTCATGCATCACAAATCACGCGAAAAGGTGATGTGAGAATCTGGGGTACCTACTCTTTAATGAGGAAAGTAGAAAAAAAGGAATGGAGTTGAATAAGAGGCACACTGTTCAGTGGGTCAAGAAATCAAATAAGTGATGTCAATGTCTGACAGGTTTGCGAGGCCAGATTTTTTGTAGGCCAGAGGTCGCACAAATTTCTTCTGGACGCAAAGCTTTGGGCCCTTCGGTCTGATTTCAATCGCTTCTTCAATAGACCACAGTCTGGATCGTTTCAGCCTTGATTGTTTCAGAGATATATGATATCAAGGGCGTGCTCTTTGTCGATGACATGACTGGTTTCAGACAAATGTGATGTGGTTGCGTCTGATTCCATTCTCTTCCAACTACTATTCAGAGACACGGGACTGTTTTGGCATTCTGTCCGCCAGACACCTTGTCGCAAGTACAACGCAAGATGCTTGACACAAGCATACAAATGAGTGTACCCGAAAGCTAAAGACAAAACCCGTCAATTCCTCTTTTAAACCGAGACTGAAGGTGGGGTTGGAAGTGAAGCTCAAGCACAGATTGGAAGTTATATATGTTGTATCAACACAATTTCTAGCATTTCGGCGACTAGTTCAGCAATTCAGCCTCCTTTGAATGGAGGCCTCATATAGATGGGCTTTGTTCCAACTAAACTGCTTTAGTTTGGGCTTTTCGGACTGCACAGTCTTGAGCACGAACCGTCCAGGATATTCGTTCTGCTGGACTGCGCAGCTCCAAGAACTTGAGTTAGGCTTGTAAAAATCAGAGGAGCATTTTTCCATCGCTGTCTTAGTTAATAGAGTTACGTTTCTGCTGCAACGGAAAAAAGCTATCAAATTGAATATACTGGCCCTTTCGGGTTTACTTTCTGTAGCATTTGAGCTCTAAGGTGCCGTAAGCCTTATTTGCAATGCTGACATCGAGGAAACTTAACTGTCTTTGCTCTTCTGGCTCAAGAGTAAATTTGATGTTAACATGGACTGAATTAAAACTGCTTAGCATGTCTGTAATTATGATGGCTTCGTTGGCAAATTAGTGGTTAATATGGTTACTATATTAATAATAATAACATATATATGTGAAGTTTTTTTTACTGAAAAATGTTATCAAGGGAGCCAGTAAGTGAAAAAATATTCCGAGTTATCTTAGATGATTAACCATAAAAACCAACGGGTGAAGTAGCTCGAAAACACTAATCATTAGATTCCACAGAGGTAATAAAGAATGAGTCGAACGTTTTTTACCCCACAGTTCTTCGACGAATAAAAATACCTTAGCACCCATCAATTTTTCTTTCTCAGCACTCCACCTTGAAAGGATGCCATGATAAAGTCATTGTATTTGCTTGCACAACCTCACGTGGAATGAAAACAATTAAACCAGACTTGTTACTTGCATACTAAATGCTCTTTCGAAAAGAATCTTGCGGTTTTGTTATCGATGGATTCGCCGCCCAAACTCGGTGTTATTGCTTGCTTTATGTAGTCTCAGACGAAAATATCAGAATGCGATACCAGTATATGTGAATCGGTCTGGTTTGTGGGTCAAATTTCCAAACACCGAATAATTATTGATGACATAAACCGAAACTCGAGTACTCCAATGAATTTTTATTACATTCATCTGAAAACAATAATTAATTTCTGATTTTAGAGACGAATAATTTTGAGTCGGCTTTTGTGTATTGGAAACATCTCATTTTATTAAGTCGTTAAATTGTGAGTGATGGCCATTCTTATGAAATAAAATCGTCTTTGCTGTGAGGTGCAGAATGTGAGCAGTTGCTTAGTGAAAATAGTCTTCTGAAGGTTGTTGATCAGAGTGCGTAAGGAAGTAGGAGACATAAACCAAACCTAATTTCTGCATGCAATTACGGCGAACTATATTTTCAGTATTTGTGTAATTTCCTCAGAAGGGTAGCACACGCGCTCGAATCTTTGTGGAAATTAACCATACACGACTTCAACATATATATTTACAACTATACCTGACTTTCTCCAAGGCGCACAAGAGGAAGTAGTGGATAGTTTTGATGACAAAAGCGTGTTTTAGAATACCGAATAACGAAGCCTGAAAGCTTCAGTCCAAAATGCTTGTACAAATTCTTCTCCTTGGATAAACTTTCATGGGAGTGACATTCTGCGAACGGCTCCACAGTAACACTAAATAAGCCCTAAACGTTTTTCATAATCCATTTATACGTGTTTTGTTCTCTTTTATCAGGCTGTCGGTAGATTTGAGCAATATCTTAAATATTATTAAATTTATATTGCACATACTGAGAAAGTAAGTGATGACGTGTTTTTAAAAATAACTTGTGTGTTGTTTTGTTCTGAATCATCATCAATGGTCATTACCTATGTTAGTATTGTCATGTGTTTCGACAGCTAGGGTCGGAAACCAAAACTTCGAGATAGGTCTGCGTAATACCCTTTGGAACTAAACTTGTGATAGGTATTTATATTAAATTAAAACGCACACCTGTAAAGCTTAACCATAATTTTTGCCTCTTCACTATTAAAAAAACCCAAAAAAATATCCGATTCTGGGTTATCTCAGGGGGGCTCCGGACATTCGCAGTTGATTTGCAGGGCAAGACCATCTAGGTAGATGAGAAAACCGAGATCAACTTGAGCCCAGTCAGCCATTTGATAAACGTGATGATTTAAATAGCATTCATATCAAACTAGTGACTCCACGATACTTGTGTTTAATCAAGTTAAAACTCCGACATTATTCGTTCATAAATACATAGGCCGAAATATGTCTATCGTTGTACAGAAGAACTAATGTTCTACATTTCTACCTGGACAGCAGCTAATCCCCATCTTTAATCCGAAATAATTACCCTGATTCCCGATTATTCCACGTGTTAACAAGACATTTAGATATTTTTAGCCGGATGTTCTAACCAACCAGTAATTGCACCAACATGTTTGGCGGGCAGGTAGGCCTACGGTGAAATAATGTAAATGTGAGTCGAAGTTCGTGTGAGTTGATGAGTCAATTCATCTGAAAATAGAACCACATAAAATGAGCCTTAAATTCTAAAATACTGATCCCTATAATGTAGCACATTATCTTAATCTAGGTTGAAACGCCCTAAAATGTTTGTGATACAGCATGCCTGGTAGAGATTTTATATAGTTCTACACCTCGAAGTTGTGGCGCGTCGATCAGATGTTTCGGCTGAGCAACAATAAGTTTCTCTAACAGCTTCTAACATTTTTCTTAGTATACCAGAGAATGAGATCCCCTGCTTGCATTTGGTATAATCAGGAGTGATTGCGTTAATTTTCGATGACCGGCGAAAATAAACCTTTCTGGCAACCTTGCCGCATCAAAGCGAATTTGTCTTCTAGCTCCAGCCCACTCACAATCTAATGGACAGCTCAGACGAAATAAAGAGCTCGACGTTCTCTAATGTTACACAGTTTCTGAATTACTTTGTTGACCACAGCTGACTAGATTAAAAACCAGATTCCATTGTTGATGATGTGTATTATGTTGAAAAGCGCAACAAATTTGACAATGGTGCATGTCTTGAAAAAATATTGCAGGATCTAAAGACAGCGACGGATAGCGACTTTATCTAACGAATCCACTCAGTGCACCCACACGCTTAACTTCAATCTGTACAAAAAATGCCTTTCATTTATTGAAGCTAATACTTTCGACCAAATGACAGAACGACAGCTTTGACGGACATTTTTATGGTCGGTCCAGAGAGAAGAACGGACGTATTCATAGGAAAATTAACATTTTACATTACACATATTGGCGATTTCTCCATACTTAACGTTTTTCAAGAGAAAGCGTGAAACCTTACTGAGTGCTTAAATAACCACCACTCTAGCATCATAAGCATAACAAAAATCTTGAAGAATGCCAAATTGCACTTTTAGATATTACACTATCTTGACGACAGAACCTTCACAAAACTGGCTAGCACCATTACTACAGAAGTTAAGAACGAGGGTTTTTACGAACTACATGTAAGGGGTCTAGTGCGTATGCCAGATGGACACCATAAAAATTAGGCCTCATTCTTGGGAGGACAGATTTCGCTCAAATGACCATCTGCCGGCTTTTATGGAAGAAAACGCTGCCGAACGTCTCAAACTGCATGATGTTTTCAGTCACAAAAGTTGTGCTTACCAAATGGGGTGAAGCATTTTACCGGTTTGTACAAATGCCAAACCAGCTTCCACAAAACAAAACAGTACAAACCAGATTGCCCTACAACTGCAACCGCTTTCTGGCCAGACCAGTCGAATTGGGTCCAGCTCCTTATTTTCTGGTCCATTCGCCGGAATCCATCGTAAAGTGAATATCCATGTATCTATCCCGTCCACCGAACACGCATAGAAAGAACAAAATTCCGACTTTGACACACGTTGGCCATTCAGTTACTGTACAGATTTAAGGAGCTTCAACTAGATCTATTTTTAATGCTAATCAGAAGTCATCCGATCGACTGAGACCTTATTTATCACCAGGCTATGGTTAGAGACCAAACATCGCATTAACACAAACTGCATTCAAAGTTCCACTTCACACATTTGGCAGACGGTTACTTTAATTCGCAGAGCACATTGCCACTCTAAACTAGAAACTAAATCTGTGTAAACAGAAGGAGCTTTCTGTTTTCATGGAGCTGTCCAGTTGATTTGGAGACGATCTCACTAGACTCCAGTCCTTTTCTTGATAAACGGTATTCTTATTTTCTATATTAGGTATCCGAATTAGTCCAAATAGCTTTTTGTCTAAACCTGAATTTTTCCTAATAACTCCGCACAAAAAAATCGGACTGCTAATATATCCAACTTTGAAGAACCTCAGGATTAATATTTAGAACCTGTGCTTTTTCCAGTAACAAAAATTGTAGGCAAGTCATTTCGCCCCTTTTTCAATTTCTGTTTCACAACCATTGTTCCCATAAAATCTACCACTAGTCCACTACTACGTTCCTGAGTATTCTGAAACCCCAGCGGATGTCCACATTAAACTGATTGTTTTTTGGCACTGTTTTACTGGAGTGAACATTGATAATTCGCACGGTAAAAGGATGCTTCGTCAGCAGTACTTAATATAATAAATTTTTCCCAAAACCGAAGAAGCAACAAAGAATGTCCTGTTGCCTTACAGCCTTGAATACACTATTTTCAGGAAAATATCATAATAACAGTGTATGGACTCTATTCGTTTGTTAGGGAATGCACCACCAGGAATAGCAGGCAGGAATTATTCGCACGCTTCTTGACCAGTCAACTTCTGTTAGTGCCTACAAAATTTGAAACTTATTACTGCTGTTGTTGGAATTAAGTCAGTGGGGACAATATGACCAGTCTGTTTCTTTTGGTGTTTAGCTGCGCTTTCAACTAAATTTCTGATGATCAGTTCTGCGGAAATGTTTTTAGACCGACAGCTTCTAGCGGCCAAGACACTGACGGTTTTGGTTCATGCTTTACACAACATGGCCTTCTCACTACTACATCCATCACAATAATGGTAGATGACCTCTATCACAATTTTCCAAATCTAACATAAGTCTATTCCATTTTGGCTCAGTTAGTCCCTCACGTACACAGTGATAAGGGCTGTCCGGATTTAACTCCAATAGACCAGTTTTTACTATTACTTCAGGAATACCAAATAAAATGTCACCAATCCAAACCCATTTCGACTTGTAAATCTACTCTATTGCCCATGACTAGGGCGGCAGTGTTTATCCTCGCTAACATCAGACTGCTTTGACACTCCAAGCTAATGGACCTTGTGCTCCGGCATGAGTGCTCTCATCCGAAATCCTGTTTCATGATAATTGTAGTAGGAGATTAACAAGGATATTCATTTCGAGCCGCCTAAAAACGGACTCGAAACATGACTGACGCAGTAGTAGAGTAAATGGTACGAAAGTAAAAATATAAATGTGAATGTCACAGAAGGCGAAAAGCCTTTGCTGGTTAAGACAATATTCTTCACGAATTGACTTTTCAGATGATAAAATTTCTCAATTTATTCCGCCCTGTTTCAGGAAGAAACGATCGCCTCCCGGGTGCACCAATTTCGAATATTTGGTTGGGTTTTGTTTTCGGTGATCACTGTTCATATTTTCCTCAAATTGTTCCAACTGAAACAACAGGTAAGAAGCTTGATTTTTTATTTTCCATCTTTTTGAAACATGCTTTTGTTGTCCATCCGTAACTTCAATGGTTTTTGGAAATAAATTCAAGCCTGAGAGATGCCACGCACACTTTAAATAAAATATTGAACAAAGTGGTTATTTTCGAAATATCCCCATAGACACATGAGTTCCATATAAGAAATAGGGAGGCCATTCGTTTACAGCTACTCGATTTTCCATAGCTCCTCTATTGGACACTTTATTGGAATCCACTCTAACGGCAAGGTCAAACATTACCTAACCATCACGGCGAACTAAACCCATAGAGCCACATTCACAACTTTCGCTGAGTCATTCGCTAAACCAGAAGTCAAGCACTTGCTTGATCGCCAGTACAATTTTCTTTTTGTGCTCATCTAACTAGTTCGAGGCCCACGTCCACTCCAACAAACCATTTAGCATCAGCGGAGATTGGAATATACGTAAGAAGCAGCAGATTGCATTCAAAATAAACCCGTTTGTATTTAAGCATCGTGTACGGGTAACGGTGCATTGGTATTTTTTGTAAAAGATATTGGAGGGGTTTAGGACTCATTTTTGCGGCTTTGTTACTACGATTGGCTTTTCACACAAAGTCACCAATACTGCGGCCACCTAAGACAATACTCTCCATTTCAGCCAAAGGCTATCGCATGCATCAAAACTTCTGCAGCTGCGGCGAAACATACATTTTTAAAAATAGTAATACTGAAAAAGAAAATTTGCTCAATCGAAGTCCGAGCTGTTGAAAAACGCACAATCAGTCATCATTGGGTTAGATCCAAAGACAACATCTTTAACCCAAAAAACATGTGTTTGAGACAAGACAGAAGTTTGAACTGGAATCGCATTTCAAGTTTGCTACGAGGTCTAGACAATAAAAATGACACCAGCTTCCGCGACCGTTACTGACTTATTGGCACAATCCCCTGCTGTACGCCTAAGGATTTCTTACGAAAATTTTGCGCCCACGCTGATATTTTCGACTGAATTACTGAGGACATCCTCTGGGGACTTTTGAAGAAATTTTTGAATATTCACTCTCGTGTTTTTATATTTTACGCCGTTTTAGATATTTGGAGCCTTTTGCCGACAAAGTAGTATCGTCTCTGCGCTGTCCAAAATGATTCTATTAAGCCTATACCTGGGGCTTTAATGTTGGCAATCATCTATGTCAACGGTTGTATAATGAAATGCCATTTCATTGACACAGGTTTCAGGGTATATACAGCTTTTTTGGTGAGATGGCACCTCCGAAACATGCTCCGAGTAAAAACAACTCCATGTGGTTGAACAATTCGCTGCGCACACTTACTCAACCGGTCAAGCAACGATGTCCGAGGCGCACAGTGCGACAGAATAGCTAAATTAAAGGTTAGGTTTGCTTAACCGACCAGATGATCTAACGCCTTCTCAAAAAACCCTGTAGTCAGACGATGCACAGGTAAACTAAATCATCAACACATCCATTCTGACCTTTTCAGGTTGTACGTTTACGGAATAATACTTTCCTTAACTTACTTTGTTTTGCTTTTCTCACAATCGTTTGTCCATATAAACTTATGTAGGTGTCGTCGAGTTCCGAAAGCATTACTCAGTCAAAGAATGTCGTGCTATCAGAGATGTCCGGACAGCAGCGTGATCGCAACTCGGGATTGAAGTCAACAGTTATGCAGATTAATAATAAGAATAATGACCTCCTTACCTTTTGAAATGTGAGGTCTTTACTGGGATGTTTTCCGCGTTTTAGGAATAAAGTTACCCTCCCATATTGCTGTTTGCGGATTTATATATACACGCGTTCCACCTATTGTAGCTCAAGTGTATTCGTCTCTCATTGGCATTTGCAGACAAATTCTTAGGTGGTGTTGATTTTGATATTTTTTATCAGCCACAATGAGTGCACTTCGAGGATAAACAAAGGCATCTAATTAGGCACCTGAATAATGTGAGAAACAGCATAAAGTGCAGTGATCTAGGTAGGTCATTCGTATGCGTAATACAGGTTAAAATGGAAAACCGAACTTTATGACATAAGGTCAAAAGGCATAAATTGGAATACCCAATGGTTCGAAAAGTGATTTGCAGGCTATAAAAGGATGAACTCGTAACGCGGATGCAGTGATGTGTGGCCTGACAGCCCATGGATTCCGAAGATTTAGATGCCACATACTTGATATGGTCTATCCCTCGAAAAGTGCAACAAGTACCGAAGGTTACGTACACGTTGAGTTGAGCATTAGATTACACGCAGTAGATTAGTCCTATCGCCGTCATGTCTAGTTTCTGTTATCAGTCATCTGTAAGGGAGCGGTGACAGCTTTCCTAATAAAAAAAGTTCTGCGGGACCCAATCAGCGCAGACATAGCAAAAACGGCTAGCTCACACACTTCAGAACACTGCTTTTCTTCATGATAAAGCACGGTCAGAAGTGATAAACCCAGATTAAAATCACACCTATTGCAGACATATTACATGCACTTCCAAACCAGCCTCCGTTAATTTCCCTGACGAAATATCGCAGACCGGTTCAAATTCCAACAGTCAGCTCTAGCCATCATTCTTTCACAGTTTTTTAACTGTGTCGTTTGACATTTACACATAAAGTTTCCACACAAAACAGCTTCAACCGACGCGAGTTTTGTATAAGCTCGCAATTCAAAGTGAGCCTAAGTCAACTTAATATCAGCGGATTAAATACGGCTGCTTTTCCTAATAAGTTAATCCAAATTTTACCGGATTATTTTGCACCTGCCGACAGAAAGCAATACATTTATACTTTCAATCTATACAAGCCGTGTCCGTCCGCATCTAACATACATGCCGTCGGTTACAAGCTTGAGCAGATTTTAACACATTACCAGGAATTTAGGCATTAATAACATATATTTAGTGCATAGTTATAGTCAGCAGTCATCCTTCTAGCAAAGCAACGAAATTGTAACTAACAAGAAACCTGGGGATGTTCAAATTATTTCACTGTTGACAATTCATTTATGACTTAATCAGCTTAGAGCGAGCAAAAATATCCTGCCGCATAAGCCATACAATGTCCTAATTTTTACTTGTGTCGGTGGTTGACCGGAACGCATGGTACATCTTTCCTGTTCCGAGTTTGCAGAGACTTGAATATTTTCATGACTGGTCAAATACACTGGAACTGCTCCTCTTGGGTCTTGCCAACGCGCTCTTCATTGACGCAGCACTCGGTGGCAGGATGCCAAACCGGAAAATAGTGGGGGCGTTTCTAATGCTATTATCATGGTTCAATTTCATGATGCAACTTTCTCGGTAAGTCTACCATTACTGTATCCTTTGGTTGTACGTCAAAGAGAAAGTTGGCGAAAAAGAGATGTTGAAAAAGAAAAAATTAAAATAAACACTTCACACAGTTCCGTGTAGTTCACTCACACCTTTTGTCAAGGAGCGTGCATACACGAAAAGTACATGCGCAGAGAGCTATGCGTCCCCAAGGTCACCATCGCTACCACACGTTCCAGACGGCAGGTACATTGGCGGAGCCTACCAAACACGGCTTAGCAACATGCGACCAGCGAAGTGGGTATGAGATTGCTCACGGCAGGAACGTCGCCATTGGCTGGGGAGAACGAACAACCAAATGACCGATATTGGCAATTTAACCATCCCACATATTTACGCAGAGGCTCTGTGTTTGTCCCAACAATACCGGCGAATCCCGGGTCTATGTCTTCCCTCGTCGCGTAGTCTGGCAGGCTCAGTTCCGGCGTAACCAATAGACAGCAACCCACGATACAACACCTTACAAACTAGAATATTTGCAGGATCGGGTGCAACACGACGAGTGTTCCGAGTACAATGGTGGTCTACAGTAATGGTGACCTAATGGACATTAGTGTTACCAATCAGTTTTGTCGCATCAGAACAAAAATGTTGAGTTGATACCAATAAAGCGGTCAGTTCTGAAGATGTATACAATCATCGCTTATGACAGTTCGAGTATCCGTCCTTTTGGTGGCCTAATTCATCAATCTTGAGGGGGCTCCGAGCTCTGGCACATAGGATTCTGCCCGTTTATCCTAAAGCCATCTCGCCCATGCCATAGGTATACCTTGACGTTGGGAGAAAAGGCTAAGATAGTTTGTGCCAGACGTGGTGTAGTCTTTTGTACGCAATATAACCCGGCGCTTTGCCGCATAATGCGTGAAATTCGTAGTGGCTTTCAATTTTGCTTTCATAGGTTCGGCAACAATATCGTCTTTGGGTAACAAAGGATCATTAACTACTACGTGCTGAAAATTGGTTTTCATGGATTACCACGGGTCACCAGCCTGAAGACTGTTTGTGCCCTGGCAACTCATGCGCAGTGCCTATTGAGTCTGCTTGATAAATTAACGTCCTTATATGTGAACTCATGCGTATAATCCAAGAGAAGCTGATCCGCTTATCGACCCTGTCAGCTCTTCCACAAACAGCGCTGTTTCAAACTAGCATCACTCCTTGTTATTAGGACTTGTGAGGATCTTGAACGAAAAAAGAACCACCATTTGGCCATTTTACATAAAAATCAAGTTTACAAATGCGTTTCTGCTTTCACCTCCGGTTTCTGAATGAATATTACCGATAGTGTTAAGTGTCCACCTGTTTGTGGTCACAATCTTCGGAAGAAAGCCAACGCTTTGCGTTCACAGTAAACTAAGTGTCATAGGGGAAATAAAATGACGTACGCCCTATTTTAGACATTCAGCTAGTGAATGTTTTCAAGTAAGAGCTACTTTGGTATGTAGGAACTTGACGAACCAAGAACAAATAAGGTGCTGTGGAACGTGGTGGTGCTTATTGGCAAGGATAAAATTGGATTCCTGTCTTAAAATCCTTTTCGTTAAAGTTATATGTTTCAAGTAGTTCAACGCCACCCAAAAATGTTTGTTACGAGGAACTTTTCCACAAGTAACATGACAAATAAGCATACCAGGCGAATTCACTTTTGCAAGCCCTTGGAGCTGTAGTCTTCCGAAACCACTAGGATTCACGCATATCATAGCAGAATGCCTAGTAGTGTCAGGTTACTCCCTCACAAGCATTATCCGGCTGCCTGGTCGAAATCACCAAATAATGGCATCTAGTAAAGCGTCACTGGATGCCACCAACTAGGCAGCGCTGTGTGCCCGGAAGATGCCGACTCAAATCGCATGTTTACCTTACGCCAATAACCATTAATTTTTAATCACTGCTGCTACTACGCCATTCGTTTACGGATGTTTTACGTCTGTGACAGAAAAAAGCGGGAAGAATGTTAATATCTCACCAGTTGCCATCTTGCTGTCAGTCAGAATGTTTGCTTCATGATGAATAGAACGTCACTTGCGAAATCACGCAACAGCAAAAAGGCAAAACGCACTAATAACTTTCTTCCCTGCTGATAGAGAGTTGGCTGCTTGCTGAACTTTCAACGTCGACGCGTCTTCGGTTGAGGAATTTTCCATTTAAGGGTCATTTATTTTTGTTGAGTGGAAGAGTTCTGCTCCCGTTATGCCATCATAGAATCCTAAAATTTCGAACCATTTTAAACCCATCCAGTGTTTTTCAGCCCGATTGATGAAATATAGAGTTCGTTAGCGACGTTCGCTAGTTTGGTTTTAAGTCAACTTTGACTACCCTTCAACTTGGACAGAAAGCTGACTGGTTGGTATCAACTGCAACTTTTCTGGTCTCTTGGAAATTCACTGTACTATTTGGGTATCAACTCCTGCATTCAATATGTCACTTACCGCGATCGAGGAAAGCGGTGCGGTTTTTAATTCAACTCAGAATCTGTAGATCTTGTTCTAATCTTAAGCGGAGAAACCTGCATTTCAGTACCTGACGTGGTATTACATGTGTTTTTTGCCATGGTTCTGTTAAGTAGTGGGCTTTAGTACTTGGATCCCCTAAGTCAGTCTAGATAGAATCTCGAAAAACTCCATATGCAAACCCACATCCTAAGAACTTCTTATTAACATCGATTGCAATAATTCTAACTGCGTGAGTCTATGTGAGAATGAATCCGTAAAATATGACACCCGGTACAGTATCCCGTACAGGTCAACCAAAACCAGTATAACAAACATGCATTGCAAAAATGATGTCAATGAACATTAGTGTATATTCTACTGAGTATGACTTGGGTTTCGATGCAACAGTTTCCCGCTGGATGGATATATGTTCACTTGCGAATATATAAGCAAACTAACTCAGGAACCTCACATGATTCAGTCGATCATCCTAGGGATTTGGCGCCCAACCCTCCAATTACACTGAACAGAACCGTTTACACCAGGATCACAGTGTAGCACGGAAACGAACTAAAGTCACATGTATTATCCGGCCTAAAATGCATAAAACTCAATGCTGCTAACTGGCACAACACTAGACAGGATAAGCAGAAACCCCGGACGTGCAAAACGACGTTACCAGATATGTAGAAAGGATGCGATAAATGCACATTGGTTTGTCGCATAGTTTTAAATGGAAAAGAAAGCTTTTGATAATACTGACAGGCAGGGGAGTGGTCGGATGTATACAACCAACTGACTGCGTGACGAATCCATCGTAGATTTGAACACGCAACCGCGGAGTCCTATTTTTAATGTATAATGACAGTTTACTCACTGGGTTTTTTTGATATTGGTGTACGCGTACTGAGCATAACAAGCATTATTGTTTTTGTCAAAAATATTAGGCTTCAATGTGAGGCCAAAAGAGAAAATGCTATAGGCCTGAAAATGCACCACAAAACAATATTTCCTCCCAATTCGCTTACAACACCAGCTCATTTATTTACGTTTTTAGGGTGAAATATTTGGGCATTTTCATCGTCATGTTCATCCAAGTCTTTACGACGGTAATCCAATGTCTGTTGGTATTCTCAATCGTGGTTATTGGATTCGGCTTCGTCTTTCACGTCCTTTTGCGAGAACCAGATTATCGGGTGCGTCCAGCGGACTTAATGTCCCAAAGACTTGTTTTTTCTTGGTTTTATTTGATCCCACACATAAATAATGTATTCAACAGCTTATCTGGAGGGTACTTTCTGCTGGTACACATCAGTGTGGGTCTATATAAGTACTTTGTCAAGTTAAACGCAAGAGGACTCTAATAACTGCGGTAGAGAAGAAGAGGGATCTTATGGGCCCACTGTCCGGAAAATATCATATTGCAAAGAACCCGGACCTAAACTTGAGGGTGTTTTCTAGTCACAACTAGAAAACAGTGAAAAATGCGCCTATCAAAACTGTTTCTGAAATGTATCCGATTAGCTGGTATCCTATTTATCATGCACTTGGTATTATGCAACAACGGAGTTTTACAAAACAGCCCGTTCTTCATTGTTTACATAAGCATTTTCGATGAAATTGTAATACACATCGACACTCTCTCATTTTCTGACCTAGTTGCGCCGTGAATTGCTGAGCCGTTTGTACAACAATATCAGTCATCACCCAAAAACGTGGGTTCCATCTATGGGATTCCAGCTCAGCGAAAGGGAACAGTTTGACTACCTGGGCATTTCAATTTTCAAGACAATCATGATGATGTTTGGTGAATACGAGCATTCGCAAACCCTGATTTATCCTTTATTCGGCTCCACCGAAGAGGCCACTATTGACGCCGCGCTGGTCTTTATCTTCTACATCGCCTTTCTTTTACTGGTGCCAATAATACTAATGAATCTGTTGGTGAGTCACATATTATCTTGAGAATCTCATGTTCTTCCTGAAACGCTTCATTCATGCTCCTAATGTAGTACCTGTCTCTCCGTTGTTCTGGTTGCACCAGTCTTGAAAACTGTGCGTCGCTACATAATACTCATTGTTGGACCGGGGACAATTTTGTCCCCCCGCCAAAACACTCCCGCTATCCCACTGATGCTGACAGTCCTCCCATCAATCCACCTGAGAATAACATCTCACAGGTGGTTACGAATTTGTTATACTTTTATCAGAAGCATTCCACATAAGGGTACTTGATAGCGCATGCTTGTTTTGTTCCAACCAAATGGTCTACCAGCAGGTGCCCAAGAGGAGGCTATTTGCCAACCAGTGAAAAACACTGGCTTATTTTTGCACCAGCTTCTGCCGTTGAAAACTTAAGGAGATAAATGCTAAATAATATTCATTGAAAGTTCTCTCGGCTACAATAACTGAACATGTTTATTCAATTTAGTGTTATTTAACCTTGTGGAAATGAAGAAAACGATGATGAAGCAGATATGCTAATAGGCTAGCAACAAACCTTTGAATGAACCAACTGGATTGAAGTGCGGTTTACTGTACGATTTAAAACCAGCAAACCTAGGTAAGCTTCAGGTGGATACCACACTTCGGAAAGCACTAAACAGTATTTCACGATCGACTGCTACTGTCACGGATTTGTGAATAAATCCCAATTAAACACCTTGGTGTTTATCGCATTCCGAAAAAAAGATTACCCGCACAGATGTCAGTTGGTCCTGCTTGTAGAGGGTGACTGGCTGCCAGTAATATGGTGCTATTTTATGAAACCTCTCTTTCAAAGATTAATTCGTGAGCGATTTCCATTTATTGGTCCAGGATGCCATCAAACATTTTAAGGATTGGTCCTTCTCTACGAAAATTACTTCCCTTTTTAAACCACTTTGGTGATCCACACACTTCAGCGACCGTGTTAAAGTTCAAACTACCTAGGGCACGCAGAACGCACTAAACTTAGGAGTTATGAAAATATACCGCATGATTAATTTGTGCTTTGGATCGAAAGCCTCGGGTGCTAGGACGGCACTGGTCCTGGATATTTTCGTATGTAATTTTTTTCCAATCATATGGTCACCAGTGACAACTATCGCTGAAGGGCACAACCGTAACTTGAGAAATTTTAGAATCAATGGCACACAGAGAGATTTTTATTAAGTTAGTGTACGTAATCCTCGAAAATGTGAGAATACTTGTCAGAATTGTGATCACTCACAAAAGGTAAAACTGTAAAAAATAGTTCCTCGGATTTCGAAGCCGTTAAAGCTGGAAATGTCACGGATGCTTGTTATGAAAAATGACGTCGACCAATATCGTTAGAACAATAGCTGAACGAGAAAGCTATGATTTTTCTCACTAAACATAACCACGCAGGTATCGTCAGTAATCATCATTTCGCTATTTATTCAACAGACTGTGCGGAAAAATAGAACAGGGAGTGTCAAACATAAAATCACAACGGCTCTGAGCTCCCCCGAATAGGCGGGAGAGGGCAGGATGCGCACCTGTCGGGTGACTACTAATTTCAGTGAACCTCGAAATATGGGGCGCGCTTAAGACCTCGACAAAAAATTATCGTAGGTCACATTTCAACAGTTTACCCAACACAGCCTCCGCCTCAGTGAATAAACGTACTAACTTAGATTTATTCATCAGAAGACGACAATACGCTTGAAGTTTTATGGATATGAGTCACTACTGATTGTGCTAATAAGGCGGTTCGTGTGTAACAGCGCAGAATATTTGCGCCAATAGACCTATGTTCATTAATCATAGTCTTATTCTTTTCATATTGATGAATGAATATTGCAGTAAGTGTTATTATTAATCTTTTTGGGATTGTCTGCGCCCAATCTAGTAAAAAGAGATATATTTCCACTCGAGGCCATTCAGTAAGTCTGGTCCATGAAATTCGCTTCCCCTGGCAAGCTAATACTTGAAACAACTATCTGTGGAAACTCAAATATTATTGATTGGATGTTTCACGCATCAGCATTTTCAGTAATAAATAGGTTCGCGCTTGTATTAAGTTATAGGCAATATGTCCAGGCTGCATCAATTTTATCTAGTTTACTTCATTATTCTATACGACCTAAGTGTAAGCAAAATTAGTCACTTGGTTTCAACCTAGTACGTTCCCATTCCCTAACAGATTGGTCTGGCTGTTGGTGATATTGACGAAGTCAGGAAGACTGCCTGTCAAAAACTGATCATTCAACAAATTTACTGGTTGGCAGACTTGGAATTGAAATTCCCAAGGAAACTCCGGCACAAGATATTCAAAAGTAGCGTTTCGTGGGTCGAATGTCAAAAGAAGGTTTGTTTTTGTCCAAGCCTTTTTTGGATGAATAATTTTGATGTGTATCAGCAACGAGCTCTTGGGAAGGAGGGTTAATTTATTCAGTCAACCCTGATTGACAGTAAGCAGGTTTGAGAACACCGTCACTGAAATCTATACTTTATAACATTGCATTCTGTTCTGTGTGAGACAGTACTCTACTAAATTGCTTTGATTTTTAGTACCCTTTTTCAAAAAGGGTGCATTTGTTAGAACGCACTTCCACTTGTCCCGAATCCACAGCAGTCATTTTAAAATTCGTCCTAACTGCGTTGCAAGTGTTTTCAGACGGATTGCAGTATAAATTCTCAACAACTACACCAGCCTCCCTGATATAACGGGGCAATAATGGTGTACCTTCTTATGAATTTTGAAAAATACCTTGGTAAAATTCTTGACATGGCCCCTCTTAAATACGGCATGTGCCTTCGCTTTATTCACGGCACACCACGCCATCGGAATTAATTGTTTATTTAACCCTGTCAAGTCGTTCTCAACGTAAAACTAGTACTCAAATCGTTTCGAGTTCACCGGGACTATTCCAATGAGGACATTGAGAAAAGGTTTGTACACAAGAGATACTGACCCGAAACCACTGTCCTCCCAGTGTCATCGTCAACTCTTTGGTGCTGGTGAGCGTTCTTTCCTTTATCGTGTTATTGTTTTTCACCCATAAATGATTGAAACATGAGAGGTTTCTGCCCCATGCAGTTGGTAACTTCTTGCTGCGTCTTTCTTGATGGTAGGAATAGTTAATACCCAGGTGAACTGAATTAGCCGGGTGATTGTACGATAGCTGAACATATAAGGGAGCATTCCCGCCGCACATTAAAATTGTTTTCTTTCTTGTTAAAGCTGTCTTCTAAGATGGATGTCATTGTTTAGCATTACCAATTCTCAGACGCTTAATCGTTTATCTAGGGCTGGTCCCATTATTGCTCGATGGATTCCAAACTTCACACACACTGGGTTTAGTTGGTTCCATTTTTTAGTAACAGCTCTCGCATAAGATTAAATCTCAGTTGCTGCGTTGACGATAGACCTCGCCCGGACCGGTAAACGCCATCTACGCGGTTGGTTCTATGGACACATAAATGTTGTCCGCAGGGTAACTTGACGAATTTATGCGGCTCAAAATGCACAGCGCGTCGGAAATTTTCTCGCTGCTCCCCTGGAGCAGGTGACAGTTAGGGAATTTTGGTACTTAATCTAATCAGTGGTCAGTACCAGTTTCTCGGTAAGTACGGCCTCCCTAGGTAGATGATTCTCCAAAAAGTAGCAGGTTACAAGTCCACGTTACACTAGTATTTGGAAGAATTGGAATTTCGTTCTGCTGCTACTAAATTTTGAGAAGTGTGAGGTTTTTCCCGTAGTCGGAGCCTAGTTTTGAAATAGGCTTGATTCAGTCAGCATTACGAATGAAAAGCTAGGTCAGACGTGGTTGCCTTCCTCACTTTGTTCATTATTGACCTATCATAGGCATT
Source organism: Opisthorchis felineus (assembly GCA_004794785.1). Lineage (NCBI taxonomy): Eukaryota > Metazoa > Platyhelminthes > Trematoda > Opisthorchiida > Opisthorchiidae > Opisthorchis > Opisthorchis felineus. The sequence goes on along the minus strand of SJOL01006362.1, from coordinate 32,277 downwards.
TGAGTTGTTATCAGCTGAACGATTAGATTGAGCGAAACAAATGTATGCAGGCCGTATTTGCTAGGCCGATTGTTGGGCGATTTCTCTCTTGTGTGGGATGGGGGAGATTAACAATTTTCTGGTGTGACGATTTCTAGCTACTACGTGAACAGCGTAACAAGTTTGTTGGGATAACACACTAGGAAATACCATTACTTTTAGCTTTCCGAACGAATGTGATTGCTAGATCAGGCTGAATTCAAAAATGAACTTATTCTTCCCGGATTCGGCTTGGACATCCAAACAGAAAACTGGCGCTGCACCAGCACAGTTTACAGGTGATCCATACTGGTCCATATTCACTTAGATGTAACAAACTGCAACTTATAAAGGTGGATTGCCAAAATTTGTTCAAATGGATGTCATTGAAGCTGGAATTTGGCCAGAGTAGTAATGAAGTAAAACCTGTTACACACTACACCTGTATATTGACCGTGTTCCCTTAGTGACCGATTTGGTTCTTTTTGCCAACTTTCTGGTACAAATAGCTGAAGCAACTGCCCCAGCTCAGCCAGTTTAATGTTTTCTTCCCTACACAGTATAGATTTTTATTAGATAGGTTAGATTTATTGGAAACCGTAGAGGTTCAGTACTCTATCTAGTGTCCATACCTCGCGAGCCGCCTTTCTACTGGTCCGGCTGTCTTACTGGATTAATGCCTTGGCAGTAAGAAATTTCTTTAAAAAGATGCCATAATGAATGGGTTCCTGTAGGTCGGACAAAGACATTTGTTAATGGTAATCTCATCTAGTAACAGGTCATGCAGCGTGGAGCAAGCTACTAATAGCCCTGTCTTATTTTGCCCACATCTAAAATACACTTTACAACTCAAACTTCACCACATCACCCATTGATACATGTGTACGCGCACTTTCGAAAAGAAGCACATGATTTTTTGCCCCACTTTGAACCTCTCTTCGAGCAACATGGACACGATTTCCTTGTTTCGTCTGTTCAAGAAGAATATACAATCTGATTTGGCCAAACTGCTGAACTAATTGGAAGGTCACAGTTAAAACAACCACGTTTCCGTCTCCTGCTATTAGTTCAACTGATTTGCATAGACTGACTGCATGGTTTTGCTTATATCAGCATTGATATGACTGAATATGCAGACCAACCAAGGCCTTTCATTATCTAGCTTCGTACGTTGTGTTCTGACACAAATGTTTTGTTTACTTTCCAGCACAACTCACAGGTGCACCATTCTCATACTTCTGAACCACAGCTGGCTGAAAATCCTGTAGAGAAAAGGTTTGTTGATTCTTCCGCCTTTATGCTGCTTACGAAAGTTTTTGTCCTCCAGAATGAATTGACCATATTTGTGATACGTTAATTTGATACTTGCCGTTTCATTACGAGACAACGACGCAACTTTCAGCAGAATAACACCATTCAATCATTTTTTGGTAATTTTTGACAGTAATTTCCTTCTGGCTAGACTATCCTCAGAAAGGACCACCTGTTAAAGCATCAACTTTAACCTCTTGATGCGGGCCTCATATGAAGAGTTGTTGCAAGCCGAGACCCTTTTCATCTGCGGGTTCTCCGCAGATGATGAAAGCTTCATTAGACCACTTCCACTATGATAAATACATAATATACATTTTGTTACCCTACTGGACATAGGCATAAAAATAAAGGAACAAATCGGAAGAAAACTCCCTACATTTGTGCTGCGTTCTTCCACCTCCATTACGTCTATGTGGAGCGTTTGGCGTGCCTCAAAAGGGTGCTTTTGAGGGACCAAGTTAATATTTTCCGTATCGTGATTATAAAACAGCATCAAAGTGGTTGGTGAATCAACCCTCTCCTAACTGTGTCACTGACTTTGCTCGTCCGGCGCAAATTCTTAACGACATATAGTTGAGCAGTAAGACAGTGTAAACCCTCGATGTTGTTTAACTTCACGAAGCGTGAACAAGCAAAATGGTACCGGTAAAAGGAGGAAGGCCCTTCTCTGCGACGTTATTTATTAGCACACATGAACTAAGCGGTTACAAGCTATTATAAACGAAAGTAAACATCTCATATGCACAGTTTTTGAAAAGTGAACATTCTCAAGCGTCATTTTGGATTTTCCTGGACGTTCTTTGAACTTTATAAACTGCAAAACGCTTCCATAATTTCCATAATAACCTTCACCTACCTTCAGATACGTGGGCGGAGCCTGGACATCACACGATCGGCTACTTGCATGCTTCATCAGTAGTATGCACCATTACACCGGTAGCTTAGGCTGATACGGATGCCAGTTTGACTCCATGTGCTCCACAGGAAGATTTTAGGGGTATTATGGAAACATTATTTGGAGTTCAGGGGATCCAAGACCCCATTTGACGGCACTGCGTCATTCCACCACAGACGTAGTGTTGCGTAGCTTGAACTCTTACTGCTAGTTAGCAACTAGCTTAGGGTTGTGCCCTGATTCCAAGTTGTGCCAAGGCAAACCCGGAAAACGGGCAAATCATTTATCATCAAAATTCTTCCAGCATATTTTTCCTTTTACATAAAAGAATGCTCAAGATCCATTTTTATGCCAGTTCTCATGCTATTTTCCAGATTGCAAAAGCTGGAAAACCTCGTACAGGGTCAGACCGTTCAGATGAGAAAAATATCCGAGAAAATTGATCTGATCATTACAAATACTACCAAAGAATGTGAGTACTGGTAAACATGCTAACGTCCCAGCAACTGTGGAGCTATGTTTCTTCTAATCATGTTTTTGCCGGCACTCATTTTTTTACTAAGTAAGAGTGCTTATCGCGTTTCTGCGGCGATTATTGAGTGTTTGACATATTTTCAGGGTTGCGTACACCGTAGACATCTCGAACGCACATCCGGATCGCTTGTGCAATCCTATGGGGATCTGGATGCTTTACCAAGCACTGTCCCAGTGTTGTCGTGGCAACCAGCATGTACTTTCAAATTACAAGCTTTAAAGCAAATCCAATCAACAAACAGAGCCCCCGTTTTGCACCGCTTTGTCATGTGCAACCCAACTGCCTTTTACAATCCGTGATGAAATCGCAGCCAGATAAAATCGCACCTGTTCCACCGATCAGGTGTGGAACAGAATACTGCCATATGTATCACAGAATGTGAAAATAGTGCTACTCATACTCTCTCACGTTGTTTTTAGTGCCGTTAAAATTAGTCGCTTACCATAAAGCGCACTGGCCATAAGTATACCTCAATTGGTTAGACCACGCTCAGGCCTTTCTAGGCAACCTATCAGCATCCTATATAGTCAAGGTTGAGCTACCACATCGATCCAACTGAGCAGTAGAGGCAACGAGCGTATCCAGATACTCTAGGTCAGGTAAGGGAAACACGCCTAGTAATGACGTATATTCAGTGAAGATCTCCATCGAAAAATCGCAACCCCTCACTACCAGCAACCATCAGTAGCTTACAGGGAGAGTGATTTACACAACGCCTGAACCTCTCGTCAGAAAAGTCGTCACTCGAGATGCCGGTCAAACGTGACCATGTGTTGTGGATTCCATGACTGCAGAAAGGGTGAAGCAATATGCTGTCTGATTGCGGGTTAATCACAATGCTGACCAGCTCTCCGTGGCCGATAGTTAGGTGTTGAATCTACTAGCCGGAAGGTTGCGGCTCCGGAATTCTCTGAAGTTTCGTTAGATGTGCACTGTTGATGATTTCTACTAGGGATGAAACAGTGTCTCGGCCTTTTAGCGCAGACTGCCTTCACTTACAAGATGAAATCCCATTTGGAAGATTCCAAATTCTCTTCACACTACCAGCAATGATGCATAAAATCTGCGGCTTGCCACTGTGTGAACTCAAGCAAAAGGTACGACGTGGTGTCCAGCAAACTGTATTAATAAAATCCATTGAAGAAACTGGAAAGTATTACTTGCTGTGCTTTAAAGCTCATAAGTTAAATTACAAATTACTTTGACCAAAGATTTACAGTGAGCTTTTCAGATTAAATGCAGGCCCATAAGCACTTAAAATTCTGTTAGAATGGGTATTCTACTTTAGATGGGCATCCATGGTGATTGGTCAACATGCATTTATTTTAGCGTATGTTGTTACGGCGTCTGTTTGTCATTTGTTTGCCCCTTCGTAAGAGGCCACCCTGGCATCTCCGCTAACTGCTCCGTAGTTTCTTCTCGTTTGCTCCTTCCGCATGACTCTGGTCCAATTCTGCGTCTAATATGAATTATTATTATTTCATTTACCACCGGTAACGACATTTCAATGCAGCCTAGGAGTAATTCTTCTGCTGCCGCAAAAGCGTACTCATTTATCTATATGATATTCAACTTCAGGGACCAGGATTCACCGCCACTGCTTCGAGAATTCCATTGATCTTGTATCATTATGGCATGTCAGCGTAAGCATGCGGGATATAAAATTGCGAAACTAGGCATGATAAAACTGTTTGCGCTGACTGCACTTTCACAGAGCCGCAAAGACGGAACTCCCTGGATTAAAGTCACCAATGCAGCCTAATTATGCAATCCGTTTGTTTCGATTGTGTTGGCCGCAATATGTGGGTTTTATTCACCTTCGAATAACACAACAAGCGAGTGGGTTCAAAATTTCTCCTACGTATAGATCATATACATAATACATCAAGGTACACATTTTATGACCAATGGACACTTGTATACCATTGACTCGTTTGGAATACGGATGATTGGATTGCCACAACATCCCTTGAGAATTTGCACCGTACGCTTTAAATGCTATTGAATTTTACTCAAAACGATTAAGTCTTTTACGGACGCTGGAGTTAACGAGTTCCTAATACCGCCCAGCACCACCTTTATGGAACGTACAAGTGGTGGAACAAACGTCCCGTGTATTTAGTCAACGTGGACACCCTGGTCTCTTTTACGTTATTGTCCTGACAAATAGCAGTTCCTCTTGATTTTCGTAAATTAATTTTGGAACCGTGCTAATCAGTGAAACAGCCCTATTTGAATGTGCTACATCCCATACTTTGTGTTTGTTCGGTGCTTAGCTCAGTTAACTTTGGACGTGTTATACTCCATTCAAAAACATAACACGACATCTGATGAGACATACGAGTCTGTGCTAGGACAATATATGATTGTTGGATAATAACTAATTCAGGTGAATACACTGCATTTGAGCGAAAACTAACCTCATATACCATGGGAGGTTCTTTTTTCCACGGACTCTTAGAAGTTCCTCTGCCTTCATTTTTCAAAGTATCATGCAAATCAAAATACAGTGAAACACAATTTAGTTAGGTCAAACTCCAATGCAGATCCAAGATTACTCGAGCATCCAAAAACGTTCATTTTTGTAGCTAATCATCGACTACTACGGAGAAAGTAGTACCTACTAAGTGATTATATCGGAATTCGCGAGGAACCGAAATATCTCAAACGGAGTCGCACTACTCAGCATCTCGTTGGGTCCTGTAAGATATTTTCTCATGAATGGTCTGAACCTGAGTGTATCCACAGAGAACGGGAAAGCCATCACGAAGGTTGAAAATGCTAATAATTCAGCTTATAGTGGATTATCAACAAGGTGAATAGTACTAGGTCCAACTCTTTCAGCATCCGGTTTAGCTTAAAACCATGCATTTTACACCAACCCACTAACAAACTTACGCTTTTTCAGCCTTGGTGCTCTCTTATTAATACGCCCACATGCTTTTTATCAACACAGAATGAGTGGGTTGTTGTGTTTTCCCTTGAACTGGAGTCATACGACGGAGGAAAGCTCAGCGAAAGCTCAAATTTCGTTTGAATTTTGATAATTACAGCCACGAAGTAAGATTACATAAAGACTAGATCGTTAGTGGACTGTAATTATGTTTTTGACGAGTTTAACAGGTAATAGAACTGTACCTCCATACCCTGAATGCAGACTGGATTAAACTCTGAGATAGCTCCTGCACTGCTCAAGAGTGTAACAAACGAGAGATTCTTTTGGCGCTCGCCTGGATCCTTAATTCATAGAGGTTTATTGTGTTACTAATCAATATCTTTCAATCTATATGCCACGTTTGGTGAACCAAGTACATCGGTACTTTAAGAAATCCCTGTGAATTGGTCACAGCTGGTCAAGGCATTACACAGCACTTTTCATCAACGTCCCTTTCGAAGGAACGAAATAGTTTTACTATAATTTTGCTGCTAAGTGCATAACTTCTTTACTTCTTCAGGTTCACAAGGATGAGCGTCGCCTATGGAGGAAGTTGTCATAAAATGCCCGAATAACTTGCATTTCCTTTTGGACAAGTCCGGCCTGCCTGTACCAAATGAAATATTGCTGGAACCCTCCTACCTATTTCTGATCTTAGTCAATAACACCAAATGCCATGTTACACATTCCCATGCCCTTGTAACTATATGAATCTTAAATTTATTTCACTTCGGTTCGCACTTAATTAATGTTGTTCACGGTTAACTGTTTCCAATCCAACAACCATTCGCTACCATCTGTTCTTACCTATCCAAAAAGGCACGCGATTATTCTGTACTCATCTTATGCATGTCCATATATGCCCACTTTAACATGATGACAAATAAATCAGAAATAACCGGAGCAAATCAGGGACGTGTTATGTGATGGCGCAAACAGCCAAGGCACTTTGGTTAGCACGTTTATTCCAAGCATTCATGTTTTCATTCAACTTACCATTTGATGGTCAACTGGGTGGCCTTTTTATTGCTGGCAGTAGCATACCAACTTGTATCGTCGGCGCTGTCTACAATGATGAGTTTGACAAAGTAAGGATGATGCGTTAGCAACATCAGGATGTCTCTGGCATTACCAAATCTTAGTTCAAATAGAATGACTATCCCGTCAGTTAATCGCAAGGCTCCCTTGGTTCGTGTCGAATATTTCATTTTCATTATACATCTTTGTATTGAAATTCTGATGCTTCCATTGACTCACACTTAGCAGAAGTCAAACCGTCTGCCAAGCACCCAAAGTTCCATGTTACTACTTTTCAATTCTTGGTGTAATTCACCGCCGGGCCCTTTTATTAGTGGATTAACATTTAGAATGGCAATTTACACCTGCTTATCATTGACAACCGAAGCTTTGGATCAAGCATTGAATTGTCGCATCCCAACAGGCTATTTTTCACTTGCAGACGTTGGTCCCACGAACACTTTTAGCACGATTGACCTTGTAAGTTTCATTTGTGGGCAGTACCACTAAGATGGTAGAAAAGCAGTTTACTATCACTTGAAAAAGTCACTCCTGGGTCTGACATCCGTATAACCAATATTACCATCTTTTATATATGACGTATAAAGTATTGCTCTGGTTTCTCCTATATCACTTGCACCTGAGTTCAAAGAAAGCGTGCAATATACGGATTGTGTCCAACTGCGCTGCAGCATCCGGTGGAAAGACCTTGAACAACGTCCTTTTGCAAGATCCCGATGTGGTTAGTAAGCCCAAAGGTGTTAAAAACGTTGATTTTTTAAAAGTTTATATCTGTTTCTGTTGGTATTCAGAAAATGTTTCTGCCTGTTCATGTCCCAAAGTCGAATAGGATGGCTCCGGACTCCAGGCTCTATCGTAAGACTCAGGTTTATTGACTGATCTACCCAATCTATTTAAAAACAGCGTTACTCTGTCAGGTACAATGTCTTAGTAATCATACTTTAATTGTGCTCAGAAGCTTACAACCATAGACAATGGACGCCGGTTCTTGAAAACATCAGCAACCGTCCGTAAAGATAATTTCATTGTGGATGACTGCCTAATGCCAGTGGTCACCGTTTTGAGGATAAATTGTTGATAGAAAAGTTGACCGAAATATTAGCTACTGTGAGAGAGACTTCACTTCACAAAGTGGGTATCTTACTTTAGTAATACTCTGACCAGCACGAATGACTCCAGCAAGACACAAACTCAGAGAATTTACTGTGAGACGGGAGTCATTACAGAGTGGGCTGAGACTTTTCTGGGATGTAGAAGCTAATTGTGTCACAATATACTATTAATCAGATGGCTGGCGTAGCGTCACCATGTAATCTCTTCAGATATGTAGCTTTACTTATTACCTCTGCAAAAAAACTCTCTTGCGGGAATCTTGGGTGCGGTCCAAAAAATGGACCTGAAAATAAGAAAGCTTGAGGGAAGGTTTACACGCCGTTGGCCCAGTGTCAAGCTTGAGAATTCCGGGTCGTCTCTACCTTTTTGATTTTGAACCACAGGGGTACAAGCTTCACATGTTTTCAGGTGTCATCTATTCAAGCTCTAGGTCTGTTGCTTACCACAGGATTCTACTACCCGACGAATGGGATAAGTGCTATTTTCTACTGGGTAAATCTCGGGTGCCGACGATCCAAATGTTGGAAATGACGACCACTGTTATGTCAACCGAGCTAAAAAGAGCGATTATCTATCAGTAGCTTTTCTCTGTGGACATATTCTACCATCGTTGTACGTTTCATTAGAAGCACTTGGTACAGGTGGGAGGAATCCTCATAAATAAATCTTTGGTCTCGGTGTATGCTGACCCAACTCCGTGTGCAGCACTTACTCTGAGTGATATAAACTGCCTTGCGGAAATCCCGGAATTGACACTAAGGAAACTAGCTTTCGCCGGCGCTTGGTTGAGTATTCGTCGAACTTGCAACCCAGGCAGAAATGTGTGACACCGAGGCGCAATCTGAAGGTTGTTGACGAGGCGTTGGTATTAGCACGATCATCTCCACGAGGTCTGTGGCTAAAAGAGGACGTAGCAGAAGTTATTCTGGGCACCGACCGGCGCGCGTGTCCAGTAAACGTCTGGACTTCCGAGGGAAGATTACAAAGAGATATGAGCAATAGTTGTTTGTTGGAGGCTGGCGAGTTTCTGTTCTGCACGATACTTTCCCCCACTGTTTGATGGTTCTTCACGTAAATATTTTGGCCATACCTGTGAGAAAAGACATACTAGCTTTGGGATGCGGTGTAAAACTTGCGTGCTTGCACTGATCCCCCTTGATGTGTGTTGTTTTCGTTGTGATATCTCTCGCAGCAATTGTCTATTCCTTGCCTTCCTCTGTCATCGCAAATTCCCTCAAATAAACTATTTGGCTCTAACAATTGCCTTGTCTATATTTTCCCGTTTTTCGTCTTTAGTGTTGGACTGAATGGCTACCCTTTACATTATCAATACTATATATATTTTTATATTCTTGGTAGAATGCTTTTGAAGTCACATTCGAAGATTTTCCTCATTTTCATCCGCTTTCTTATCCTTAGCACCGCATTAAACCTTTAATACCAACTGTATTCTGGAGTTAATGTCCACTTTGTGATTTTAATCGTTCCGACTGCAGGTTAAAATAGGACTGCTGCGCAGGCAGAATCTATAGTCTCCATGACCGAGGTCTAGGGAGTACAGGGTTTTTAGTGGAAAAGGCTTTACGTACTGGTTTATTTGAGAACAAAACTAACAAATCCACGCGAGCACTGTGCTTCACCGAGTAAGCGTTCAGCAAACATACAAACTTTGGCCTAGTCTACCAACCATCAGAGCTGAGAGAACGTAGAACTAAGAAGTTCAAAATAACGCAAACAACAAACAGAGGATAATAGACTAGGAAGAAAATTGCACGAAGATTGAAACGTAGTCGGTTAATTAAATCCGGCTAGTCAGACCCCAAGCAAATACAAATGGGAAGAGATTAATGAAATCAAAAAAAACAAGACTGCTAAAGTTAGAAAATGCCAAAACAACTTAGCTGGTTTAAGATGGACAAAACTCAAGGCAATCCAAACCGCAACTGAACTGATTAATTCACATTCTGTATGCATATATAATCAAACAGGGAAGGAAGGAGCACCCACCCAACCGTGCACTGGTGATGCCCCTGATCCGTGACGAAAAGTTTGCAAGCCAATTAGAAAGCTCGTTAAGAAGACCAACACCGCTTGGTCAGTAACCAGCAAAATCACTCGAAAAGTTCCTGATCCAGTGGAGTTATCCTCCAAGGTTTATGCATCGCAATCCCCGGTCTCCTAAGCTATAAACCCGATACTAAAATTGTGAACTGCTTCTCACATCAAAAGCCTTCTACCTGTTTTCGTTCTTTTGCACCAGCAGTCATTATTTCGATGGTTCTGGCGCGTCAGAATGAATTTCATTTGTGTCACTTTTTCGGGAGACGGTCTTTAGGCTTTAGAACCTGAAACCTTTTCGTCCCCGATTCCATACCATACCTTTAGGCAGCCATGTCTCATCTTTTCTGCAGAGCTGGGCTTAGTTTGATCAATTAGGGGTTTAGTTTTATAATTCACTTATTAAATTTTTAAATTTATAGAGCGTTTTATGCTTGTATAGTGCAGCAAGGAGTAGTGGACCGCTTAATCTACTTCATCACAGTTGTTTGGTTTATTGCACCGGGGCACATTTAAGTGTTTTCATTAAATTTTCACTAGAACTATTCGAACTATTCTAGGAGCGGATATTTTCTGTTCGGTACTTGAAACTGAAGACCGGTGCCAACAGTTGCACAGACTACCTCGTGGGTGTAAGTTCCCGGACCTATTTGTAGCTGTAGTAGAAGAGTTCCCCAGCAACCTGAATGGAACTCACATAAAAATGCTTATAATCTGCTAAGGAAAGAATGACAAAAATCTACACTAACCCAGTGCCACACCAGAAGACAATGGTCGTGGGCTCTATTTACACTGCGACTAGGAAGTGTGGAAATTTTTCTTGGGTTCGGCAACCTCAGACACCGAGAAGTGATTCTTGCCAGCGAACGTGCCTTATCAATCCCCACGTGTCAAGCACCCAAGTCAAATGATGCAACAGAGCTCAGTGATAAGCCGAGACGGTATGATAAACGAGACAGGATTTCCCCAGGCACTGCTGCCAACACTTACCATCTTAAATGGGAAGCTGGAGAATGCCGTTTGGTATCTGTCCGCCAACCTAAAACAATGGCAACGACAATCGTCCACAGTAAGGACAGGTTGGGTTAAACTGTGTTCTCATAATAACCATCGCAATATCTGATGAATATGCTACAGAAAGTGTGCTTACATTACACTCTGCGCTCAGAGAAGCTAACGAAAGCAACGTACTCAGTCTGGCTGTCAACATTCAATAAAATGTTACAAGTCAACGAAGTTGATATGCAGCAGTAAAGTTTCCAGGTGGTGATAGTCACACACAATGCTGAAAGCAACTAATAAATCATGAAGATGCGTCCTCGAGGGCCCGAAGCTCAAGTAAAACCATAAGCTGTACTGCTAGAAACATGACGATCGCGTTCGATATTGGATATAGACGGGAAGAACGGAGATAAAGACACCATCTGTGTGGCTAGAATCGTGGGTGGATTTGACATTTCTGAATTAAGTGAGACAGAGGACTGGTGTTACAATGAATCTGATGATACCGGTTACGTCCGGTGGGTCACGCGTGACCCAAATAATCCGGTTCTCTGGGTAGATAACGATCGAGTTCAGGTACCACTGAGCTAAGTGTCATTTACGTCAGTCTTGACACCTGATACAAAAAATGTGGAACAGCACAGAAAAACATGGTAATGTAAACTTTTAAGTAGTGTGCTATGTGAAGGGAGAAGTTGGATTATTTGTCACTGTTGATACAGTATAGTTAATATACAAAAACAAAAGAACTTCTACCAACAAAATTCAAGTCAAAAGTGACACCCGAACAACTGGCACGAATGATGAACCTCCGCTGGAAAATTGGTAAATAGGCGAATTGTAAACGTAATCAACTGGGTTTTTCTGGACAAGTATTTGTGGAGGAGTATGACAACAATAGCCCTTGCTCACTTTCCAGGATGCCAAAGCTGATCTTCAGCTAATCGTGGCCCCGAAAACCTGCAGTGATATGCCTTTTATCTTGATTGTTAATTCGGTCAGATCTAGGCCGCAAATTTGACATATTCCCAATGTGTCCGATGAAAAATTTGAACAGGTTCAGGAAGGTAAAACCACAGAATTTTTGATGGAGCATACTTCTCATAAATCAGCTGAAAATTCTCCGAGCGAGAAAGTCGTAAACAACAGATTCAGCGGTTTTCAGAGGAGCCTTCCATGAAGATGAAATTAACACGCGAATATTCCATAGACTTTTATTAATGTATCGTGGCACCACCGTTTTCCACTAACTTCATCTTTTTGATGACCTTTGTCTTGACATTTTGCGCCTCAATCAACGTTAACTTATTCAAAACTGAAAGTTTTCAACCAAAGTACCCTAACGGAATGTAATAATCGTTTATATATTAAAAGGATCAGATGCCCACCAAAGGGGTTGCCCTGACACGCAGTAGTAGTAGCGCGACTGGTATTAAATAGCCCACGTATATAACGGTTCCACTCTGAGTCACCGACAAACGAGTCTTATCTGTTAAATAATTTACTTATTACACAGTGATAAAATCCTGACTGTGTATGCCTCAGGTATTCGGGGCCCTCATTAAAGCGCTGCGAGCTTACCTGATTATGTATCCAAGATCCACAGGTAACGTCAGGAAGGAGAACTTAGTCAACAATAACAGGGTATTAGCCAATCCAAATTAATTACTTTATTTTTGGTTATTGGTGTCAAGCAAGTAAAATATGTGAGAGCGTATACGTACGAAAGCAGCGCCCGGGCGACTGACATTTAAATTTAATGAATGATGCATAACAATGGTGGGAAGGCAGGTTCGCAGACAACCTGAGTCGACTCAAAAACGGGTGAGCTGAACTATAATTAGA
>SJOL01006362.1:0-18529 GCA_004794785.1 Opisthorchis felineus | reverse complement strand
GATGGACTGGGCAGCCGCGAAGGAAGCTCTTGCAGCGGAGTTCGACACGCCGGCCGACCGCCAGGAGGCTATGAGGCGGTTCAAGACGGCCAGCATGGGACCCGGATGTGACCCGACGGTGTTCTTCGCCAACCTGCAGCAGTTGTTGGGTCGGGCCTTGCCGGAAGTGGACGGAGTATCGCGCCAGCAGTTTCTGTCCGAGCGGTTCGTCGAAGGAGTGCAGCCTGCGCTTCGAAACCAGTTGCGGTTGGCAAGTGCAACTGGCCAGTTGAGTATGGATCACCTGGTGCATCTGGCACGGGAATTGACTGGGGCGTCACTGGCCACGTTGCAGCCGCAGGAGAACAGGGATGAGTCAACAGTGGAGTACCTGAAGAACAAAGTGGACCAACTTGGCGGACAGCTTGCAGCCATGAAGAGGGGATCGCGGAGGCACGCTCAAATGAGCCGATGCTACGGGTGTGGCATACATGGCCACTGGAAGAATCAATGCCCTCATACCCGACCACCTGTACATAATAAAAATTTGGACTACTCCTCCACAGGTTACCATACAGGCCGTTGTCCAGATAGACGAGAAGAAGAAGCTTTGTCTGATTGATACGGGAGCAGGGGTATCGCTGAGACGGAGAGGGAACAAAGCTGTATGCAAACCATGCGCACCAGCCGTAAGGGCAGTGGGTGGATAACAACTGAAAATTGACGGATTGTCAATGCACTCAATGCGCCTAGGCGACAGGCCAGTGAAGCACGAGTTCCTCATCAGCCCAGACATTGAGCAGACAATTTTAGGAGCCGATTTTCTCAAGGGCACAGAATCCGTGGTTGATCTCAAGCGGAGAAAACTGGTGACCAAGTATGGCGCAGTCAAGCTTGAAGGTTACCCAAGCACTGCCGTGAACGAGCTGAATGTCCGAAATTTCCGTTCTGTAACGTGCCGTCAGTACAATCCGTGGTCGAGGAATACTCCGAATTGTTCACAGGCGAAGAAGATCCCTTTAGCTTCTGCTCGTGGAGTGAACACGAAATTCCGCTCTCGTCTGAATGCTTTCGACCTTACGGACCCCGTCCGCTGCCGCTCCATCTGCGGGAGGAGGTCCATAAGCAAGTGCAGATGCTGAAAAATGGCATAATTGAGGAGGCCAACAATGCATACAACTCCCCGATTGTGCTCGTAAAGAAGGCAAATGGAAAGTATCGGTTCTGCGTGGATTTTCGGCGTTTGAACGAACTGACCGTAAATCGGGTTGTAGCTGTCCCTTCGGTGGCGGATATTTTCGATTCCCTCCAGCATTCCCGATATTTCACGGTGTTCGACTTGCGTTCCGGATATTGGCAACTATCTATCAAGGCGGAGGACCGGGAGAAAACGGCGTTCACCGTTGGGGACACCCAATATCAATTTAGACGGATGCCGTTTGGTTTGTCGGGAGCACCATTCACATTCCGGCGCTTGATGCTTCGTTTAACGAAGGGTCTACAGAATGTTGCCGTGTACGGGGATGATATCGTTGTGTACAGCAATTCGGAACCAGAGCACGCAGTTCATTTGAAGGCCGTATTGAAGCGTATCCGGGAGGCGGGCCTGCGGATAAATGAAGCCAAGACACAGCTCGCTCGGAGTTCAGTGACACTGCTGGGGCATAAAGTGGGTCACGGAGAGGTTAGCCCACTGCCAGAAAAACTGGCAAAGATCGAGGACTGTGCTGTTCCCAATTCCAAGCGATCCCTACGGCAGTTTCTTGGGCGAGCAGCATACTACAGCCGGTTTGTCAAAGATTTCAACGCGATTGCTGCTCCATTGTACGACTTGCTTGGGCAAAATCGGAAGTTCGAATGGACCAGGGAAGCACACGAGGCTTTCGAACGTGTCAAAGCGCGCATGCTGGATCAGCAACTGACCCTCAAACTGCCCAGGGTCGGAGAGATGTTTACTGTTGCAACGGACGCTAGCGACCGCGGTATCGGCGCTGTCCTGAAGCAGAGGCATGGAGTTATCGAATATGCCAGTCGCGTCCTGACTAACGCTGAGCAGAAGTACTCGACTATTGAGAAAGAATGTTTAGCGATCGTCTGGGCCCTGGATAAGTGGAGGCCATACCTGCTTGGACAAAGATTTCATGTCGAGACTGATCACAAACCCCTGGAGTGGATCAGGACCACCAGAGATCCTCGCGGAAAGCTCGCGCGCTGGGCACTCCGGTTGCAAGAGTACGACTTTACGATCCGGCACGTGCCAGGGAAGGAGAATCACCTGGCTGATTGGCTGTCAAGACCAGAGGCTGAAGATGAGGCCCCCAGGATCATGATCGGTGCCAATAGCCTCGTCGTCGAACTGGATCCCGGGAGGTTGGTGCAACTCCAACGGCAGGATCCTGTGTTACGGAAGGTTGCAGCCTCCTTGTTGGATGGACGGAATATTGAGAACGGAGACGGAGACAAGGAATTGCAAATGTTCCAGAGTCACTTTGATAGATTGAGTCTGAGTGAGGCTGGCATAATTTCTTGGAACGACACTGATTCTGATGTTGTGCTGCCCGTAATACCTCGCGTCTTGAGAAGGAAGCTGATCGTCGAATGCCACGAAATGGCACACACAGGGTGCACCAAGACATACGACTTACTTCGGCAGAGGGCCTACTGGCCCGGAATGAGAAGTGAGGTGATGGATTATGTGGTGTCCTGTAAGCGGTGCCAACTGATGAAAGGGGATACGACAGGGGTAACCAATCCCATGGAACCCATTCCTGTATCAGAAATCGGCGAGTTATGGTCTGTGGACGTCATGGGCCCCTTTCCGGTGACGACCAGTGGAAATCAGTATATCGTGGTGATGACAGAACACCTGTCGCGGTGGGTCGAGGCGGCAGCCGTGCCAAACCAACGGGCGACGACAATCAGCGGAGTGGTAATGCGTCACATCGTGGCCAACCACGGGGTGCCAAAAATGATTCTAACGGATCAAGGGCCTTGCTTCGAGAGCGAAGAGTTTAGGAGTTGCTTGCAGAAGCTGGGCATCAGACGGCTGAGGACGGCACCATATCACCCGCAAACAAATGGTCTTACAGAACGCAATAACCGAACGATCAAGGAGTGGCTAGCGGCCAAAGGAGGTGATTGGGAAGTGAACCTGCCGATGGTGTTGCTCGCTCATCGGGCTTCCATACAGCCAACCACAGGCAAGTCCCCGTTCATGCTGATGTACGGTCGACATCCGCGCCTTCCAGTTGATCAGGGAATTGGGTTATGGCCGGCAACACACTTGTCTCCAGAGGAGCTAGGAGAAGGAAGGAGGAAAGCTCGAGAAAACTTGTCCGCCACTCACGAAAGGACTAGACAGAAAACGGCAAGTAGAAAGGCATGACCATTCCCCATAGGCGCGAAGGTTAAGTGAAAGGATCATCAGAATCCTGGAAGGAGTGGACTGGGGTCGCGGAAGCTGGCAAGGTCCGTTTGTTGTTACCGACCGCCGGGGGGACGTCTATACAGTTCAAGACGGTGGGGGATCGAAAAGAGTAAATGGGACTCAGCTTCGGAAGTGGCATGATACACCCGAAGAGCTTCTGAACAGACCAGCTGCCGGAACGACCTAGCAGAGGTAAATGGATATCGGTGGCATGCAAGCGACCTTTAAAGGGGGAAGGTGTGTAACGGTGGATACTACTGATGAGTCATGTAAGTAGTATGTGTCTACTCGTAACTCCGCCTCGATCCAATGGAAGATGGGATTTATTACTGATTGGTGGAACTACTTTGCAGTTTTCGCTTACAATTGTGTGATAGTCAAGGAATGTCCAGGAGAGTTCAAGGAAACGCGTTCAAGAAGAAGACGGATATTCAGTTTTTAAAAACAGCGTGCAAATGAGAGTTTGACTTTCCTGTCCAATAGTCTGTAACTGTTTAGTTGGCGGCTTTCTAGTAAACATCTCCGAGGCAGAAGCTTCCCTCTTTACACCGGCATCATGGCCTGATTGAGTAGAAACATGGCATTTTTCGTCGAGTGCTAAAAAAATTCTCAACCTGTAGGCATTGAGAATGGGATTTCGCATACGTTAAAAATGGAGCATCTACACTACGTAGAAACGAAGACGAAAAACGGCCATTAAATCATTATAAAATGCTGTCGGTTGTGTACTACATGGTCTATACAGTGAGCGTTACCAAAAACTCTGCAAACCGTGGGTGACATGGAAAAGAAAATAGGTACCGATCAGTAGACGAGGTTTACCTTTGCTGCCTGGGGGACGTCTGCATCCTTTTGTCCTCAAAGCCGGAATGCTAGTTGACGGGGCAACCCTCCTTGAGACTCAACTTTTCACGGGTTAGTTTCTCGTGTTTCCGTGCCCTTCCTAAACAACGTAGGAAACGCTTTTAATACTAAAGCTATCGGAAATCAAAACAACTAAATTAAAAGGCCTTCTTAAAGGACTTAAGCGACCGTATGCGGTTGCAAAGTACAACCCAGGCCCCTTAAGATGTCACCCAGATGTAAAGTCAGCTGGAAAAATATCACTAGTCTCCTGAAACTTGTCTGGTGAAACCAAAACACTAGGGAGACAACATCCTTTAGGGTAAAACTGTAACCAGGAGAAGGCTTACCTAGGCTCAAATCATTCATTCAACCCTCAATGTGCCGAATCCAATTCAAGATGACCCCTGATTCCACACCAGAATACCAGCATCTTTTGTCATGCCAGTAACGACACGTAAGGTTGAAACTTCTTGGCTTTTGGTTGGATGGCGAACTTCGCAATCTGATTGCAGGCCAATATTTAGATATTTTACCGTAAGGCATGTTTTGTCCACTTGCACCGGCCACAATAACCGACCCTGCCAGTCCACCGTCCGCGAGAGTGAATGCAGTAGACCAGACTACGGTAGATGACTTGCAGGATCTTTCGTCGGATCAGCAGAACAGCTTTCCGAGTGGTGGCTGCATTGACTAGGGCAGATCTGCTGATGTCCCGACTACAGACAACGCTGACTTTCGTCCTCCCCGTAGAAACCAACTCCGTGGGGCACGTCACCGCATCCTTCAGTGAATACCGTTGAACAGACTAGCCCTCACCATGTCCCACGTACGCAGCGCCTACCTCTGCGTACAGCCTCGTAGGAGCTCCTGAAAATACTTCACGTAGACGGCAGAGGGCATACATATGATCTGTCCGGATCGGGTGCTTTCATTCCCGCCCAAACTATTTCTGGGTGATTCCAAGCCAAACAACCACACGTTAAACGGACTATCAGCACTGACAGTTGAGTGTGCCCCGCACGCTAATACGTTTAGTCACGAGACTAAACTCCTTGTGATGTCACTGAGCGGCAGAACAGTTTATCTTCCGGATTACAGCTGCACAAAAAAATCGCGGAACTTTGTCTTCCTAATATGCAGCTGTGCCTTATTGGTAGGCGACACAAAGGGACTGGAGATGTACGCTGAATCACCTCCTCCCCTCCGAAATCTACTCCTGACAAGATCTGAAGGCACCATCTTCCAAACTGCATAGTGTGTTGGTTGTGTCTACAGCCCTTCGAAGAGCTTACGAAAAAGCGGCAGAATTTTCATGGAACGGAGCGACTCCTGCATACAAACGCGGTTTTGTAAGGGCTTTGGGGCCTCAGAGCTTACCAAATCCTTTATCTTGTGCACTAACTACGGGCAAACATTTCTCTCTACAGAAAATATAACTAAAGGATGATGTAAAAGTTGGCCGTTCCGCATCCCAGTTGGACTATTTTCCTGCCTAGATTTCATCGCCCATTGGCGAAACAAAACCCTTCTTTTTGCGGCTGAGACACTATGCAATTGTTTCCCTTTCCTAAAACACATTCCCTCTCAGCTCAAAATGTTCCACTGTGTTTAAGCTAATTTCCTACAATGCTCAGTTTGCCACACTTTGTCGCACCCTTGTGCACACCAAACCAAGAGGAACTAACCTAAATCAGCTCTTCAATAAGTCAAAAAACCTTTAAAAATAAGGCCATATTCCAGAGCCCTCACTCAGTGACTCATGGAGACCGAAATTGATTTTAGCGATACCATGAAGTCTTCAGCGTGAGGGTATAAAACCAGTCAGTATTGTTGTGATGAGAGATGCTTGTTTAAATGTCCACTATTGTTCTCTCATTATATCCTTCTTTTGTTTTTGTACTTATTTTCGCGTCATCTTGTCAGGAACCAGGATAATTTTAAACTGCTTAACCTTGGTTACACAGCCGATTTCTTACAGAAAGCAGCCATGATAGGACAAGCTGGGTGGAATGAAGAGGCCGGCGTGATACGCGGGTAGCACTGCAGCGTTCTGGCGGAACTGGTTGATACCATTGCCATAGCGCTGCCCAGCATATTGCTACCCAACTGCCGAAGTCTCACTAACCTATCAGACCGCTTTCATCCTTCACAGCGTTTGTTACATCGAAGGAGCTCCTACTTTATTAGCTTCTTGAAAATCTCTGAGGGATGAACTTCCATAGCTGACGCCGGTACCCACAATGTCACACACCTTGACGTTTCCAACACATCCAACAAGCTAGACTGCGCTATCCACACCCAAAGGCTTGCAACACTGGATTCTAAGGATAACACACCCAACTGAATCGAGATCTCCAAGTGTTTCGTCGCCCAGATGCGTAATGCGTTCTCCAAACCTTGGCAGCACACAATAGCTCGTCTCCTGACCATTGCTTGTAGAATGTTTCTTCTTTATATCCATGAGCTCCTTGCACACATCAGTTAGAGTTCGTAGCTTTCTTACCTGCGACTACGGTCCAAATGCTTCTCCTACACAAAGGATAATATGTAGCCTGGATTTGTAGCGTTCTGCAGCTCTTAGCTCCTCTGAAGCTACATATTTAATGCCGTAAATGTGAATTCGTCTCGATGCCATACGGTATCCTTGCCGTGCGAAGCTTAGCGCCTCTTCACCCGCCATCACGAATAGGACACTTTTTTCCGTTACGGATGTCCTTACCACTGCGACAAACACAATACTTGAAACAATAATGGGAAGTTATTTGAAGTTCTCAGGAAGCCAGAACACATTGTGGACCTCGCCTAGCGATGAAGGCCTTTCGCTGCCCCACAGTTACTATGAAAACGTCCGGTTCTATACCCTATCCTCAATAGGCAGAGTAGGGAACTTAACACGGGCTGCTCGGTTTGCTCAAACTCCAGAGGGCGCTCGATCCACCGGCCAGAGTTTTATAATTAGTGAACTAAATGCCTATGTGATTTCGGCCATGCTTGAGATCCCGATTAGATGGCCTTCCGTACAAGCGGAATTTTGTGGAAAAGTGGGACGTGGAAGATGGGAAATTACTACTGTCGTTTGTGCTGTTCCGCAGGATATGGTTCTGCCTCTACTCACATATTGCTCGTTGAGTTCTTGATGCGAAGCTTTGAGTCACGCGGAGGTTTGAGGATCCCGAACACCCTTAAGAAATTGAATGTGTGCATCCGTAGTGTCAGCAAATGCGCAAGTTCGTCATTGACAGGCAACGTGCTGACACAAAGCCCTCACACCGCAAAACGTCAAGCAAATTGTTAGTCTTCTGATGCGGGTTGCGGTCGTCTTTTCTGAAGCCGGTCTCATCAGCCTGACTGGCGGTCCAATCGCACGGGGGTCACGGCAGGATATCTCAGAACCAGCTTAGCAGACGAAGCACAAACGCAGATAGGTGAGCAAGTGTCACGACAGACACCTAGACATATATCCCAGTATACTAGCGCGGAGCAGGGAGGGGTTTGTGGCAAGGTGAATGGAGGACGCGTGGAGCGTGACTGGGCAAAACAGGTGGAGCGCACAGGTGGCGTATGCAAACGACTAAGGGTTTAACGCCCAGATCGCTATTGGCCAGAATTTCGTCCGGGAGTCTCTCTCCAACCGAATAAACGTTATTAACGTTATTATACGATTGGAAATGCGGACAGAGTGGTGCATTGGGCGGGAAATTTTATCTGTTCGACCACTCACCGACAGCAATCAGATCGGCCTGTGATTAAATCCCTTCCCGGAGGAAACTTTCCATTTTCAGACAAACGGGAAGTTTGCTACGCAGAAACCGACGACATTGAAACTAACCGGAAAACATGTAACTTGTCCGGCATTTACGTACACCCCTGCCTGCTTATGTGTTGTGCCAGTCGGTGACGGACTTGCACACCCGATAAAATCACACGATTGGGTGATTGAGAAGTCTCATACTCTTGCTCACTTGTGTGCAAACAATATCTTGGACGTTCAAGTTCAACTCTTTTCTTGATATTAGTGATCTCCAAACCACACAGCAGCTCAAACCTTGATATACGGGACTAACCACCGGAACTGTTGATTGATGGAAGTTTATGGCGGATTTCAAATGTGCTGCCTTTGCCCAGAAAGTCCTCAACGCACTTTTTGTGATAAGAAAGAACCGTCAAATGCAAGCACGACGAAGTACGTGTCCCGTTATGTTGTGCCCTGGTGCACCCTTAAGCAAAATACCACATTCAGACCTGAATGTCACATTTAAAATGGGACGGTAATTCGTGGTGAAAACG
This sequence comes from Opisthorchis felineus, assembly GCA_004794785.1. Taxonomy (NCBI): domain Eukaryota; kingdom Metazoa; phylum Platyhelminthes; class Trematoda; order Opisthorchiida; family Opisthorchiidae; genus Opisthorchis; species Opisthorchis felineus. The sequence goes on along the minus strand of SJOL01006362.1, from coordinate 9,990 downwards.
ACCATGAACGAAGAAGGAATCCGACGTCTAAGAATGTTCTGCTTCGCCATAATAAGACCTCACGGAAACTCAGTCGAAGAGCCATTGGCTACTCTGTCGCTCGTGTGACTCATTTACTTCATCGGAGAAAATGACGAGTTCTACGTGAACACTCACAAGCACTGATAACAACTGAGTACAGAAATGAGAGTGGGTAGTAATCATGGGACTTCAACGTGCAGCTGGTTTTACGTGAGCAAATTCGCTCAATAGATTTAAATGGAAATTAGGAGTAGTTAGTTGGTGAGGATATATTCTTAAAATATTCTAGCACTTAGGTGGCCTGGGAGAAGGTGGAGGACGGCCCAAGTTTGGAGAAAAGACCAAAACCTGCACGTGATGAGACGCCACACCACTTCTGTTATGATCATTTTTGCATTCTCATCCTAAGGACCAATGTCTCCTCAATGGCGCCTTCCCCCATTGATCGGCAACCATCCAAGGAAACACAAGAACAGCTGCGTTCAAACCATGTCCAACAGCATGGGCACAAATTGCAGCACCACAGAGCTGAAAAAGAAAGACGTGGGCCACTCATTCAGAGTGTTCCGGAATGATCGATATCCCAAGGATTTCATAAAAAAAGCTTGCGGAAGAAGGTATCTCGAAGAAAGCAACAGCACGGACAAACGACCAACCGGGTAGTTCCAATAATAATACATCGAAACGCACAGCCTAATTATTAGGTCAAAAGTACTCCTCTTAGCTCAAAGACCGAGTTCCACTTCACGAAGCCTGAGCTCAAGATAGAGGGGCAACCAAGATAAAAGCAAGGGAAACAATGAGATATACCAAATCAACTATAATCTATTCTAAGTTAAAAGAAATCGGGACAAAATTTTATGCACAAGAATGAAGGAAAACAACGCGGCTGTCAAGATATTTGATCCCCCGAAAGCCCACAAATTCAACTTGGAAAAAGCAAAAAATTGGCATGCGTAGACACGGAACACAAAAGGGATTCTTTAAATGCATGGCAATCCACGAATTAATGGACTAACGGACCCACTGAACTGGATCTAATTTAAGCACCAATACGTGCGGAGGACCGACATCTCTACCGGAACACTCAAAGAAAGTCAAAGGCTGGATGGACAAACCAAGAAACAAAAAACTCCTTGGAGTCATATCAACAAAGATCACGAACTGAAACTCACTGGGCCCAAGGAGAGAGGTCATTCCTGCTACGACCAGAGTATGAGGGCACAGGAGGGCAAGCTCAAACGTCACGTGGATATCCTTCACTCAGGAGACAGGAGAACGTGGCAAACAGTGGAAGTGTCCGAGCGAACAACCAGTATTGATCAAAGCTCAGCGCCCGCTACCAGCAAGTATGTTACCACAAACAACGCCTCCAACCGCACCACCACCAATAAATCACTGCTGTCCACCAGGCGTCCTAACAATACACTCACGATAACATAAGTAATAAGGGAGAGGTGGGCGGATTTTTTTTGGAGCAACGGCGAATACCGTTTTTTCGTGGTGGACTGAGAAAGACATGCTTGAAGTGAATCACATACCTAAATTCTTTTTAATAGCCAGCTTCCTAATATCGTTATCATTATCATGGCACTCAAAAAAAGCATTGCTGAGCCCCCTGCGAACGACATATGGGCACGTGGACCGTCATTCAGAGGAAAGTACCATTCCAGTAACCGCCGCTTCGCGGTATCCATATCCATTTAAAAAGTGCTGCCGTTGAAACCTCAAAACTTCGGGCCGCTCGCAAATTGGATTTGAAAATCCAGTCGAAAGCTCAGAAGGAGAAATGGTTCAAAGCAGAACCTCCAAGAGCCCCAATGGGGACCCATGGAGAAAACGAGTGGGATGATCCGGGTTCAGACCGGGATGTTTTACCCGAAAGTAATGCTTTAATCCGGCGTAGAACCTCTCGAATCCCTCAAGACTCGAGTGTGTAAAACATTGGAATGCGTGGGACTCGATCGGACGCCCTCATGAAATTGAAGAACGAGGCGTCCCTATATGAGTCCTTCGCGTTCGACTTCCTACATGCTGTCCATAAATACGAGCATGCTGATCACTCAACAACGGTTTTGGTGGAATCTGTGTAACGCCAGAGATATCAGGTTGTTCGTCATTTTGTGCGGTATGCAAACGAGAACAACAGGCCTGTGGCTACCAATCGATTAACTGTCAACAGGTTTGTAGAAAAATTTGCAATCGCTTCCACCCAAGCAGAGGTAGTGTCGCCTCCTTGGGGCTAGTGATAAAACATCTGGTATAAGTGTTGCGGCAAACTGGTCGACATTCCCTTCAAGATATCTGGGTCTGGCCTCATCTGACCCCAGCGCGNTCTGATATGATCATTTTTACATTCTCATCCTAAAGACTAATGTCTCCTCAATGGCGCTTTCCCCCATTGATCGGCAACCATTCAAGGAAACATAAGAACAGCTACGTTCAAACCATATCCAACAGCATGGGCACACATTGCAGCACCAAAGAGCTGAAGAAGAGAGACGAAAGCCACTCATTCAGAGTGTTCCAGAATGATGGATATCCAAAGGATTTTATCAAAAAAAGCTTGCGGAAGTAGGTATCTCGAAGAAAGCAACAGCACGGACAAACGACCAACTGGGTAGTTCCAATAATAATACATCTTAACCCACAGCCTGATTATTGGGTCAAAAGTACTCCTCGTAGCTCAGAGACCGAGTTCCACTTCACGAAGCCTGAGCTCAAGATAGAGGGACAACCAAGACAAAAGCAAGGGAAACAACGATACATACCAAATCAACTACAATATATTCTAAGTTAAAAGAAATCGGGACAAAATTTTATGCGCAAGAATAAAGGAAAACAACGCGGCTGTCAAGATATTTGATACCCCAAAAGCCCACAAATTCAACTTGGAAAAAGCAAAAAATTGGCATGCGTAGACACGAAACACAAAAGGGATTCTTTAGATGCATGGCAATCCACTAATTATTGGACTAACAAACCCACTGAACTGGATATAATCTAAGCACCAATACGTGCAGAGGACCGACATCTCTACCGGAATACTCAAGGAAAGTGAAATGCTGGACAGACAAACCAAGCAACAAAAAACTCATTGGAGTCATATCAACAAAGATCACGAACTGAAACTCACTGGGCTCAAGGACAAAGGTCACTCCTGCTACGACCAGAGTATGAGGGCACAGGAGGGCAAGCTCAAACGTCACGTGGATATCCTTCAATCAGGAGACAGGAGAACGTGGCAAACAATGGAACTGTCCGACCGAACAACCAGTATTAATCAAAGCCCAGCCCCCGCAAGCAGCAAGTATGTTAACACAAACAATGCCTCCAACCGCACCACCACCAATAAATCACTGCTGTCCACCAGGCGCCCTAACAACACACTGACGATATAATAAGTAATAATAATAATAATAAGTAATACGGGAGAGGTGGGCGGATGTTTTCGGAACAACGGCGAATACCGATTTCTCGTGGTGGACGGAGAAAGACATCCTTGAAGTGAATCACATACCTAAAGTTTTTTTAATAGCCAGCTTCCTAATATCATTGTCATTATCATGGCACTCAAAAAAAAGCATTGCTCAGCCCCCTGCGAACGACATATGGATACGTGGATCGTCATTCAGAGGAAAGTACCATTCCAGTAACCGCCGCTTCACGGTGTCCATATCCGTTTAAAAATGCTGCCGTTGAAACCTCAAAACTTCGGGCCGCTCGCAAATTGGATTTGAAAATCCAGTCGAAAGCCCAGAAGGAGAAAAGGTTCAAAGCGGAACCTCCAGGAGCCCCAATGGGGACCCGTGGAGAAGAAGAGTGGGATGATCCGGCTTCAGACCGGGATGTTTTACCCGAAAGTATTGCTTTAATCCGGCGTAGAACTTCTCGAATCCCTCAAGACTCGAGTGTGTAAAACATTGGAATTCGTGGGACTCGATCGGATGCCTTCGTGATATTGAAGAACAAAGCGTCCCTATATGAGTCCTTCGCGTTCGACTTACTACATTATGCCCATAAATACGAGCATACTGATCACTCAACAACGGTTTGGGTGGAATCTGTGTAATGCCAGAGATATCAGGTTGTCCGTCATCGTGTGCGGTATGCAAACGAGAACAATAGGCCTGTGGCTACCAATCGATTAACTGTCAACATGTTTGTAGAAAAATGTGCAATCGCTTCCACCCAAGCAGGGGTAATGTCGCCTCCTTGGGGCTAGTGATAAAACATCTGGTATAAGTGTTGCGGCAAACTGGTCGATATTCCCTTCAAGATATTTGGGTCTGGCCTCATCTGACCCCAGCGCGGTGAGGAGGTTTGTTTTGTGCGAGTTCACAAACGCATCCTGTCGTAAAGATCAGGTTGGTTAGAGGTAGCTCCTACTTCCACCTTGCCAAGACTCCACAGGATAAACTCATTGGGGAAAAATACAGGCCTGCACGGATTTTCCGTCGGCTTCAGATAACGTTGTTGTATTACTCATGGGTCTCCCGTTTCTGTCTCTCTAGGAGATGACCCTTGGCCCGTTTCTTCGACAGTTAACCATGTGCTTAAATGGTACGATTTGGTATTTTCCGGTTGCGCCTAGTGAAGTGGCCTCTGTTTGTATGTTTAAAAGTCGGATTTCTGCTTTACAGAAATACGGTATCTTACGGGGCAACGGTCTGAAGAATAGTTTGAACCATAGCCCTCGAACGCGCCTGATCCTTTTGGGCAGCTTCCGGCTTGTTCGACCGTATGCCAGTTCATCTTGAAGATGGTTCTGCATGTCTCCACCAAGGCCGGTATAAGTCTAAGCTGGTTAAGTGATATACGCTCTCCTGAATGTACTACGTGACATAAACCGCTGATCGATGTTGGCAGACCAGTGTTCCTGGACCAGTAGCAAGCGAATCCCAAAGCTAGCACACAGTTGTCAACGTGCTCCAGGAAAGCCTTAATTATCACTTACTTAAATAAGTGTCTTTCATTGGCGATAAATGTCATTTGGCCTGTGCGGTACCTGATCAGTTAGCCGACATGCTGTGTCCAAGCGCCCTGTTGCACGAATTTTGGCCGGCGCCGATGAGAAATGTCCACCAGATTCGACATGTTGGAAATCCACCTATGTGGTCTTGTAGGCTTTGAACTCACCTACCAGTAAAAGATGCATAAAGCGGTAGCTGGGTGAGATTTGTTCAGGAGGTTGTACGAAAATGGGTCGTCTTCAAGCGGACTTTGAAGGCAGTGGTAGACAGCCCCATGAAGAAGGCCCACGCAGAGGAATTTGAATACACAGAGTATCAAAAGCTGGTGCAAGGGTGGGGGCGGAGAGGGCCTTGCAGGTGTTCTTGGTAGAGGCTGTCAACGGGCGGCGGAGGGAGATATATAATCCCTTTGAAAGGATCTCAAACGAAACCCAGATCACCCTTAGACATCACAATTCACGGAGCGCTGCAGTGGACGGGCACATAGATTCTACATCCACAAAAGTAAGCATTTGAATTTGCCACTTCTTTGCTCCGGAACCTTGATTGTAACCAGAAGTGTAAAATCAAATAGTATTTGTCCGAGACCGCACAATCGCTCAATTGCCCCTGAACAATCAACTGCTTAATGACGGTTGTGGCGACCCCGGGTTCCAGCCCCTGAAGCTTATCCAACACTCGGTTGATTTGTTTACGCAGGACGTCGAAAGCTGTCGGTGGTGGTTCGGAAATAAGTGTAAGGAGTACACCTTGTTCCGGCAGGTTGTAATCCAACAGCCCGCGTTTGCGGATATGGAAGCAACCTAAAAAAGATTATGAAGAATGTTTCTTACTGCTTGGAATCGGCTAATCTCTAAATTCAGCGAACAGATGGATGCAGGGGTGCCACATCGCCTGATAGAAGGGGCATGTGCATTCTCCTACACAGGTGTCAACCGTCTGGGAGCACCTGGGTGTTTGCACCACAGACTATAATTCTGTTAAGTAGATTGACCTCACCTTGCTTGTTCCAACACTATGATCGTGCAGCATTGGCGATCACGGCCCCAGTTGCCTCAAAACGAGGGAACATTCGTACGTATTCATTCGGCAGACAACTTTCAGAAAGTCGCCGTCACCCCCAGGATTTCCCGTCGGTCGCGGTGATATGACGTATACATCTCAACTTCCCTCACAAGCCACCCGGCGTGCCGAGAATCTTTTGTATTGCGTGCTCCAGTGTGTCTGGGTGGTGCACCCAGTATTTGAGGCGGCCATTTGCATTCTCCAGACGGTTGTTGGTCACATTACCAGAGCGGACCATAACGGATTGTGCGTGTACAGTCCATTTGCGGATGTTGTACGACCAGTGGGTTGTAGGATAAGACACGAATCGCTGGTCAGTGCAGAGCAGTAGTTGCAGTTCTTGCCGGAATATGCGTGTTCGTACTGTACGGCATTGTCCAAGCGAGCCATACGGTGGAATGTGCCGGCTGTTCGCAGGGTGCGTCTGTAACCAAAAACATACGTATGTTATGATAAGTAGGTGCTTCCTGACAGCTTTTCTAATGTGGAAGTAGCACAACATGACGTAGCAGCCCAACACTACTCCAGCTGCCGGCATATGCGCCGCCAACGTGTCCATGACAAAAGTCTCCATTTGGTACTGCTCGCCTATCGTTTCCCTGAATAAGCCGAGCCGGTACCCATGCCATCCAGGGTCATGAAGGTGCCCAACCCCTCTTTGGTTGGCCGCCGAGTTACCGGAAGCCGATGGTACAAAAACACAGAAACTTTATGGTTATTTTCGAGTAAATAAGAGGTGACCGAGAAATGGTACCCCTGCCCTCTTAGACAATAACGCGCTGGACAGCTGGTGCTTCACGTACTGTTTTTTATTAGAAAACACACTCAGCATTCTAGCTTCTCCGGATTCCTTGGCTTTCCGTCTGTTTTGCTGGCTGCCTGCTGCGTTTGTCGTACACCCATTCACACACCCATTCGATTACTAGATGAAAGCACAAATACCACGTAGTTGTGCTTCATGTATTCATTTAACGCTTTCGCAAACGCCGTGAAGGATGAAAAGGATACAGCTCCCAATTTCTCAACAAACATACGTGAGGCCAATTATGAAGCCATAGCCCAGCAAACTAAAAGTCTAATGCGCACCAAAAGGTTAGAAGGGTGATTAAACAAATTGCAAAACAGTGAACGTAGGTTTGGGTTATTTTTGGCTTCCGCACATATACAGCAAAATGAAAAACTTTGGCATAAAAAGTTTTGCTCCACGCGCAAAGATGTTGCAGATAAAAGCATTGGGCTTCTAAGGAGCGGCCCACAACGAAGTTCGCCAGACACCCACCAACCTCCTGAGTGTTAGGCGTCAAAATACGGGACCCGCCGACTGGCTCAAACCTACCGAAACCTTTTCCATTTGGACTTCCGGGACGCTCTTGGTCCACAGGATCCGTCAAAAAATCATGCAATTCGTGGCCCTTAACGTGATAATTTTTCACCCAATCACTTGCGGGATTTCAGTTTGGTCCGCCGCTGATTGCGTTCCTCTAAGACATGACGATGGATTCTTACGACGTTATAGCCAACCAGCCCGTAGTTATTGATACGGTAAGACCTTCAAACGCCAGTTTTTCCAAGGGCCAATGTTTAATGCTTCTTCTATAAGAGCTTCAATGTAAGAACTTGAATGAGCCTGGTGACTCGGTGGCCAAGCCTCCCGGGTCGAAATAATCATTGGCTGTGGGTTGTCGGGACAGGTGCTATCCGAATTAATTGTGGCTGTTCTATGGCGATTTTTTGGCGAGATCGAACGTATTCCATCTAACCGCTTTGTACGCTCCGCTGTACGGTCTGCACACGTAGCTCTTTGTAGAGCGGCTATAGTTTTCTTCATTAATTGCTTTTTGTTTGCTGTGCGGACTTTAGTTGCATCCGTTCTGTGTCAGTGTTACGTGGTATCCATACTCAAAAGAGGGATCTTGGAGTATACACTTGTGATATTTTTGGTGTTTTCGTTGGATCGATTAGATTAGTTCCTAGCCTTTCATGAAAACGGCATGAATGTTTGCCCCAAATACGGGTATAATGAGGCTAGTGTATATTTGATGTAAGCTCTTCAGTTCAGGTACTCCTAGGTCGCTTCTGGTAAGTCTGAGCCTTGTGAAAGCTGTTTTCCCCTTTCGGTCACCAAGGTAAGGTCATCGGAAATGCGTCCCTAAACCCACTTCATTGTTGTTACAGTCTATCTGCAGGTCACCTAAGCTATAGCGGTTGCCAGCATCCTGTTGACGTTGGATTTGTCTGCATTCGATTACGTTAAATTTAACCACATTTAGCTGTTGTTTAGCGAACCGTGATCTGATCAGCCCACCTTGCCCATTGCTTTTGTCTCGTTTTCCAAAGCACCCGGTTTCGAATCTCCACTTACCGCCAAATTCATATTGATATGAGAGTTTTAACTCAATGTAGACGTCGGCTAGTAACAATCTTAGAGTATCATTAAGAAGGTCGCCCAGATGTTGTTGCCACTCGAAAATGAGCCTCCGTTTATGTTTACATAGTTTCAGGTGCAGGTGCTAATATAATCTGCGACACGCTGTAGTTTCACTCACCTCGACAGCAGAAACATGTCTGGTAGATTTGACCATTCAGTAAGGGAATCCACCCCGACTGTTTTGTCCACTAGTACACTTCATTAATTTAGTGATGGGACACAAATGTGTTACGATGGAGAACTGTCGCATGATCACTTTATTTCGGTTTTTCACCTTACAACCCCTGCGCCGAAGTGCAGTGATTCCAACTGCTTCAACTTCGTCCGGCGAGGATAAGGATAATAAGGAAGTAAGAGAGGTGGTCGCCCGATCTGTGCATTGACGACAAATGGATCTGTTTATTCCAGTTGGCGGGAATTTGGAACTGCTTAGTAAGGGCGATGGATTTATTGCAAGTACGCCGTTGGCTGAGTGACATCCATATCTATCAGGGTCACTAATCATTAATTTGTCTCGCCCCGCGGTGCCCATCCGGCGAGATGGCAGTTACCAACGCGACTCAGTTGACTGGTGAACCATTTCATGCTTCGTTGCCAAGTCATGGACCGAACCTCTCTGGGTCATCTCCATCTGACACAAGGCTGGGCGGAGAGGACTATAGTAGGCGAATGGTTCTCTGGCACATACTAACCAGCGTAACCTGTGGACCGTGACCGGTCGATCTATCGAGCGTGAGTGTACTTTCCCGAAAACGATCTCGCGTACCTCAGCATTACTGATCTGATTTTACTACCAGACCGGATGCACTAGTGGTCAAACACAGAGACTTTGAATGTGTCCACGCGCAGCGGCCATGTCTGTGGTCCATAAATTTAGGCCGATTGGACCGCGACGTTATACACTCTACTTTTGACATTCAAGCTGATGTTACGTTGGCGCCACAGATGTCGGAGGTTGGCAAACGCTGACTTGACCTTCCCGATCCGGGAAATGATTTCGTCTTTCACTAGTCCACTTATGCAGCCGCCCAGATAGAGGAACTTAACTACCACATCGTTTAGTTCACCTGCAAATATCAGGTTTAAATTTGACCCCACACAATCTTGCGAGTAGCACTTTACAACTTAGGGGTGTGAAGTGCATACCGAACTGTGCAGTAGAAGTATTTAGGTTATTGACAGCCAAATGAATCCGAAGGACTTGGGTGGTAGAGGCGTAGGGACGAGTCGGTTAATGAAAACCTGTACGGGCCGGCTGCCTAGGCCGAAGAAGTGTTTGCTGAGGTACCGCATCTTGAGTCTTTGACTCAAAATTCTGACCCACGAGGCAGTAGGAGAATGTAGCGTTTTGCTCGGGGACCCTTCCTCTAGCGTGTGACTCAAAAGTTTGAACCAAGAGTTAGAGGTAGCGGTTGCTAGGATTTTCTTGGGGGACCCTTCCTTGACCCAGTGGCTCAGCAGTCTGACCAACTCGGGTGTAGTTTGCTGGCCTGGCCCTGAGGG
>SJOL01006361.1:444203-476113 GCA_004794785.1 Opisthorchis felineus | reverse complement strand
TTTATCAGCATTTTGCTTCCTACTGATTCACAAACTTGCTGAAATTATCGTTTATTAAGTAAAAGATAAGACCCTGTGGTTTGACTTATAGTGTCGAATGGTGATCAGTACAGATCCTGGATGGCATACCAATGATGTTGCGATTCGAGCGTTATAATTACAATGTGAGGAGCAACAAAAGGGTGGAGAGGCGTGTAAAAGCAGGGGGAATTGACTGGAGCTTGGTGGCTCACTGTAAGCTGGGTAAAATTAGACACGTGAATAAAGAGTACATCCTTACATATAATAATAATGTTTATCCTCAACTAGTGGGTGGCATACTGTTAGGCATGATCATACGATTACAGTCAGGTTGAGGCAAAACTGGGGGATTTGCGTGTACTGGGAATTGCGCGAAAAAAGGCACAATGTCATAAACAATGGGCAATACCCGATGTAGACTTGACCACGCCTAAACCGGTATGGGAAAAGAAACACAGTTACCGGGAGTGTATCTTATTTTTGGGGAACATATCGAGCTGAGACAAGATCAGATGGTAAAGATTTGAAGGTGGCGGGCAAAAACAGAACGAGGGAGGGCAAAAAAAAGGCGTTTTGCCTGGCGCACGATAAGAAAGCTTTAAATTGTGAAAAATGAGAAACCAGAACAACGAATCTGGTGCGGTCGCAGGATTGTCACGATCTGGCCGGACAATTTGAACTAAAGTCTAAAACCACCGATGAGGCCTATTCGGCCTTGGACTTGGGCCGACGGCCAGGGTCACAAAAAGCAAAAGTGGGGATGACGAAGTGGAGGAATCAGCAATACGGATGAATGGTAGCAGGAATCTCATAGTCACGGTGTACATTGAAACTGTAGAGACTCACTAGTGTCACTGTTGTAATGGGGTCGAGCGTAAAATTTCAATGGGGGAGAGAGTTGGTGCTAACGCACAAGACGGAACGCCAACTGCACAGAAAATGACTGGCTTCGTGAGGAGCACAGAATGAAAGTCAAAGAGATGTGTATGTCTGAACGGAAGATTCACAGGTTTAGAATGAAAGCACCCCGGAGGCGGCCGGAGCAAGGTGAGGAGTTTGTTCGCAGTTGTGGGTGAGGTCACGAGTGTGAAAGAGGGCGTAGTCAAAAGTAGGAGGTGAATAGTTGCGGGTATGCTATCAAGCTGGGTATGGCAGTGCTGTTCCATCATTGCACCGACATACTTCGGTTTCTGGACAGCCCTGTGACGGACGTCAAGTTTGAGGTGATTGGGCTGGGATGTGCAATTCTGTGAGCAGCGGGACTTTTTTGGGTTGGCCCAGAGAATCCGCAGGTGAAGAACAAAGCCAATGTAAGGTTGAATTTATTTTTTGGTCCGTATGGGGATCCCTTCGGGTGTTAAGCGCAGATCGCATGGAGTGGACAACGGCCAAACAGGGCGTCCGAATCAGGTGTAGCCAAGGGTTGAAGCTTGGAAAGAAGAGGGAATGGAATGAGATAAGTAAGGCCTGATGAGTTTTAGGAGGCAGCATCAGATAAGAATAAGTCGAAAATAGAGGAAAAATAGAACGGTTATCACAATTAGGTTGGTGACAGCAATTGATTAAATGAGACAGGATGAAGGTAAACGTGTACTTAGTAGCCTAGCAATCGAAGAATGTCTAAGCATGCCAATATAAGCCATCATATTACCAGAGACAGAAAAAGTCAATATAATACGCGGAGATGTGATGTTTTAATGGAAATCAAACACAAGATCTGACGGGAGTAGGTATGCTACCCAGTAGTTGGGAATAAATATCATTATCATTAACTTCTGGGATGATCGACTAGATTTTCTGGAGGTTAATTCGTGAGTTATACAGTGCCATAATCTAGGAGGGAAAGTGAATGTAAGAGTAATGACCGTCAGTTCCCGAAGCACTGCTATCAGCTTCAATCAACGAGTGGTGCATGGTGAAAAGGCCTTTAGGCGCTAGCCTTGTATGCTGGTAGTGGAGGGTTTAGGGATCTCATTGCATACATATTATTCTTTTTTTGTATGTATCCACTCCTGGGAGCAGTAGGAAGGTGTGTGTTTTGTTTGGACAAATCTGTTTAAATAAACCTAACAGCCATTTTCAAGGATGGATGGCGGCAGGGGTGTGGTGTCGACCGCTCTAAGTTGACCGCAACCCATCCTCACATGCCTTGATTTATTGATCTGTTGGACCCAGCAAATTTCGCAGCCTTTCAGTTTGATGGTCTTTTCCTGCGAAACCCTACGAGCTCAAGAAAATCTTTCTAAATGAAACATATAATGGTTGGTTTTATAATTCTTATGCTGTCATTGCGCACAGCAGATTCACTTTTTAGTTTGTGGGAGGTTTTGGCTCTCCGAAACTATTGTTCTGGGTAGCGCCATTGGTTAGTCCATGTAGTTGTGCTGACCGGGATGTGGCATGCCTGGTATATCAGAAACATGGTTCTGTTGTCAAGAGACACGTGTCTTTTGAGGTTACATATTTGGCATCATGGGTGTGGAAACATTCAGGGGTATAAGGCTCGACTCTCTGAGAGGAGGCGGCATAATCGAAATCGCCTTGTGTGGCTTACTATTGTGGCGGTTTGGCTACCCACAAACCTACTTTACCAGGAGTGTGTGTCAAAGAAATAAAACTAATAACACTAGATTGATTAAACAATAATAAAGAGGTCGAATGGAACAGACTCACTAAGAATTGTTCTCGTTAAAAAAGTTCACCGTTAGTCAGTGAATAAATAATACCCCGATCATGCATGTCCAAAGGTCTTCTTTTGAACAGCCCTAACATATAAAAGCTCCGAAGATAGTCTGAAAAGTTTTGATACCATAGTTAGCACATGAAGCTCGCGAATGACCGCTGTAGGTGCGAGCGAAATCAGAAGGGAAAGCCGATGCACGTGACCACACCTGTATTGTGTGTAAATCGTACAGATGCGCGTTTTTGTGGTTTTGTGTATTCAAACAAAAAACGTTTACGCAATTGACGAAATACGTAATGTTATAATGAAAGCAAAAGAAGGGTACAAAACGCCACGCGATGATGCGTAAGCGAGGCATGGGTGAAGTACTGTTTCATTTGAGAAAAGGTGGAGGGTAGTTATCGGTGCTTTTAAGACGGTGATAGTCGACGAACGATTGCTTGATTCAACCCGATGTCGTAGTGAGTCTTCTCAAATGACGTTGTTTGCGGAGCTCATTTGGGAGGCATGCTTTCAGGCTGAGACAATCTCGCGAATATTGTGTGCTAGTCATCAGTGGCTGGCCGCATCAAGTAAACTGGGCCGGTGTGAGCTATTCCGACAAGTTAAAGCAGTTTATGGGGAATGCGAAGAGTTAGTAGGCTGGGACGGTCAGAATTTGCACCAAGTCGATTAGACTAGTCTTGCCTCACAATCGGCCCTTATTTTGGTGTTTCGAGTTCAAGATTTATGGAATTTCATGGTTAATATACCAGAGCCTGCCTTTTAGACGGCCGCACAGAGACGAGGCTTTAAATGTTTATCTCACGTAACATGGATCCAGGCCTCACCCATCTCGGTGTTTGTTGGCCAGACTGTTGTTGGTTGCTCGCGCCCCAGAAGTGGGCCCTATCCAACGTGCAACTAACACACTAACACTGTGAGGAGCTTTTCCAGGTTACAGCGCGCACTTTTATTAGAGCAGTTCTTTTTGTTTATGGCAGTTGTTACATGACATGGTATTCAGCTCACTGGTATCCACGTGGCATCAAAGGCCCAGTTCAAATCACGTTTGTGTGCTTGTTCATGTGCGTCCTCACGATGGCAAGCTCACTGTCCAACATCGAGACCTTAAAGAGCGGTGCTGAACGCTTTTTCTGCTTGTGGCTAGCAGGTTAACCGAAGATACGGGAAGCTTGAGAAGAGCCTAGAAAACGGCGTAACAAGCCGTGAAAATCCGGCTCCCAAAGATAACTCAGACACCATGCATGAGATAGCATCATAAGTTATCCGTCCACCGGAACGAATTTTCCACACGTTGCAATATCACGTTGCAATTTTCGATTCTTTTGTGTATTTAGTGCATATTTTAATACAAATAGTTGCCTTGATAGTGCTCCACATAGTTCGTTTGACTGGACTAATTGCCAAGGTTGCTGGATACCTCGAACCCAAAAATAAAAGTGGCAGTAAATTATCGCTAATTGTGGAGGAGTATACCATGGAGAGCTGAGTTTTCACGGCTACCGATGCCGGAATTCTTAAAATATCTACACTGTATGCGTCTGAAGGCGCAAAAAGGAAGAATATTAAAAGGCGTTTTTACTAAACGAAGAGGGATACTTGCATGCAGAGAAATGTTTGCTGAGTGAACCCTGACTTAATTAATATTTCAATCCTTAATCGCGAATTTTAGGTTAGCAGCAGTTTCAGGCCACCCAAAGTGTAAACGTTAACTAGATGGGTGCACTTAGGCGTCGAATTCGTTTTCAAAGTTTCCATGGTGCAGTACGAAAAGAAGTTGAAGCTTAAGTCCCAGGTCATTTAGGCGAGATTTCTTCACCGCCGATTACAGTGTGGCTCAATCCAGACAATAGATTTCGTACAATTTTGTTAAACACTGGTGAGTCTCACGGCCAGCCAATCTGCAAACTGTGAATTTTTCATCGACGGAGAACTTTTTCAGTTGTCCCAACCGACCACTAACCACGGTATCGAGGTCAATTCGGATTTATGTGGTCTTTAGCGAATCCACATAAAAAATACTATACCATGGAGCCACATATTAATAGGTGACGCGCCCCACTCTGCCACGGGGGCTATGTTGACGCCGATGCGAGGTTGATTTATGCAAACCCAATGGACGGTGCACACTACATACTGCGGATGATTATGCGGTGCTTGTTCAAGCTTGCTACCATATTGCTTGAATGTGCCGGTGCTAAAAGAGTGAGCAGTTTATCTCAGATGAAGGCGAGATGGTTCAAGTGGTTAGAGCGCGAATTTACTGACCGGATGGTCCGTGATTTGAACCTGACCTCTGCCTCTCGACTTCCCCTGTCTAGGCTTGGGCAACCTGACAGTATCCCAGTCCTCGTGCTTCCTTCGGGTGGCGTGGCAGCTAGGCACCGAAAGGGTGTTACAGCTGAACGACTATTTTTTTATTAGATGAATATCAATAGATCGGTGCACATATGTTGGTGCTAAGGAGTCCCGCTGTAACCGTCCTCTACCGAGAGACTAGAGCTTATCGTGGTTCAAAGGTTTGTGATAACTGCAGCCCAATAAATCCCCACAGATTTTTCCTATCTTGTTAGTCAATGAATAGATGCCCGACAAACGCAGCATTCTGACTTTCTAAGTTGAGGTTTGGAACAAGTTCTTTAAAAAGTTTGGCTGCTCCATCAGCCTTACACCAGCCACGGCTACCTTACACCAAAGTTCCTGAGCTTTGGTTGAAAATCGTAGTCGTTCCTCTGTCCACCTTTGAAGCGTGCGCTCGCATACAGCAGGGAAGTTTACATTTATCCCATATCGACAGTCGCGTTGTGAGGTCAATCCTTTCGCCTTGTTGCAAATTGTACGGTGGATAGGCAAAAACTGGCGGCTTTTGGCCCGTTTTATCCTCCTCCCTTGTCACCGTTAACTTATTCCACCTATTACTCGCTCTCTTATAGATTCAATCTGTAGGCATGTCGGTCGGAGACGTAGAAAGGTGACCAAATGCACCCCACCGCTCACATCTGCCGCTCCATGTCTGTTATCAGAACCTTCCTTTTCTCTCTTCATTGCAATCTTTAACTCGCGAGCTAATACGCAATTTGGCAAGCAGGCTGTTCCTGCGCTCATTCTCGATACTTTGTATATAGACATTAGCTGCATTTTCGAAACCCAACTACAAGATCCATTGGGGCCACATTCTCTCCACATCACCGAATTCTGGGTGATATCACAGCGCCTGCAGCAGGGTTCCGGTGTTGACGTAGCTCCCACCTTTTTGAATTGGTTACCATTAAACAGTCGGATCTGTGCTGGCAAGCCCTCCACCTACATAAGAACTTCGCTTTCTACGCCTCTTGGTGAGTACTCTCAGGTAATCAGCCTGTACGGACTTCTGATGAATGCAAGCACATCAATCATCAGTTACTCACGAAAGGTTTTCGTATTTTCATCATATTGCGACGTTTCTCGAAAACTTCAAGGTCGTGAAAATGAAATGTAACCACACACTCCACTTTGTTATATTTGCTCCGTCTAAAAGTCCTTGGGCATCTGGTCCTAAAGAAGAACGGAGGCTACTTAGGACCTTACGATGATTGTCGCACCCTGACCGCGCTAATTTACTCCTCAAATTCATAGTTTTACTGTTGAGTGGCACAGAAATTGTCTTCTCTAAAATCCATTTTTTCAGGTTTACCGTCAAGTTTTCATAGCCGATGATGACATTCCCAAAATCGTGATAGCAACCCCTTTTGGACGGTATAGCTATCTTTGTATGCCTTCGGGCTTACGTAATGCTGCGCAAATATTCCAGAGTTTCACTGACCGTGGTCCTTGCCGTGCGAACTTTGTTGTTGCTTATATCGATGATATTCTGACTGCTATTCGGGATATTACAGAAATTGTTTTTTACGGTTGGTCTTCGGTCAATTTACACGGTATGACATCAACACAAGTGCGTTCAAGTGTGTTTTTCGTGCATCTACGTTGGATTTTCTTAGTCACCACATTGACTCTGATGCTGTTAAGCCACTCCGCGAGAAAGTTGCCGCAAATGCAGCGTCCCACAGCCATTTAAAAGTTTGCGGCGATTTTCGGGTACAATCAACTACTCCTCCCTTATATCTCTAACTGTTCAGCTCTTCGGAAGTCTAACTGATCTACTGCAATCAAGTCCACAGCGTGTCTCTGAACCCACCGGCCTCTCTACTGGCACACTTCATTTCTGACCCAGATATCAGCTGAACTTACTGGCTGGTGTCTCTCAGTTTGAATTTGGTGCCGTCCTTCAGCAAACCCACGCTGGTGAACGACAGTCACTGACCCTTTCTTTCCGAAGGCTGCAGCCATCGGCCGTGATCCCTTGGCCCCCTATCTGGTTTTCAGACATTTTGGCACCTGAAAGACGGATCAGTTGTTATCCATACAAATCCAGGAAATTTCGCACTTGCTTGCGTTTGAGATATGTTCATGTTGATATGTTTGGCCTCTCACCCCATTCGATGGCTTTACTTAAATTTTCGCTTGTAGTGAGCGTTTAGGTCCTTGGCCCCATGCGACAGTTACTCGTGAAGTCGCTGCTGATACAGTTTCAGAAACATTTGTAACCTCCTGCGTATCCTTCTACGGAACCCGTGCAACCATCACCACGGATGATAGATTCCAGTTTACTATACTTCTTTCCACGAACTTGCAACACCTATTTAGAAATGAGCACTTCCCCACCACCGCACACCACTCCGCTGCCGATGGCTCCATCACCAGCTGAAGGCTAATATCAATGTCATCCAGTAGACATTGGTTAGAGCAATTAACAAGGTCTTCGTTGGATTGTGCAACACTGTAAAGAGATGCCTCAGTTACCCATCTGCAGAACTCGTATTTGGTGCTACTGCAGGATTAGTTTGCTAGCTGGTGGTGCATTCACGTGTCTCAGGTAGACTTAACCTCACATTTTTCGTGCACCCTTCGAGACAGCGGTTGCACCACCTAGGGCAAAATAGCGCACGGAAGGCATTCTGTTCCATCAAATGCACAAAGATAATTAGTCGATCTCCTTCGTCTTAGTTTGTGTTGATCTTGCGACGTTATCAGTCGATTTTTCATTTTATCATTGGCCGTGACGGTCACCCATATTCTGTCAACACTGACGGTTTGGAAGTAGCATACGTTGAGCAGCCTCCCTCAAACACACTCCCTTCCCTTACCATTCAGTCTCCCATAATTCTTGCCCCTTCCTCCTCGTTATTTCCCCCGGTAACTACATGCTCGTTTTGTTTAGCGAACGTTTTCCCATTTGTGTGCGCTCCAGTTGGACCTCTGTTAGGTTTCTCTCCCTTTTTCCATTGGCCCAGTTGTGTTGTAACCCTTTTCGTTTACTCTACATAGCGTTTTTGTGGCTCGTTACATGCATCTACTCGCGTCTACCCATACTCCGGCATTCACACACAGATGCGCCAGCATCTGCCAGCACTCTGGCGATTCCCTCATTTTGATTGTCGCTCACGCTTGAACTCCGTGGTTGGTCAATCGAAGATGTAACAATTGGACTGTTTTTGCTTAGTGTATGGACATGCGACTACGGGTTGAATAGATTAAACCTTATTCTGGCAACCTGGTCTATTCGGATATCGAACTGTGGGGACCATGTTTATGAACGAGATTTGCGGACGATCGAAATTTCCGTATGTGGTGGAGATGGGCTTAGGTCGCTTATTATCCGACTGAGTATTCTCTGTTGTATTAAATTCTTGTTAGCTTGGGACTTGGAACAGGTACTTTGATCTCAGGCCCAGCACAGAACAGTCTACGAACAACGGCACCGAGTTACGAAGTTTCATACGGTTGAATATGAGTACCATAGGACGGATTTCTTATTCTTGCTCAGGGTAGTTAAGCAAAAGTGATATCCGGTACTACTGTGTTTGTTCTCAGCTACACATGTCACAGACAGAAGTCTGCAGTTACACTTTGGAAGTTAGCTGAAAGACGATTTACCACATGCCCACCGACCTTCCAGAGGAGGATAACACAGTTATCAAATTCAGACCTCCATTGCGTCGGCATTTCGTTGGATGAGGCACTGTCGTGAGAAGAAGCTTTGTCACTCGCGACACATATAATGCCAAGAATGGATAAAAAAGATAACCAAGTTACTGCCCCCTGACAGTCAAAACCAGTCAGTCATTTTATCGTTCATGTCTACACCCATTTTAGATAATTGAGGCACGTACCGCCGATCCACTTTTTACGTTTGTTGAATTCAAATTCATAATCAGGTCAGTCAGTTGCTATTAACAGCAGATCCTCTAAGAGTGACCTTAGAGTCCACAGGAGTAACGTTGTTCAGAAATGGTTCTGGTGTTGATGAAGGTATTCAAAACCTTGGCGTCTAAATCGTTACTAGTGGGGAATTTGGTCTGGAGTACAAAGACGACGTCGTCCTCATTTTTGAAGAACGAAGACCAAGCACGAACTCTGTTGAATGAACGGACAACCGTCATACCACCTGTCTGTGTGCGCCTCGTGCCCTCAAAGTGGAAAGTAATGCTTCAGAACGTGCCGTCTCTAAACATGCCCTTTGCATTTCAAGGAGAAGTGGAGGAGGTTGTGCAAAGTCTCAGGTACCTCGGTAGTTGTCTTAAATCTGACGGAAGTGTCTGATGAAGTCAGTGCACGAATCTCAAAATTCCGAATCATGTTCGCCACTTCTCGCCACTTGTGGCGTCAAAAAGGGCTATCACTGGGTCACGTGTCGCGTGCACCAGATTGCAGTAAGGGCTTTATTGTTGTATGGATGCGAGACATGGCCTCTGAGGACAGATGATGTTAGGCGTCTTCAGGTTTTTTGTTGCCTCGATTGCCTCAGAAGCGTTGCTAGTGTCGGACGGCATCACCAAACTCGTAACGAGATAATTAGAAGACGTGTGTTTGATTGCGCACAAGGTACTTCACTCTCGGGAGCCATCTAGAACCATCGGTCGGGTGCCACGCATGCTAAAGCATCATCTATCGAGATTAGCGTTGTTCTTTGTGCCTCCTTCAGAATAGGACAAACCACGAGGTACGCAGCGTCTGACTTGGTAGAGCTGCTGTTGGCGCCGTCCGTCTTCCAGTTTAGGGTCCCCCTGTGCTTGGTTGGAGACGTTGCAAGAAACGGCGACCAAGTGATTTCAGTGTCGTCAATGCTGTCAGTCTCTTTCCAGATTGCCTGATTATGTGTAGGCACCCCAGAATGCCTGCGATGGGCCTAAAATGGTCACTCCCTCACTTACTGTTTTCTCTTCTCTCCCCTTTGTCCTTAAATATAATTAAACAAACTTTGTGGTTGTGCGGCAATGAAGCATCAGTTTCAGTGCTGATGTTGCTGACTTTGCTGATGCTGATGAAGCTAACGTTTTCCATCATCCGCCGTCTGATTTGCGATTACTTTGAAAAGCCATTACCAGGAGAAGTCAGACGTCCTCATTACAAATACGACGTCTTGGGGATAACCGCACCTGGTAAAAATGCTTTGCTTTAGAAGTACTGAATATTCCTTGTGCGCTATATTCACTTATTTTAGGTCGACCTAGGCCTCCGAGTGCTTCAAAATATTTACGGGCGAGTGCCTGGAAGTCCGTCTAGTCCGATCGTTTCCATTTCCTCTCACAATGCTTCCAAAAGATTGGCTTGATTGGCTTACTTGCCGAAAACTGGAAGGTATGCTCGCACTTCATGAAATCAGTCGCAGAACCAACTACTGCAACTGCCAAGAGATAAATTTCATACATTTTGTTTCGGAGTTCCTAACGATCCTCATTTTTGCAGATGAACGTCCGTCGTTGAACCCTCTGCGTGTCCAATGATCCAGAAGCATTGACTCGCGGAATACATGGCGTGGGAGTTACATTCAACCCCAGGTACGAACGCACTTCGCTGGATTGGGCGTCAGTAGACCGTCGTCTTTGCGCCGTTCGATTATCCATCTCAACCAAGCTGAATGCTATTCGACATAAAAACCACTGCATGTTTATAGCGTCGGCATATGCTTCAACCGACTGCACTTCTGACGCTAAGAAATACCCTTCCTGTAAATATTTACCGGGGCGCATTTGTCAAGCGGGAGGCGCTGACATTCTCATTCTTCCGGACGACATGAATACTCTAGTCCGTCGCCGGAATTCCTTGGAATCATATCCGGGCATTCGATTCGGAGTCGATACTTGCCTCACAGACAACGGAGACAGACTCCTCCGGTTGTGTGGTGACAATCGACCGGTTCTGGTCAACACTAATTTCCAACACAAAAGCTCACATCACGCAACCTAGCTGCCATCATATCCAAGGTAGCAGTGGACCCAGTTGGATCATCCGGCCATCAGCCACCTATAGAGAGCCACAGTTCAAGGCCTCCGCCCCTTCTACCACTTCACCTCCGGACCCAGCCGGTCAACATTGACCCTGAATAGTTGGAACCAGGACTTTAATTATCCTTCGGTCAGATAGCGCCAATCTGAGCAGGGAAGTGGTGGCAGGTGTAGTTTGGACATTCTGGAATCTGGGTTGCTGAGGGTGTTGGCGTCACTGGATCGTTTTGGAGAGGTATACATCATTGTGACTGTGTCTCCTCATACCTTGACCGGATACCCTGTGATGTCAGGGAAAAAAGTCATAAACGACCGTCATTCCACTTAGTTAACCCTAAAAAGAATAGCGGGTATTCATCTTCCTTGGAATGTGCTTTGTATTTTCAAAATTCAAGATTCTGCTAAAATCGTTCAGCTGTAGCACCCTTTCGGTGCCTAACTGCCACCAGAAGGAGGCGCGAGGGCTCTGATATTGCCAGGTTGCCCAAGCATAGACAGGGGAAGTCGAGAGGCGGAGGTTGGATTCGAACCACGGACCTTCAGGTCAGTGACTTCGCTCTCTAACCACTGAGCCATCTGCCAAAGTTCCGATCCTCCCATAGCTCTGTAAAACTCCATGGCGGTGGACCTGAGATTTTTGTTAGTCGCGTTAGCGGTGACTGTGCTATGGCGGATGGCTTAATTTCGTGTATTGTATAGACTAGGTGGATATTTACCAGTATAGTTCGGTCGGCAAATGCTTTACTTGAAACCCGAAATGTTTTATGTACAAAACGGCCCGGCCCTTTCGACAGAGTTATTCAACCACTGGATTTCTATTGCTTTGGAAGCATAACAGGAGCTAGCTGGCATCATCATCATCATCATCAAGGACAGCAACATCAGTGTTGACACTGATGCTTCACTGCTGGCAGCGGCGAACGAACTGATGTGCAAAAGAGTACGGGCACTGAGGAAGCTACCCTGGAGTAGCGAACGAAATTAAGTTAAGGTGGCTGAGGTACGTGCTATGCACACTCATCCGCCATCTTCGAAAGCAAGCGTCGTCCACCCTAATTTAGGAAAGCTCTGAGTTATAAATACATAACCAAAGACCAAGTGGAATGTGCTACTCCAAAGTAGTGCTGCGGGTTTTTCAGGCCTTCCTCATGGCGTCTGTGTGATTTTCTTAGTACATAAAGAAACCCTACAGTATACGGTATGTAACTTATCTTAGCAAGCTATTGCTTCTAGGCTTCTGTAGCTGTTTTTCATTATGCACCGAACCTTTCTGAACAGAATTGGTTGCTGGCGCGATCTCCCTGATATTGCGTTACTCAAAACACGGTGCTCAGATTCGTTTAGCTCAATATTGTTTACCGGGCAACACCTTGTCTCTCATAGTTTGCTACCATATGGTTTTGTGACGGATTTTCAACGCTTTATAATGTAAATTTTCCATGTTCGGATGGAATTTAACTTCCATTACCTAATATTGGTGCATCGTTGACAATAATGATGATTCGTTTTTGACTACAGCACTTAAGATGAGATTGGGTTTCCGGCTTATTTGGTCTGCGTTTCTCACGGCGATTGCCAGTTGTGTGGCCTATTTTTTCTACGACACTTATATGGCTTATTCGAATGCCCCAGCAATAACATTCCCCAACGAAGCTGACGTGAGCAACAAACTCACTAACCTTGAATTCCTTTCCACTCTTCCCTACCACGGATGTGAGAGCCTTGTTTATCATGATGGAGCACTGTACATGGGTGCAGTTGAGGGGAGAATTTTGAAGATGAACGATTCTGGACTTCATGTTCTGGCGCAGTTTGGTGATGCTAATTGTGGTAAGTGCACTTCACCCAAACGGCATGTTTCAGCCTCGTCTC
Source organism: Opisthorchis felineus (assembly GCA_004794785.1). Classification (NCBI taxonomy): domain Eukaryota; kingdom Metazoa; phylum Platyhelminthes; class Trematoda; order Opisthorchiida; family Opisthorchiidae; genus Opisthorchis; species Opisthorchis felineus. Next base: position 463,210 of record SJOL01006361.1, on the reverse strand, counting down.
ACACTTGTGGACGGCCTCTTGGTATGCGCTTGTCGCTGGATCATAAGGAACTGATCGTGGCGGATACCCATTTGGGCCTATTTTCAGTCTCCTTAATTGATGGTGAGTTTCGCCTTTGGTTTATAGTTTTGTATTCAGGAACCCATAAAAAACTGTTCCCTTTGGACGGCAATTTCAAGGTTACTTGTTTCAACGACTTCGATATCCTTCCTAACGGCACTGTGATTTTGTCGGAGTCGAGCACTGAGTTTCCTATGGACGATATTATGAACATCATTTTCAGCGCACGACCCAGTGGACGGTAAGCTTAGTTAGATTCAGCATCATCTGCCCAGATATTGTCCATTACGCTTGTCAGTCTCGTAGCACTGATGCACTCTGTTTTGGCTTAATTCCCAGACTTTGCCCTACTAGAAGCTGAAATGAAGTTCGCTGTACGGAGCACCATTGTCGCTTTTTAAATTCTATGATAAAAGGTAAATTAGTCATTTGACGCGCTTTTGGATTGGGTCTGTTACTAGAACGAATTATGTCCATCGGGACGTTACACCACCATTGTTCTTCATCTTAAGAAGTGTAGCTTTTTACGGGGCAGTCAGTTTAGGCACTTTCCGGCGCAGTTGTTCAGGGTGTACATTTTGTTTCTCATGTCGATCGTGCATTTGAGGTCGAAGATTTTGGTATTTTAATGACTTTTTCGCACTAAAGCTGTGCATGTAATCGAAGCTGTGATTAACCTTTTAAGTGTGCGTACAATATTTCCCAAACAAGCAATGCTATTCGGAATTGCTTGCTGGGGCCGTTGCATTTAGAATTTCGACTCAGGCTATTTTTTAGAATGGTTTTAAACCAGTCAAGCACACAGTTCAGTGTTATCTTCAATAATGCATGCTAACTGAGCATTATTTGGGAGTGAACTTTCTGTTAACGGGTTTTCCGGAAATTTGGTCGCTGACCATCCTGCTAAACATTATACAACACCAACTTTATTTGCTGTCCGCTAATGGAGATAACTAATTCGTAAATATATAAAAATAGATCGTTCAGCTTTAATTCCCTTTCGGTGCCTAGCTGCTGTGCCAGCCGAAGGAAGCACGAGGGCTGGGATACTGCCAGGTTGCCAAAGCCTAGGCGGAAGTCGAGGTGCAGAGGTTGGGTTCGAACCACGGACCTTCCGGTCAATAAATTCGCGCTCTAACCACTGAGCCATCTCGCCAACTACATTGATGTCTTCAAGATCAGTCTGGCTCAGCTCTAAGGCGGTTTTCGCGCTGCACATTTTGGTGATTTGGGGGGATCACAGGCCAGTAATGCATCCAAAGTTTGTTTGACACAATTTCAGATCAAGTGGGCATGCAAATAAATAATTTATTCAGTGCCAACGTATGAACAACCCATGAATACAAAAGGAGTGCAGTTTTCATCTAACTCTAGGAATGTGCCAAGGTCATGCTCACTACATACGCTTAGCCGCTCAGTGCTATTATGGCTGCACGCTATCCCCGGACTGCGCGCACTACATGCATTGAACTTTCACCAACTGAAGCACCAAGTTCGCACTCAGTTCACATACGGAGTGGTTTTGTGATGGCAAATCACGCTGCTTGGAGCCCCTAAACTACTGGCACTGGACAAGGGATGCACTTTCGCTAAATAACGTGGCCACCTCAGGACATTATACCAAGCTAAGCGATGTCCTTTCAGCTAAAGATCTCCCCTTAGTGTACACATCAAGGAGGTGAATCGATCGGATCACTTCCCATTTCCACTCATTCAATCAAGCGCTACATTGAAGGCCAGATGAGCTCCCCGCTGAGTTATACTCATCAACCTGAGCAGGCCACTGTTGTCATTGAGAAACTAAATGAATTCATAATTTGTAGGAAAATATCTGTAAGCCAACTTTTACAGATTCGTTCACTGTACCCCACGGTTTCACTTCCCCTACTTGGTCTCCGCAGATGTGCTTAGGTAATTGGAGTTAGAACATGGCAAACTTCCACCTACTGAGGTAAAAGATTTGATCGCCTTAGATGCTAATCAGGGGGTACTTCGTAGTAAGCAGAAAGGTCTCTATTTGTTGTGTTCTGGGCGGTTTTCCGCTCATTTGGGGGCAATGCAGTACGAAGTTTTGAACTCACCAAAGCCTTTTCTCCCATTGATTGCCTCATGTGGGAGGGCAACTACTTTAAGCAGTATATTTTTCATGGTGGTAACGTTCCTCCTGTCCTTGAGGGTGAGAATATGGGCAACATTTCTCTTTATTGTGCAACCAAATGTTGCCTAATCTCGAGATGTTTTTTATTCTTGCAGCATTCTGAGCATTGACCTGGCAACTGGCGAATGGCATCAGCTGATGGGTGGTTTGGCTTTTCCAAATGGCGTTCAGTTACATCGGGACGGCGAATCCGTTTTGGTTGCCGAAACTGTCACCAGCCGTATACACCGTGTCCCGCTGGATGGCAGCCCTCCAACTTTGTTCGGTGGAGAACTACCTGGAGTGCCCGACAACATTCGAGCCAGTCCCAGAGGAGGATATTGGGTTCCAGTAGCCAATTTGAAAGACACATTCATTTCGCATCTTACGGAACGTACACGTCAAATGCCAGCGCTGAGATGGATTCCTCCGATGGTTTGTTAATTTTGTCACACGAAAGCCTAACTTTCCAGCTTATTTCATTTTGTTTCACCTGTTCTATTAGCACGTTTTTTTAATTCTTACTCATGCTAGAAATCAAACTTGTACTTTCTGACCGTTCGTACGCAACAGCCCGCATACTTGTGTCCACCAGCAGCGCTGAAATTTGGCGCTTGTCTTTGGCAAGCGATTCCATGTGAAATAGTTTCTGGATGATTCAGGTACAAACCATTCCAAATATGTTTCGAATAACGAGTTCAGGTTTTGCAGATTTAGTCAGCATATCGAAATGTATCTGAAAATATTGCACTATGTTGCGGATTGGTTACTTGTGCGGTTGCTGTAGAATTACTAAAAAAATTCTAAAACGCAACGTCCCCGCTGACTGTCGTCCCGAACAACTTTACCACACGGCAGTAGCTGAAACAGGCAAATTCGGGTCCGTTCAGGAGATTCCGAATACACTTTCGAGTTGAGATCGAGGTGCTTCAAACAAAAGCTGCTGGTCTTCATATCTATGGTTCGAACCCAACCCTGATTTTTGACTGCTATCGTCTGCGCTTGGGCAATGCGGCACTGCCGGAGACCTCGTTCTTCCTTCTTGCTGCATAGCAAGTATACTTCGAAAGGATATTATTTTATTTTTGCGACTATTAGGTCCTTTCGGAGGACAATACTGAAAGTATGTGATTACTAATTCCGTCCTTCGAAATAGTGGTCCAGAATCGCCAGTTTCTCAGAGTGCCAGTTATCCATTTTAATAATGCTCTAGCTTGTCCCTAGAACACATGTTTTCTTGTTGTATCGAAAAGCGCAGGTTCGGTTGCGCTTTTAGTTGAATGAGAAAGAACTGTTAAACTTTATTTAGTATGCCGCACTGCGACCGTCTGGCCATAACATCTTAATGTCTTGTCGATTTCGTTATCCTTAAACCACATGACACTCGGTTACCATGTCTGAAGCATGACTTCGTTTAACCAGCCCGTTTCTCTACGTAGCTGTGTTGATCTCTCTCGTTTGGAAGAGAGGTCAGGTTAGCACGTGAGTTTTGAGCGAGAAAATCGTCGGTGAATGTCGTATAGACTGATAAGAATTGCAGCATTCTAGCCCCATCATGCTTCCCATTGTTGTCACGGCAGATGTTTACCCAAAGAACCTCCCATACGAATAGTTTTGTTCCATCTTTCACTGGGTATGCATCTCCACCGAATCCTAAAAAGCCGGGTTCACTGACCATACGTTACTTCTCTGAAAATTCTTCTTCTCAGAGTTTTCTGATTTCAAAGCTGAAGTTATATGGAATCGACTTCTGGTGCCATTCTGAATGGTTAGCGGTTGCCACATAAACGAATCTGTCACTGTTTTATTACCCTCATATTCCGTTGACTCAATTAGTTCGGCCATGTAATCCTCATTTTCCCGCTCTTCACCATTCCTACAGCTGGTCAAGCTTCCTATCCTTGAACGAATGCGACTGTCGAAGTCTGCCATGATCCTTCGTCTAAATGACGACGGGGAGGTCATTGAGGCACTGCGTGATCCCACAAATCGCGTGCGTAACGTAGCTGAAGTCTGCGAACACAATAATGTGATCTATACTAGCACTTACTTTTTACCGCACATCGGTCGTTTGCACCTTTAATGGCTCGAAACTCGGTTTTTTCAGTTCCTAATGTCTTGTTGTTTCTGATACAGAGTATTTTTGCTCGGACTTTTTACGACATGCTTTCAGAGTCCCACGTGTCCCAAACCGTGTGTTTATCTGTAGCTCAGGTGTGTTTTTTTTACAAAGATATAATGTGCCTACCAAGCTTGCATCAAGATCTGTGTGTTTTGAAGCTTATTAGTTTTTTGGTTATTCTTAGAATTTCAGGCTTTTATTACATTCAACAATTATGATTCACAGGGAATTTTTTTTTCGTTGAGACCTGCTATTGGAGCGCTTCAATTCTGTGGAACAGTTCCTTTTATGTCCATTGTACGCTTTTCACACATGTCTGATTTTACTAAATGCATCTCGACTGTTCAAATGATACACTTTTCGATAGAGCAAATAATTAAGGACGTCAACGTATGCGATATACTGAAATCTTTGGTGCCTTCATCCCCAACTAAAATTTCATTATCTAGGTGCAAAAGTGTGACGCGGTCCCGATTGGCTGCCCTTCCCATACGAACACCCTGGTGGGCAGGGAATATATCATTTGCCAAAAGAGTTTTCTTCGATATATCAAGCAATTCGATCGTTTCACCACGCGCTGCGCATAGCGGTTCATCGGCTTGCTTGAATAAGGGTGGCCCTAACATTGGTGAGAAGCCTTGTGTCTTGATAGACGGTATGAAGACATTGACAAAAGTCTAGGGAGGGTCGACGCGACTTACTTTTCAGAATGACTTTCACGTGAACCTTATGCTTATCTGGCTACAAATCAGCGTCAGTTAAATTGTTGTCGGCTTCGTCCTCTATCGTATTTGGAAGTCCACGCATCTTAGAATGTTTTGAACTGGTATTGGTTGGTTTCTATATGCTATTGTGGTTTATTCCTCATTAAGGAATGCCATTAGGATTAACTAAACTGTCCCTGAGCGAAAAGTTCCCTCCAGATGTATTCACCCGGAATTCTGGGCCAATATCCTGGCTTTCGCTACATTTTAGAATAGGCTGGCAGCAAGTTTTTTTGGAGGTGAATAACCGTATTTGTCAACTTATCCGTTACAAGTTCAGTCAGCAGGTCCGAATTTCCGGGTTTTGTACTCTTCTGGTTCGCACCTGTGACGCTACTTGGATGCTTCATTGGGATCCAGGTACTACCTTGAATCGCGGACTTAGATAAGAACAACGGAGAGGCCAGATATAAGTTCAGATCTCGGGGCTTTAGTCAGGAGTTTTCGGTTCCGTGTGCAAGAACTCACTTTCCGAGGATATTTTGATCGACACAGTTGGTTTTCTTATTCTTTACTGAGTAAAAAGACCTGTATGGAAAATATCTAAAAAAATCCGACCGTTTATGACAAAGTTTAACAAACTGAGTCAGAAAGTCACTTCGTTTACTCTTTCGTCATGGACAATTTTCCGATAAAAGGCAAATAGAAAGAACTAGTATACAAATTATCACCATGTTCACACACCTCGGCGACATTTCTGACCAGTCCTTTGGGGTCCTTCCACACTTCGATTATCTGTCCCTCATCGTTCAGTCGAAGCAACATGGCCGAGTTGGTGTCTAAGTCGATATGGATTGGGATGGATTGTATGATCTAATAGAAAGGTAATAATGGTGTTCCAAGGATTAGGCGGAATACCGCTTCAACAATTTTGAGCATATCCTGGCTATCGTTTAAACAGTATGTATTTAGACCGATCCAGACAGCAGTTACGTTTGTCATTGGCTGTCAATTTTACAATGCACGCAGTAGTTTGTTCGACTTACCTGCGTGCGCCTGCTTGGATCATGAGCGTGGAGTAACCATGTAGGAATCCGTGCAACACACAACTCGATGAAAATACTGGGCTGCATGCAAACTTAATTCACAGAATGGGTGATGAAGTATTATAGCGTGATGTGTCACTTCCACAAGCACTGGTTATAGGGGCAAGGTATGTCAACGGACGCTGGATATATCAGAGTACTGCAGTGGCTATTCTATCAAATATCTTAGCTGGGATATCATGGCATGGATATCAAGGCATTATGTTCGGTACCTCAGTGATATTGCATTTACGTAGCAGTCTCGTCAATGTAATCGTTTCAGGAAGCAAAACGAGAGGAGCGCTGTGAGCAGCTGGCCAAAACGATCCTTTGTAGGGAGGTGGCACTTTTTAAGACCTTGTAAGGGCGTAAAAAGTTGAGAATAGCATGGGCAAGCTCTTTTGCCAAAAAACATGTTATTAATCGCTCCTCTCTCCCATCTTCGCTGTTTTGCTCTACCGTCTTTCCAACGAACAAATGTCCAGAAACACCAAACTGTCAATCTATTGGTATTCTTATCATCATGCTGTTGTGACGAACGGAATCACCTCACCAACGGTTCACTGCAGAGACGGTCCTTTATTTCTCATCAAGCTGTCCGTTTCATAACCAGCATAGCATTTGTGTCCGTAGAACGCACATTTGCTACTGCCGTTGTCAGCACACTATCGCAAAGACAGTTCTAATATTCCACCGACATACAGTTATCATTAACCTCATAAGACGAACAAGAGCCGGAACGGTCAGAACGCCCAACCCGTGACCGGAAAAAAACAAAAAAGTACTGGGTAACTCTGGTAGAAGTTCGCTCATTAAACCGCACGCTATCAGCAAAGCAACTTTCTGGCTGAAACTCTTAAACACCATGGAAGGTGACATTTTCCCAAGTGAAAAACTGTCGATACAGAGAAAGGCCTTTTGTAGTGTTGCAAAACATGTTTTAGACCTGAATTGACTGAAAGTTAATTCTCTAGTGGAAACTATACCCAACGGTTATTTAGTTTCGGCTTACGCTGGAAAAGTAGGGTTTGAGTCAATGTTTCTGTCATTGCCCTCTCTCAAGGTATTAGAAAGCATTCGAATTAACTACTTCCTCTTGAAAACACCAAGAGGAAACATTTCTCTCCATCGCGGAGACCATTGTAGAGGCAAATTTCTCAACACGACTCGCCCACGAGGAGGCAGACCGTTCAGAGTCAAAGAGTTGATATTTTCTGGTAGGCGGTTCAATCCTTGTGAGAAGATTCTACTATCAAAACTCCGTGTCAGTGATCCAGATGCATAATATCGCTATGACTTGATGGAGTTTGTTTCCTAAGCACGGCTGATGCAATAAACGGTGAACAAGTGAGATATTTCTGGCTGGACTTGACTCGAGTTAGCTGTTAATTTATCCCCAGGTACTCACTCAACTCCATTCATCGGAAATTTTCATTGTCGAAGTACCAATTGAGGGTAACGTGGCTAAGGGATAGGATAAAGCAGGACATGAAAGCTCTGTATTTCTCGAGTTCCTAATAGTCATCGCTGTCCTCGCAACTAACAAAGCGGCTTCGCGATAACTTATCTTGCTTAGTTGATATTTCGTCGCGTAAGTGAAGCCAGTCTATAGTGAAAAGCCGAGAAGCACTGTACAGCTGTTTCATCCTAATTAAGAATTATCAGCAGTGCGCATCTAACGAAACTCAGAGTTTCGAACCCGCAACCTTCCGGCCAGTGGTTGAACACTTAACCTTTCGAACACAAGTGGCTGAACAGCACTGCGATTGGCTCTCTCTTCGACGGGCTTAGATTCTTCTTTAGCTGTTCTTATTCAGTTTGAGGTGGGTTGGAACAACTGCTAGTCCCTAATGACCTAGATGACATGCACTTTAGACGAAGTGGAAGACAGCCTCATAAGATCTACTGACGAATAACCGGATCGCAACGAAATTTCGTTGCTCCAATGCAGAAAGCACGTGTCAATCGTTTTGTTAGTCACCTCGCCGTATGGGAAATATTTTGAAATCCCTCGAAGGTGAATCTGTGAGGGGGGAGTACTGTATCCAACAGACTACACCAAAGGCCGACAGAAACTGGAATAGCATCTGCAGTGGCGTTTCTCCACTTGCATCCTTTCTAAAGTACTTTTAGATTAAGGAGCCGGAAGGGTTTCACTGGAGGGCTAAGTAGGTTCAGCCAAACTCAAAAATACAGTTGCCTTCCTCTGGAGAGACCACCTTCAGGAAAGACCATCTCACAGAAGAGGTAGCCTTTAGTTGATCCCCTAAAGCGCCTATTAGGTTTTTGGACCATAGGGGGACCGGCTGTAAGCATAGAGCAAAAAGTCATTTTTTTACTCTGTAACGTACGACCAGGAGACCCGCCACAAGTAAACAGATGTACCTTGTGCACTGCAAACCTGTGCACTTTAACTAAATTGGTAAAACAAATCCACTAATGTAACTCCTGTGAATCCGAAGTCCACAGAGAAAGGATTTGCGCACAAACTATCTGTTTTGGATCGTAGACTTAGGTTTTTTATTGTAAACCGTGCTCAGCTTCAAATTCCTTCAACAAAGTGACCCATTCGAGATATCCTACCTAAATAACAGTGGAGTTTGCCTTTTTTCATAGCGTTATATCAGTGTTAAAAGAAGTCGGTTGAACACAGAGTCATAAGACCGGGATCTCTCAGACGACAGGGTGTTTCTTTCAAAGATCAGCAAGGTCTCGTTGCTTGTGGATGAATCGGTACATTTTTCGACAACATCCCATATGCGCGCTTCATTCATGTTGGCGTTTGGATGGCCTTCGAAATCAACTGTACCGTACTCTATTACCAGCCTCGCTTGTCTCAGTTCGACGATTGCCTCTGCATCCTTGGGGAAATCCACCCAGAAAACGGCTTGCCTCAAGTCTCTACTGATGACTGATTTTGCGCAAGTCGTTCAGCTTCACGTAGCGATGCAATAACACACTGTCGAGTTTTAGACAGTACTCACCCATCGCTCGCACTGCACACTGTTTACTTGCAGCATATCCTTCTGTCATAATGACATGCCTGCCCCCAGATCCATTGAATATAAGTCGGAATTCCTACCAACCTCAATCGTCACTTTTACCATGTGTGATTATCACGATTTTGCAGAAAACAAATGAAGCACTGTTCCAGCATAACACACCCATTCGAATTCACGTCAAAGACCGCACTTTTGAGAATCGGTCTATCGATTAGGGTCTAGTCTTACTGCACAGCATCTAGTCTCCTACAGAAAGGAGTAAAACATTTCCATACGACCTCGCTGTGACTGGCTGAGTGGGACATTCGCCAATTTATCCGATTGCTGCACTACAGTGCATACGCAGTACAGAATTCAAGGCGAACAAACTCACCTTCATTAGTGCACCGCGGAGACGAGGCCATGTACCGAGCCAAATTAATAATTTACTAGTCAGTGTATCGCGTAGAAGCGAAACAGGAACCCAATAGCCACCCCGTGGGCTTGGTCTAATATTATCTGGTTGACCGGGAAGACCATCGGCAAACACAGACACATTTCCTGAATTCAGCGACACACGCAAAATCCGCATTTTGCGGGTTTCTGCCACAAGAACCGATTGGTTGTCGGAATGCAGCTGCACACCGTTTGGAAGATCTAGTCCATCCAGCATTGTGTGCCATCCCCCAGATACCGGATTCACAGAAATCAATCTAGAAATGAAAGGATGGAAAGGCTATATTGTAAGTTCAGAATAAACCGCTGCATAGCACAAGCGCGAGTAGAGCATACCTAATTGTGATGGGTGTACCACGAAGAATTGAGAAGTCCTTTATATAAGTTCGCACTGTGTCTTTTAGAAAAATCTGTACAAACCATCGCATAACTCCTGTCATGGCGACAGGATCCATGGAGAATCCATGTTCACCAGCCCCTCAGGTTAGTGCAGGACTTGCTGCACCGGTATCCCAGGTCTAACAAAGACCCCGATATTCATCGAATATTACATACTTAAATATTCTTCCGATACTGTGCACGGAATCTTGTGGTATTTACTAGAAAACAGTACCTACAGTCGCATAAACTAAAAACGATTGTCTGTGAGAACAGAATGCTCTTGATAGTCTATGCAAGGCTCACTGAAGTGGTACAGGTAGTCATGTCAAAATATTGGAGTTGTATATCTGCCCCAAAGATACATGTTAAGACAAGGTTCCCAATTCTTATGTCTGACAAGATCTATGGAGATTTCTTACACACCCGATGTTTAAATTGAACCTGCTGGGAGAAATCAGCTGCCTAAAGTCAGCATCGGTTTCAGGGAATTTTTCGACCTTTAGAACCTTAAATAAATTAAAAAAGTGAGTGTGTGCTATTGAATTATCTGCAGGCATGACATTCTATCTTTCTTCAGTGTGAAAAAGAAACATTTATACGTCTTCACTTCTGAAACAGCTGGTATACAGGCTACCAAGTCGAAAATCCGGTAATTTGTCCAGGACAAACATATTTCTTCAGCGTTACCTATTCGTGATACAGATGATTTCCTGTGTATTCCTATTTTCCGTCATTGAACCTTCCCCATTAAATCCAAATAAAAATTCACACCACTATGTGGAATTTAATAAAACTGAAAATGCTGGAATTAAAATGTCGTTTTTCTTTATGGTGATGAAATTCTGAACGAAGTGGAGTCGGGCTTGATCGTCTTTCAGATAGTAGGTGTAGATAAACGGTGGTAAGCCCCATTTTTTGAAGCGGACTGACGAACGAGTGCAAAAGTACCAGATGAAGTAGGGATTCCATATAAGCAAGCTATCCGCCAACGCCCTACGTTATTCACTGCCAAACGTTTATCTTGTTATCACCTTTATGCACATAACATCAAGTTGCGGGTCAGTCCAGACATACATATTGTGAAGCAGAATAAGCAAAGGGAGTGAACCATATAATAAGCTCGCGTGAATAGCCGCTTGACAAGCAGTTTCGATTTTCTGTTCTGTGGTACACGTTGTACTTGCAGTCACGTGACAAAAGAATTGGTCTCTTGAAAGAGGCCATTGGTGCCACTAAAACTCGAGCTATAAGCTATGGCACACCATGCGGACCAAGAGATTTCAATCACTCTTTCAGTGTGTACCAGGGTCAACGACTTGTTTGAAACCAATTTTGACTTGAATCAATGTCAAAGGGAAGCATGATTTCTACGAGTAAGAAAATAGCAAAGGCGAGTAATCTATTAGGTGGTGAAAGAAAGAATCTAGATCGTGTCAAGGATTTCTGGCCGATATGCGAGATACGTATTTCGGGTGAGATAATCAGTTTGCTACTACCACATTCAGCTCATGGTGAATAGTAATAGAATTGAATAGTAATTTAACACGGTTTGTCTAGGACAGATACTGCTAGATATCCGCAAAATTACCACTGGGAAGCCATAGGTGAAATTCCTTCCTTTGAATACCAATAGCTAATTCTAAGTGCTGCCGTAGGTTTTGTGTGACAATTTACGAGGAGCACAGCCACTCGCTAAGGTAGTAAAAGCGTTAATCATATTAATGCATGTTTCCCATGACTTTCTGTCCGGCGGATAAGCGCATCTTTCCAACATTATATGGTTCTCCTCCCCCTTGTTGTGAGATGGTTGCTAGCTAGCTAAACCTCGCTCTTCCTTCCCGTCTTGTTTCTAATGTGGGTTCACATGGCGATAAAATTTCCTTGGCCACAGCATACTCAGTTATTTTAGTTTCGCTTGACTCCTTATTGGTTGGTGGAAAAACTCACTCTCGATACAATAACTATCAGGAAGGTCAGATTCCTGAAAGCAACCCAGAACGCTCGGAACCTACTGAGACCCTAAAACTCCACCAAAATCTAAATAGGAAAGCCGCCAAGCATCCAGGCCAATCAAGCATTCAACGAATTCAGCAACAGCCTGGATCGATGAAAGTAAAATTCAAATAGCGTGAGGTCCCTTGTAAGTGTTGCACTCGCACGTACTTGCTTGTTCGCAATAAACCTGTCGTGTCCCTTATCGGTGAGTCTTTTCTGGCACTAGGCACTGGAGCGGGAACAGCAGTCAGATATAACAATAACTAATGTCCAGAGAAATATTAACCGGGGGCAGAGAGAAAGTGGTGTCTGCATAAGTGAGGGGTTTACAAATATGACTGGGCAAACTTGTTATCAAAGGCATGGTTGAGAATACGTGTCAGAGAGTGAAAGATGAAAATATTACCTTCCGTTCGGTCTACCTTCAAGAATTTCATGTATCAGCTGCTTGATCGTATGCTTTGTGCTGACTTCTGACAAAATGACTGTCCCGTTTGCAAGCACATCAAAGTCATCGAAAAACGTAGGTTGAATATTTTCGTCCACTGGAAGAAGGCGGCTTACAGAACCTACATTGGATCTTGAGGTATAAAAACACCAGTCTGACCATCTAACAGAGAGATTGAGAACAACCCCAAACTCGAATGTATGACTAACAACGTTGTGCCGTCACTGGAAAGACGCATACCCAGAGGACGACCAACATTGGCCCGCGCTCCTTGAACAGAAAAAAATGGTACATCGGGACGGGATAGCTTACGATATTCACCCTGATGTAGATCAGCAAAGACAAATATTCCAGTGCCGGTCATCTTCAGTACTTTCCCTTCCTCAACCGTGGCGTAGATATCACCTTTGGATATTTCATATGAACGCATGAACTCATTCTCACTCACCCTGCGAACAAACAATGCTTTCTGGACCGTGGTAGGGAGCAATAGGTAGCCTCGTGACTTCAGACAACCGGGAGTTAATGGCTGCGCCTTTCGGGATTGGGACTTCGGGTGTCAACTCATACGATAGTGGAGCGTTATCTCCAGGCAGAAATAACGCAACCAACATAGCAAATACCGCAGTAAACACAATTGTGATCACGAGCGCATGTCGAGATAAAAAGCCTCTTCTAGGCTGATAGGTTGCCTTCGCCATTTGCTAACGCTGTAGGAAAAAGAAAAGTAGATGAATTAGGCAAGAACAAAGAGAAGTAGGTACACTAGTTCCTAATCACGGGTGAACCCCCCCCCAAAAAAAAAACGAATAGAACAGGATAAAATAGCTACTGAACAGAAGAAACCATCCACCAGGACAAATCTTTATGCCTCGTGGGCCAAATAACAAAGAGGTCAAGTTTAATCAATTCGGAGGCCAAGCGGGAGTCATAGTTCGCAGCGATATTTACGAGACGGAATTTGGTGTGCCGGCTTTCGATAACCTACTGTTAGCCTTTACTTTAGTTCAAGACTGACAACTGTATACCCCCATTATTACGACTTTGAATGAAAACGAGAAAGTATGACAGAATTCACGTGCTAACATTTGAAAAAAGTCATCAACCAAGAAGCCACTACACTGGATCATGAGTTTGGAGCTGCGTAACTGAAGGATGAATGGTTCTGTCTTGACTCACCACATTCTTGCTCATTTTCTGGTTGCATAATCATAGTGTTCAACGAATAAATGGAAGTACTCAAGCTCGAACTTCTCTCAATTAATTTTAGAGCGCGCACTGTTTGTGATTCCCGATAAAACTGAAACAGCTTTGCTTTTCCGCATAGCTTCACGTCATCTATGGGATGGAATCCAGTTTAGAAAGAGGTTAGTAATGTTGAGAAGACAGACAGCCTATTGATTGCTGTTGAAATGCACATCTGCTGTGCACTATAAGAATCGCAAAACAGACATTACTGCCCTAACTTCATTACTTCTTGGTATTGTGAAAAGAACGACCCGATCCACGGATGGCAAGATAAGTCGAGTTTGGTGTGAGTGGTTTACGCTATTTTTATGTTGTCAAACTTTAAACTCGTTATGCTGCAGTTTATGGTCTTCAAGCCTAATGATAGTTGGAGAACCCTTACGAGGTTAAAGTTGAGAGTTACCGTAAGTTGGAGTGTTCGAAATTCAAACAATAGATTTGGCACCTGGTAGTTTCATTCACCATCAGTTTAGGCAATATATGGTGCCCGATTGTCAATGTGATAGCGAATTTGGAACCAACAGGTGATTCAAATCAGTGCAAGGAGGTAGACATAGTCCACGATGCCGGTTTTCGCGGTCCGTCCGACGACCTGGTGATCGAATTTAAGGGACTTCAAATAGATAAACAGTTGGAGGCGGGCATGGCTGTCAGAAAGTAGTTGTTCCTGCTAGAAGAAATTATATTATTGGTTGGAGAATGTCGATTGCTTTCGGGAAACAAAATGGTCAAACCTAATTCGGATTTCTACTACAGTCCTTCTAAGTATTCAGGTACATACTGATGTAGGCTTCCATTGCTGGGTTATGCTCTCTGGCTGCTTGATCACAACTTTTCACGTCTGTCTATCTCGATAGAGATTAGCTCCTCTGAATTCAAGACTGAACGGTAAGAAGGGAATTCTAGCACAGCGACCATTTAGCCGCGAGATACTTGGTACAGGTGGTTTCAATCAACACAAGAGTCCTTGATGACTGTGTTCCTTCATGTTTGTAGCACAGTCGGCGTCCACTTTGAATTGTGAAATGACGCGGTATAGCGCGCTTACGGTAGTGTCCCACATTAGATGAATTACATCTTGTCAGCCGTGGACCTTTCTGAATAAATCTCCTCGGGTCTATCCCAGAGACGACACACAGAGTCTCATCAGACCCTCAGTAGGATGAAATTCTCATTCACACCATTCCCTTTTGAACAGTCCACCTCCCGTCCTGGTGCAATTAGTCTCGTGTACTTCTTCGGCAATGTACATCTTCGGCCGCTCCGAGATCTGAATCCCGGACATCCGGGCTTAAGCTTTGTTAAATATGTTCACCGTGTATATGTGGTTGGCTGGCATCTGCAGCATATCTACCAGTCATCAATATCTAATCGGCTGGACGTATCTACCCAGCAGGCAGACCGCAAGCGGTTTGTGCGGAACCAAGTGCGTTGCTATGTGCAAGCCACTGTTGATGGTTTATACCCAAAGGAATAAGACCGACGGTCAAACTCGCATAGGTCTGTTGAGTCACCAGCCGGAGTAAGCAGAATGGGATAATAATGAATACCAGCACCGTTTTTTTACCGCAGAGTGATAGCGCCGTGTCCTCCGAATTTCAGCGGGATGTAGACCTTCATCCGAAGAAAGTAGCGTAACGGTGGTTTCTGGGGATACACACTGCGACGCAGTCATTTGGGAATGGCTAGCCGGGCAGCAAATCAGTAGTCGGATGGTTACTTGGATTGCAGTCAAGTAGTATACAAGTAGGGTTAAGCAGGTGCTGATTAAAAGTGGTTACAAATCTGCCCGAGATACGTCATCGATATTTCTCTGGTGGTATAGAGTAATTAAGCTGGTGACTAGAGAATCATAAACAGACATGTGCGTCTACAGGCCGCACAGCTCCATACCGCTTTGCCTGTGCTCGACATAATACCGCCATTTCGAATGATGCGCTTGCGTTCGAATCGAGGTGCGCTGTGAGTCAAAACTCATCCAGCTTGTGAACCTGGCAGTTTCCCAGTCCACTTTGTCAAATGTCGCGACGTCCTAAATTATCAAACTAAGATAACAGATTTCAAACATCATGAGAGAGATTCAGTTGAGTCCCTCATGAAAAGCAAAGTTATACAAATGAGTGTATTTGTCGATACATGAGGCATGTTGCAACAGCGGAATTATGGCATCAATCTCCGCTCATCAGCTGGCCCTACGGAGATTTTTTTCGGGATGCGGTTATCGTCCATTAAGTTCACCTGGCCTATTCGGCGTAGCGTTTTATGCAGTGGAGCAGAAACAGGTTCTTTGATCTTGACTCACTTGAAATCCTCAGTGTAAATCATTCGATTTGAAGACTGAATCTAGAGAATTTTGCACATGCATTGTGGATGAAATTTATCAGGCATTCTGGTGTGCAACAGGATAGAGACCAAGTTTACCTACCATACAGTGGTGAAGACAGCATAACACCTCAGTACACTGAAACCATGCTATCCAGGAGCAGACCGCGGCCCTTCAAAACGAGTTCATGTATGCGACAGAAATCGACTTGCTTCGACAATCAGAGAATGCAGTTCAGTGTCGATTGTCAGGTCCGTGGACAGCGTGCCGCCTAGATAGCAATAATCTTCACCAAACACTATTTTGCGGTCATTAATTTGAGAAAAACGTGTTTTCTGTTGGAAAACCACGGCTGCTTAGCAAAAGATGCGGGAAGTAGGATATAAGAGCTGTAATCCTTATACTACTGCCCAGGTCAGGTGCGTTTTCCGCCGCCCCGGACTCTTGGTCTTTAAGAGTCTTTCGACAGGATGCGGTAGTATGTCGGCTGTCACAGTCAACATTTTGATGAAAGGATTGTGGTTTTAGGGTCAGTCTCTTGCAGCCAGTAATTAGCTGAGGAAAGGCGGTATAAATGTAGATAATTTAGTTGTCTTGGGAAACTTACTTCTATCATTACACTCCTGCCGCAGTGAGAGTTTACCCCAAGGCGACCTCGCACTACAACTGCTCCTCACACGGGTTTCGCTTTTCTTTGTGTGGCTGCTTTTCGTCAGCCATCTTAGTATGGTTAGACCTTGATGAAGTTCTAGGTAGTGTCGCCCATTGGATCATTGCAGCGCTGAAGGTTCATCGCCACGAAAGGATGTCAGCTTCTGGTCGATCGGGCGTGCATATATATGGCGAACAATTGACGACAGTTGTTCAACTGATGAGGAAATTAGGTCTTCATATCAATTGTGTGACACGTGGAAATCACATCCTCTGACACTGCGACCAAACGACCGGACCAAGTGGGATACATCAGCTTGTGAATGTAGTGTACTTTACACGCGACCGACTGTCGGATATTCCTAAATTACTACCAACGCAGATCTGGTAAACAACCACGTAATGGTAAAAATAAAAACAATAGGTTTACTGATGGTACTCGATCAGTTAGATTAATAGTACTGGCACTGCAAAATTAATTTCGTCCGTCTTCGATTCTTAACAGGCCTTCGGAGTATAAATTTCGACAAGTTGGAGAAGCAGCTACTTGAACTGGTCACTAGATGTGTACGCAAGCAATAGAATATCGAATGTACCCAGTGAAATCAGTATGACCTTAACAAAATACAGCACTGTTTCACCTAAAGCATCTGCGAGAAAGTGTGCCTCTGCGAAAAAAAATTGCTGGGTTCCAGTAACTTGAACTAAAACAAGGAGAGGTTCCCTCGTGAAAAGAACAGCCTGGTCACCAGTTTTGAGACGTGTTATTTGTGCACATTTTTCACTCTCAGACCTACGGCTCTGGGCCGTCAGAGGAGGCGACAATAACTAGCATCCATTCACAAACCATAGATTTTGACAAAAATGGTGCAATTATTGCCGCTGTATCGAGGCCGCAGCGCACTTTGGATTGACTTCCACGATATGCTCCCACACGCAACGTGATTTTTGTTAGCTTCGAATGTGTTCGTTCTTCAGAGTATATGGAAGGGAGAAGTGCACTGAATTCAGGAAATACCGAAACGGACGTAGACTGGTGAAAAAACCCAACTGTTGTGATGAAAAACCTTTAGATATGTGTAGAATACTATTCTATTAGCATACGAGACCCATATGAGTTAAAAAAAGCTTGTAAGAAATAAAGCTGCATCACAGCATAACAACATCACCTACTGGAGCGCGTACACCGTTCTAATTCGGTCATGCAAGGTCACGCATACCTTAACTCACTGCTAAAGAACCGGTTGATGTACAGTGGTTAAACTGACAAAAATGGATTAGCAAAATAATCCAGGTCACTGACAATGAAATGAATAGCGAATAATTTGTTTTGTTCATTTTATCAATAGCTTTTCTTCGCTGGTCCTGGAGCTCCTTGATTAGCATCTACCGGAGCGTTGACGAAGCAAACGTGTCCGAGCTAGCGTTTTATATATTGTAAAGACAGAGCACATCACTGCCCTCGTTAACAGCAATATACCAGTTGTAAATACTTATGCTTAACTGCTGTAGGAACATGAGAAAGAATGTTCTAATAAACAGCAGAAAGGACGAGGAAGAATGGTGACTTAGAACAAACAGCCGTATATCTTTATGCAAAACAGTCAAGAGCAAGCTGCCTACATCTGGGAACTGCAACGAAGGAAACACATCGGATCACCATATTAAAGCCAGACGCCACCCGTGTCCAAATGCCTTTTTTACCAACATCAGATAACACTAGCCCAGCATAAAACGACATCATCATCATCGACAGCAAGCATCGTTGTTCAACACCGATGCTTCGCTGCTGTACAACCATGATTTATTTGAAAAACTTATTGTGAAGAAAAGAATAAAGGTGGACGGGGAAGGGACTTAGTGCTAGCTTACTACAATCAATCCGAGGTGCCTACACCTCCAGACACTCATTCAGGCGATCCGGATAGAAACTGACAACAAGAACGCAAATGACATCGGTTGGCAACCATACCTTGCAGCGTGTCCAACCAGGCACAGTGGGGATCATGCGGTCCCCATCCTGGAAGGTGAGTGGCAACGAGAACACCCAAACGTTTCGTAATCTCCTTCATACACCTATGCCAGGTCAAGGGTTGGTCACCTCTCTCCTTCGGCCAATCTGAGTTGGGCATGGAAAACAGCACTCGCTTCGGTAAACGATGGTTAAGAAAACGCAACACATGTCCCAACCAACGCAGCTTCTGGTGCTGGACACATTCTTCAATGGAAGTACCCGTTCCACAACCGAAAACTCGCTTTCTAATTGCTTCGTTAAGGATGCGCCGACACAAACCCACACGAGCTATGGTTCTGAGACAACGATTGTCAAACACCTGAAGACGCCTCAGTTACGCTGCCCGAACAACAAAACAGCCCGCACTGTAGCTTGATACACACGTCCCTTGAGATTCAGGGA
>SJOL01006361.1:407087-441771 GCA_004794785.1 Opisthorchis felineus | reverse complement strand
TGTCATGGTTGTACGTGGGCTGGGATACTGTCAGGGCGCCCGCACCTAGACAGGAGGACGATTAGGGTTCTCAACCAAAGCCTTTGGCTCAAAAGCCTAACCGCAAGGCAGCGGTGTTTGGCAGGAAATGCAAATGCATTTCCATTTCTACCGAACAAGTCGCCATATGTTCCAACCCCCAACCTGGAGGACCAGGAGACTGCGTTCGTCAGACCTCTAACCATCGACTAACCTGGTATGAGAGACTCTGTGGGTGTCTTGGGGACACCCCCCAGAATAGCCCAATGGGTCGCTGAGGTGCACAAACCGTCACACCACAGGGTAAGTTCCAGTCTCGTCGTGACGACAAATACATATCAACTAAGAAGCCCAACTACGAAGCCACCACGTGCTTGGCAGAGCGGCCGGTTAAGTGTCATACTACGGTATTTCTGATAACGTGGACCCTCACCAAAAGGGCGCGAAGATTGTAAGCACTCAGCCAGACAGTAACCGTCTTCATGTCCGGTTGCCACGTCGTAATCTATACCTAGCGAATCCTTCGCCAAAAAAGTTCCGAGTTGAAAACAGTGCTTGCTTTGGCAGGTGGATGGGCGTGTGTTTTACAAGTAATGCATGTGCTTGTTCCGCTGGAGGAGCGGATCGGACCAAACCGAAAACTTTCTATCAGTGATGTCCCGATAACCAAAACACCCAGGACGCAATGAATAGTTTTCGAACCTTCTGGTGGGACCACAGCTGGGCACCCACACACAGGCTCCGTTTGAGTTGACATTTAACAGACCATCCAGCTGAATTATGCTGCTGCCCCGAAGTGATACAGCTTCCTGTATCCAGAAATCGTGGTGATCCTCCTGAGCTCCGGTGGTTAATATGCACGCGCTCGTAAATAGAACGTGCCGAGTTTTAGGAGCCGCACAATCGTAACCTCCCCATTCGCAACTGATGTCTTCTGAAGTTGCCGCAATGATAACAACACATAGCAAATTTGGTGGTTCAGAACGCATTTGGGCTTTTAACCGGTAGTTATGTTCCATGTGTTTACCCAAGAAAATCCACAAAAAATCTATATCAGACAAGAGTACAAACTGAATCGATATATATATATATATATATATATATATATATACATATATATATATATATGCTATACTTCTCCAACAGTAAGGGGACGCCAGGTATCACAGCAATGTCGACCGCGCCTAGATCCAGTACTGCTGAGGAAAAACAGGTGGTCAGTACAAGATTCTAAAAGGCGTTCACCATTATCATCATGCCGTATGTCTCAAATAAACATACCGCCAAGCGTGCCTCAGATGGACTGAGGCGCCCTACCTAGGCATTGAGACCTCCGGCGTTTCGGAATACATCTGAACCCTTCGTCTTGGATAAGAGGGTGAGGGTATGAAACTGCCGCCTCCTTAGCTAAGGACTATGGGACTCGACACACCAACAGTTACGGGCACTGGCAGACACGCAATCGGTGATATTCCTGCAGCAAGACCATCTGTCTACATTAGTGTCGGACGCATCGACTATATTTCACTCAAGCTAGGAAGTCTCTTGTGTAAGACTGGGACATTAAAGCCGCAACAGTTATCCAGGATCCGATACATGGGTGAGTCTCCAAGATAACACAAAACCAACTGAATAGTTTTTTAGTGGGACATTTATCTGAGACCGTCTGAAATAACCCCGTGACAGAATGGGAACAAGATCATTCCACTGAAGGTGACCTTGTCGACATCTCTTCTACAAGCTTGGAAATAAATACAACGAGCAGAATCGATCAAAACTGTAGTTATAATACAACCTGGTTAGAGTCTATAGTCAATAGTTAAGAGTGATAACATGGGATGGTTTCACACCAATCCGTACTGAGAAGACGAGAAGCAATGTACGGCCGTTTAATCAGATGAAATAGTTGCACAGTGCTTCTCGGCTTTCCAGCATTGATTGGCTTCACTTACAGAACGAAATCTCCATCCTCTATCTCTTGCCTGGCGATTGGATGGCTGGACAAAACTACATTTAGACGTACAGAATAAAACGTTTTGGTAGACATCTTTTGTAATCTTAGTGTCAGCACTTTACTAACCATACCGCCTTGGAGAGGAAGACGGAGGCAAAGCAGTTTGGGTTTGGCCTTATGTGCAGTTTACTGTATAGTCGACACATCTTAGAAAGCCCAGTTCCTCAGTCAGTCAGTCCACCGTACATGCAACCGAACGAAGCTGTGGAAGTATGTACTGATCTGTCCACATCGGTTTCGGAAACCGATATTACTTGACGTGATCACAATCTATTTAAATAATGCCTCTAAGAGTAACAGCAAGTTGAAGGTGAGACGGACTACAGCATCCTCCAGCAATCATCGCAGAATGGCTGGCACGATTCCATAGAATAACTCGCGCGTTGACTTCACACGATTTTCCACACAAACACAAACGGATTGTTGTGATGCGACACCAGTTCATGAAACAACATAGAAAACAACGGCTACACACGCCTTTATCGACCTTGCAATTTATTCACTTAAAGTATAATCTAGTGGGACTCACTGAGAATGCTAGCACGAGAAACCAAGTATCACCGACGAAAGTCTTATAAATGCACACAAGCTGATATCAAGGTCAGAAAAGTTGAAAATCTGTTCACACGAACCGGAAACCAAACACACGCCATGGCATACCATAAAGTCCAATGGAAAGTAAGCCATCGTGTTAACCGGATTAGTGAGACGGACAGCAACAATACCAAATGAAACTCAAATTATACTATAGTCAGTCATTAGATGGATGCTACTCGAGCTCATGAACGGAAACTTAGACGGCTGGATTTGATCTCTGGCTTGTTGCCAGCTGTTGTATAGTCCCAGGAATGCAAGCTCTCGTACTCTCTTAAATTTTCATGACAGGTGAGAATCAAAAACTACAGTTTATAGAAGGAAGCATCGTGTAACAATTAGAACAGAAAAATTCGGAGGAAAGTATTTGGGTTGAGCACAACAGCCAAATAATACATATTTACATAGAGAAGACACTGACAAAATTTTAGTCTGAAGGTTGTTTCGAACGCCTTCGGGATCCACCGGCACAATCCTTCTCACGACATTCTATCACATAACGCTGTGGAATTCGAATGGCTGGAGCATAACCCTCCGGATAAGAAGAGTCCTCAAAGTAGAGAGAGTATTCGTCATGCACCTAGTTAGAAAAGCGTTAGATATGAAATGAGTGAGGTATTACAGAGTAAGAATCTCGAAATAACTCCGGAAATACATCATTCAGTTAAACGATTCCACTAGTAATATAGACACGCTGTGAAGGAGCAGCTGAAAACAGAGGTGAGCATACCACGCCAACCTGAAACCATTCGTCTACAATGTCTGTAGAGAACGTAATTCCACGATACGGACAATACAGACTAACTGCAATTACGAATGATCGGAGATCATCCAAGTTATTCCGTCACTAGTTTGAAGTAGAATGGCTACATCAGAGTTCGTAACAGGATGTTTCAAATAATGAGGTGAGGGAATTCAGCATAAACAATACAAAACATCCATCAAAAGTAACACGTAACAAATAATCCGTATAGGTGGAGGATATAGGTTCCAAAACCCTCGAGTGGATTAGCCCACACTAATCAAGTAATCCATGACTTCCACCCGCAAGGGTTCGGTTATAGAGATATGGCAATATTTAAACCCGTTTGTTGTTCCTGCAATGGAGAACATCGTTATTCGTGTTACAGTTCAAGCGAAAGTGGTCGCTACCACATGACGGGAGTGAAATGAGCAGCAATCCTATAAAGTGTAAACGGAAGGGTAGAGTTGATCCAGACAGTATATCACGTGTATCACAAGGCATTTTCCATTGAATTGCATTCAGTGGGAAAAAGGAGATAAAACGCCGATAACACGGTCCTTCCCAAATGAAGATCAGTGGACGTGAAGCTGAATGCACAAGTGCCTGGGGAAGTACTTCAGACTCTATTAAAACACGGCTAATAATGAGCAGCAGCCGCCAAGGCCAGAAGTAGCACGCAGTACACTTTAGACGGAAGCTCCCTCGACCGCATGGAAAGTGTAAGATCAGGGCTGTTTAGGATCTTAAGAGATAAGTGGTAGCTAGTTCTATGAATAAATGGATTAATAAAAATCATGAATTAATTAGAACGTATAATCAACAGTGGCACAGTCGATAGGGATAGAAAAGGGAAAATTGAGGCAGCAGGGCTTTCTGGAAGGAACAACGAGTAAGTACCAATGATATACAAATGTACGGATACAGGCAGTATACAAGAATGACGGTGCCAAGGGCAGCCAGTACCTTCGGGAGGTATTTTCGAATCAAAAGGAAACGGAAGCTATCCGGAAAAAAACGGGTATTGGGTGACTGACATAACCAAGGCATGTTACTGGGTCGTCGTTCGAGGCATCAGACCTACCACTCACATCGCTTAAGGGTGAACAGGTTCACCTGTTCGGACGTGAAAATTCAGATGCATGTGGCGTGCGCTGCTGGAGTAGTGGTAACACGCTCGCCTCGCATATCAGACATGCGGATTTCAAACCCCGATAGGGCCAAGGTTATGCACTGCTGATGAGCTCTGATAAGAGCAAAACTCGAGTCCATTGCTTCCCCTCCCCCTTTGGTGCGGACTCATCATAACGATTACGCCAGGAAAGAAGAACGACTGTTCGAACGAGAGCTATGTGAGCGTGCATCCCACGAAACCCTCAACCACCAACAACTAATACAAATCAAATATACCTGCAGTCTTCATCTGAGAGCGTGGCAAGGCAGCACGTGGTACGAAACAAAAGTGAAATATGCGCTTAGGCCCATTTAAAACAAATAGCAATAAACACTATCAGGCAAGATGCAATACAGAGGTAATACAAAAATAGGGCTGCCGAGTAGGTTGAGCTGGCGCAGTGGATAGCGCGCCTGTCTGCCATCCAAGAGGTGCGCGTTCGATCCCCGGGCGACCCACAATGTCGACGGAGCAGACGCTCGAAAATACGTAGGGCTGATACGAAATTTTAAGCGAAGACATTAGTAACTGGAGGGTAAGCTAACCCCAAGTGGGAGCTAAGAAACTGGAGAACAAGCGGCAGGAAAGCAGAAGGGCGTTATGGCAAACAGGTGTAAGTAACCGCTGAGAAGTAACCGTTGACACACTGGGAGAATCAACAGAAATATAAAAATTGATTTGGGAAGAGCATAACATACTTTCTAATAATCCCCGGAAGTTACCGGATGCCGTTATCCGAGTGCTTCAATAAACTTTGCAACACAATCAATGATTCAGAGCAAATACCACAGGACTTTAGCAAATAGCTGCCCCGTAGCTGGCTCCAAGAACGACAAACGTCAAGACTCTTCGTAGTCAACCCTACGCCAAGCAGTAAAGCAACATGGCAACGGCGAGGCCCGCATATGTATAAAACTGCTGCTACTGAAAGAACACACGAGTAGCACGAGTGCGATTGAAAATTAGTTGCAGGTAGCTGGAGGGCCTACGGAAACTTCATTCACGGCACTATCGTTCGGAAAGTCCTCCTCCTGCCTAACGCAATCATTTTACTTCCTCTTCCTCTCTTCGGTGTCGCCCAACCAGAATGATTAAAGACTTTCTTGACAGTACGACGAAGTCCGCAGTAGAAAATGATATACCCATCATGAGATCCTGATAGGAAGTTAATGCAACAGCACCCATACATTCGCAAAATCATTTGCGAAAAAGGGTTGAGTGACGAGAATCATGCTGATGACGCGAACCAGGAATGAAAAAGCAACTTTCTGGTAATATTGTTCAAATGAATGAGACTTTCAGGATCCAACAGTACCAATAAAAATAAACTTCTTGCCACAAATAAAAGTAACCAGAATCGCTAATAGTAATATCCCCGAGATGTGAGTTGGTGTTGCCCAACGTAACGCCGTATGTTGAGAACATATCCGAAGGGTCAGATAGACGGCTGTGCCACGTCCCGGTTTCCCCCACAAAGTAACAACACACACAGCTATCAATCCAAAAATTATGGGGGCACCAAACACACCCGAATAGTTGCTTTCTGACACATGGAATGTGCTCTATGGATATTATTATTATGATAAGCAAATTGAGTAATCTACAGCACTCATTTGTATGCTGTCCAGAAGATACTGGAAAAGTCACACGTTCTAAAGCGCTCATTATCAACTAGTTTCGCTGGATGCGGTGATTCGCGGATGAGGAAGTTAAATTAAATCCCACCACTGACCGATATTGTTTGTTGCAATTGGCTCCGCCGGCGCCGAAGTTGGGCGCTTGGTTCGACTTTTAAACTAAGCAAAAATTTCATGGCGAAATCCCCAAGGATAGATTCAGAAGACCAGATCAGGTGACACGTACACACGCTATCGTCTGGGTAGGTATGCCCTTCCATCTTTCAGAAGTTCACCCCTTCAAAACTGTGATTTACAATGCCCCACCCCTAAAACATGGGCATGACAGTAGCGCAGAATTCCATGTTATCTGCCAACGAAAGCTCTATTTCTCACCTTGGACGGTAATACTGACTCTGCCAATCCATTCTTAATCTTTTCGACTCCCTACCCGTCCGCTTTCCCGTAGAAAACTAAATATCCCGGTGTACTGCCAGTGAAAACCGGCTGGGAACACAACATTCCAAGCTGAATCAAACGTTCGCCATGAGCCGCTCTGTGGTGGGAGACGAACAAGGAGTGAGCCTAGTACTGGCCTGTCATAAATGACATGGGGCATCACCGTCTCTAAAGACTTGATTAGCAGCTAGATAAAAACCGATAGCATGAGCAACGGTGGTATCAAGTCATAGGAAGGCTTCTCAACATATCAAAATTACATAAGGTTATTAAGTCCCCTTCCTAGAGAATGCATTGCAAAAACGACACCTCGGCTTTTCAGAGTGATGTTCACGCCATCTTACCAGGCCATACGCTGTCCAACATCTGGTCAGCGCCACCCAAAGAAACAATCAAAAACACAAACCAGTGGAAATACGTAACAGCCGACCAGACTGTCACAAACCGGAAGCCGCATTCCCTTGGATATGTACAAAAAACAACCGAACAACAGTTTGTTAGGCGGAATTCCTCACTGATACCGCTCGCAGTTAGGGACTGCGACCGCCAAGAAGCCTATCCCGCACGCGAATGGCCAAAAGATTGGGCCGCTTGCTGATCCAGCATCAAGTCTAGACCCAACAGCCAATCATGATCCAGTATCCACCGAATGCCAGTTGCCAGTGGTGCATCCAGAAGGCGTCAGAATTTCCAGAATGTCGTCGCCGAACACACTTTACACACGAGGCGCTGTACAGGTGTTTTTGACCCGGTTTTGGGCGTTAATACACGTTGTGCACCTTTTTTGGTTATTTTGACGGGAACACTTGCTTGGAAGGTTCAGACCAAGAACTAAGCTAAGAAAATACCGTTATTATCCAGTTTATGGTCACCTCGTTACCAGTTCGATACCAGTGTACAGAGATTACAGTTCCAACAGATCGGTGATCACAGATCTGAATACTTTTCACTATGGGTACTTCAAGAAGCCACAAACGGCGTTTGATATTTCTGGATTGTTTCATCTACCTATTAGCTGTGTGATAGATCTCGTCTATCATCCAAATTTTTTTGTTCATATATATGACTCAGTAAGACAAACAACATTCTTGTGTTCATAAGGTACTAAGTTGGCTGAATGTAGACTACATACACTTGACTCAGTTCAGTACATCCTTGAAGATGTTGGCCTATTGTTGCAACACTACAGACCCCGCCCACTAAGAGGATAAATTCACCTCAATCGTAGATATCCACACAAATCCGTCTCCTCATCTACTCGACTGTGAGTGAGCAAACGGCTGAAGTCTATCCGGAGGGACTTGCGATACAGACTTTGTAGATTCTCGGGGATATTGAAGGGGGGAAGGCACTGTATATCCATGTTACCGACATTAATTACTTTCAACCTTGAAATAAAACAACCCACAGTCATTCACTTAGAAGCTGAGGAATTCAAGGGATAGAACTGGAAGCTCCACAATCAACAAAAAAATAGCGTTTCAGGATCCATTGTATCAGAAACATAAATTATGATAGCTGGAACTATCAAGATGTATGTTCGATGAGCTGAATTACGGCAAACGAAGACAAGGATGAGCAAATATTTAGATATGAAATCAACGGCTTACCTGTAATGGAACTTCATCAACAACCGCCTTATAGAAACAGGTCGTTTGTGGGTACAAGGCAAAAACGGTCTAAACAAAGAACAGGTTGGAAAAAAGCAAAGCTGAAAAATAGCCCTTTAATAATGTTGCAGGACCACTTATTTTCAATGTTTAGAGGACAGCTCTAAAACCGTGAGCATACCCATATTTGTCAAGTGATGTAAGGACAACTAGGTAGTTGAAATCCAGGATATGTAATGGGTGGCCTGGTGATTCACACCACTTAAACTTAAACGCTGCATCCCAGGCACACACATACGGTTAGCCATTTCTAACCAATAATCAGTTTTATATGTACAATGGTGGTCACGGAATATCAGTTCTAGCACCATCGGAGACTTAACACTTGAGAATGTCCATAGTGTAAAAGTTCTTATTTCTTCTGGTCTTACCAACCGTTGCGAGTGGACCAAAAAACAGTTTCACAGTGCCAACCACCTCAAAACACATTAGGTTCGCATATATCGGGTTCATCCAAGGATAAGGTACTCTCAGAATCCCTGGCTTGTTTTGTTTATTGAGATGATAGGAACAAGCTGACAGGCAGACTAGCAGCATTTTGGTGCAAGTGGAGGTGGAATCCAGTGCAACGCTAGGGAAAGTCTTTCCATAGCATACCGTAACCTACAGTTCACTATTGATGAATGAGGACTGGATGGAGCAAGACGCAGGTTGACTGCCTCTAATAACTAATTCAAACAGTAGTCTAGCTTCTACACGCTCGTACTGGTATGAGGGAGCACCAAACCACCTGCATCGACTGACGCGTCCCATAAGAATAAACGCTTGAAGCCATGAGACAGGTAGGAATTTAGAGAAATTTGAGGATTTTTATTTTTTTCAGTAACCTTTTCTAACGCTGTGATTTTCATAACAGTCAGTTTGCTCACATTCAAATGAAACAATAAGGATGTTTGGTATCGACTATATGGTTGGCGTCGCAAATAATACCTCCAATTTGTCTTCACTCAGGTCTTCAATAGGAGCCGTGCTCATTCAGCACCTTCGGAGAGCTACATGATACCTGAGTGTGAACTCAAACGACCGGGATTCCACTTTTTGCCTCCCCACAACGCCGCAGAACAAACTAGTGGTATCAAAAACTTTGGCCATTTGGCCTAAAACTAAGCAGTCAGATCATCATGGGCCACTGCGGACATCACTGAAGGGCTAGCGTGAAATTTAGTGATCAAACCGTTTGAGCAACTGAGTGCTCCACGGCGGTAACCTGACCAGACCGCTTATTTTGTCAAATGGAGGGTTTTTATCAGTATGCTTACAGAAGATAACGCGTATGCCTTATGGAATACATGAGCGTTGAAAATGATTATCCAAGACGAATTATCCTGAGGAATTCCAAACGTCAACGTAAGGAGTGGCCAGAACCGGAGTGCATGTCTCCTGGACGAGTTCATCTAAAATGACTAAGAATCAATTTGTGCATCATAAGCTTTGTGTTTTCAACGTAGAACAACGTCTCTCGTAGATAAATCATGTTAAGTCCCTTCTTATTCATCAAAAGACAATGGTCCTTGTAAATCAATGATCTATGTATGGACGACGTGTCCGTGTCGGCAGGTAAAGTATATTCGATGTAATGGACGCATCCCGTCTCTCTAGCTAAATTTAGTTTCTCATCAACCTAGTATACACATAGTAAGTGGATGATTTTTGACCATTTCCAGCGAGCTCCGTTCAGGGAAAAAAGCAGTCTTCGATCGGTTCAACTCCAAAATACAGGAGCTATAATAAGGCTGATGACGGAGTGGAATCTACACACCGGATAAATGAAGGGAAAACTGGCTAATCAAGATGTGGTGACTAATGCACTGAATTCACAACACAACAACACTGACTGATGGGAGGTGAACATAGGTGAGACAACGGTAATGTGTTCCGAAAAAGGTATCGTTTAGGTATAAGAGCACTCGAGATTTACGTGGATTTTAACAGCAAGACCCCTGCAAAACTGCACAGGAAAGTGAGGTGAAACCCTCTTAAAAGACTGGAATAATGGGCCGCTAGGCTACATCTACGTAGGTCAAGGCAAAGACAGACGGAAAACATAAATCAACGAGCTGGCACACAATCGGTCCGGAAAGTTCATGCTCCGATTCCCCCATGTGTCACGTGAGGACTGGTGGGAGTACCCCGGCCCAACTGGGGATCGTCAACTAGCAAAACAACGTTATTCTGATAACAAGATTCTAGGTCCCTGAAATGTGCGTTCCATGGTTAAGTCGATGACAAAGTAGAACGGAAAGGGAGAGTAGACAGTCTTGTATTGGAAGCCTTTGACAGTTCGCTGAAAACATTTATACGACCAGGTGTGTGGAAACAGAGTGCATGGAACATATTACCATTTTGCCTAGTGTATGTCAGAGACGCGACCTATCTATGGGGTCAAAGGTTGCTTTGGAAGAAAACAATAATTGTTGGTGTGTGACATGTGTAACACTGCATAAACATTTGAAGCGATGTAAAAGTCTCTAATGGAGATTTCATCCTATGAGTAAAGCCACTCTATGCTGAAAAGCACTGTACAGCTGTTTCATCTCTACCGGAAATCATCAGCATTTTGCACCTCAAGAAACTCCAGGAAGTCTCGAACCCGTAACATTCCGGCCGATAGTTTGAACACAACCCCTCGGTCATAAGCGAATGATCAGCATAGGGATTAGCTTGTACTTAAAAAGGATATAGCGCCACTCGTCCTTCAATCACGGAACCCACATCACGTGTTGACTGGCTCCTTGAGTGACGGCTACTGAGATGGAAGTTTCACTTATCGGGTGAATTTTACCCTTCCTCTGAGCTACGTATAGCTACTTATATCAATTTATAAGAAGCTGCCAGAAGTTCATCTGGTCCAACAGCCCTATGGTATTCAAATTCGAAAGACATCGGAACCGCATAAAATGCATGAGGGCCACCGTTTGAGTGGAGCGGGTTGAATGAGAGACCTAGGTATAGAATCCGACGGCCAACTAAACTGTTGTGGAAATCGACTGGCCAGTGCCCTTGGTTCTGCTTTGTGGATTAGCTGAAGCAGCTTCCGTGCATCTCCTATTGCACTAGCCTCTATTCCTTGGAACATCTGGCTTCACCACGTCTCTCTGTGTACGGAGAGGCTTCGTTTAAGCGAATTTCAAGCACACCATCTAAGGATCCAACTTGTATCAAGAAACGATAACGACCGCTCTGAGATCCACTGATTAGTACATGCGCGCACGGAAACGCCACATGCTTCGTTTCCAGTGCCAAGTACAGCGACACTACCACCCAGTTACGATCAGTTCATTCTGAGGAGGCACCTTATAAAGCATCGCATAGTTCGTTTCGGTGAGTTCGCTTAATTTTTAAGTAATCGTTTCAGAGAGGGTTGGTGACCAATAAATCCAACGATTGTTTACCAAACCTTTCTGAAACGAAATGGAAACTTGTTTCTTGTGCTTATCATGGAAATGGATAGAAAATCAACATCGGACGATGGTATGATTTTAATCAACATCTGTACTGCAGAATGATCGACAGTCAAGTATTGGAGTCACCCGTCATAGTAAATGGTCGGTGTGGCTCTATAGTAGTTAAGTACCAGAGGGTACCAGGTATCACAACGGTGTCCACTGCACCTAAAACCTACTACTTCGGTTGGACAACTGGCGGTCAGTAGAAAGTTCTCCAAGATGTTCTTCATTATCGTCAAGCCTTGCGTGCAAACCAAACATACCAAGTCATGCCCAGCAGAATTGAGGCACCCTACGTATGCACTGAAATCTCTTCACTGTGAATAAGATGGCTGTAAGCGAAATACACTCATTTCCATGCCAATTTGGTTTTGACAGGAGACTCACCTGGAACCCATCTGAATCTCTCGTTTATGATGTTTTAAGATGGTTGTCACTTGTCGATAGTTAGTTGGTGCATGAACACAAACTATAAGCAGAGAGCGGTTATTTCCACCAGTAGGAGTCCTTAAGGAAATGGACAGGTGAACAGCACACAAGCCACTGTTCACAGGTATCCAATCAAGCATGAACCTCAGTTAAAGGCCTGAGAGCTATATCAGTACTGGCATACTCAGGTGTAGCAGTTGAAGAATTATCTAAAAGTCGCAGTCGATAGCGTCTGGGTAGTGAAGGTGTCCTCACAATGCAGAAAACATTTACGACGAAGCACCAGGAGTGCGCACAAGAGCACCTCATTGGCCAGCTTGCCAAAATCAACGAACAGTAAAACCAGGTCTGAGTAACGAGCGGGAACCGATATATCTGAGTGCTAGTGTTTCATTCAGCCGTTTCATCGAGTGGTTGAAATGCACTTGCATCTGATGTTTACGACAGAGTGATTAAACTGGAGGAAAGAGAGGTAGGAGGGGATAATGAAGAGACGTGGGAGGCGTCAGCAGTCGCATGTTTTCGCTTATTCATCCTGCGGTATGCACCGGATAAGGCAACCCGGTTGATGCCCTCATGAGATAGTCGAGGTAATATGGTATTCATTCGATGTTATTTGCTTACTTACTTACTTAGTTATTTAGTTATTTATTTATTTTATTTGTTCATTTATTTACTTATTTATTTATTTCGAGGGTAGTTGTTGCCTGAGGAACCGGAAGCAAACGTTTTAGGCGTTAGTAAACGGCTTTGGCAATTACCAACCTCTAGCGTTGTCAACTGTTTCCATCCCCCCGTGTATGCAGATAATGGCAGCAACTGCGAGAACCATATTGAACTACCACAGTTTTCTCGGGGAAAACACTACAACTACCAAGGTCAAATGTGTGCTTACGCTTTGTGAAACTGACCCAGGCAGTTCACGAGGCGTGTGATTACTCGAGTCTTCTTCGCCATACGGCGGCGAAGCATCAGCGTTGAATACTGATGTCATGCTGTCGATGATGATGATGAAACTTAGGCTGACTACAATGAATGAAGTGACAGGATCAGCGTCTCAGAGTGGAATAAATCGGGCGCCTACTTCCCGGTCAATCTCGTCTAACACAAAGAGCAACCGGGACATAAGCAAACCAAAATACATACACGTCATACACACATTTGCCGTCGACTGTTGCGCTTGTTTGTGACAATACGATCAGCAGTGATAGCTATCCCGGTGGCTCGGGTTATAATCCGATAGTGATACAATCGACTCTGCTAAGAGTTGAAATGATTGTAAATCTCGACGACAAGATGAAAGAAACTAGAGATAATCCCGAGAATGAGTCAAGTAAAATCCCTACTGAGATCGTATGATAGCGCACGGAGGTATAAATACCATTTCGTGTCACACTGTAGTCTTGACAGGACGTCTTCATTAAACTTTGACTGCAGGACTGTTGGGTATTCGACAAACTCAAAAAATCCACTAGCCGAGCCGAAGTTCGACAGTATAATTCTAAACTGCACAGTTAGATGTTCGATGCGGCCTAAACACGTACAAGTGAAAGCAAGACGTAATAAAACCAATAGGAATGTAGTTAACAGAACAGAGGAAAGATTATCACAATATACATAGCATTCACTCACCGTGCCCTTAGGGAATATGGCCTCCGGATTTGTCACTGGATTTGCCTTCCATTTTGGGAGGGGAATTACTTTGGATCGAGGAAGTGTATAGCGCCTATGACACCCACACCAAAGCGAACAAAAGTTAGGACATTAGGAGTACATACACACACCAACGAAACCAATCAAAATATGGAATTGTGTAGGAAACGTATATGGATGTATGGAAAAGTGGGGGTATAGCACCAGCGATGAGCACAAGACATGAGGAATGTTCATGCGTAAAGGATCGATGGTGATGAGTTAACACAAGAGGGAACCGTGGACTAACATCACAACACTGTCGGGCCGGATAGGTGGTTGAACCGAACTTGGGAATGAACAAACCGAGTCGAATCATAATATTTCTCACTCACTTCGGTCTGAAACACATTTAGAGGTAGAAAGTGTACGGTACGGGAGACAGTGACAAAAACGAGAACCTGGACCCAATAATTCTGATATGAGATAAAAGTGGCTCCTAGATGGATTTTTTGAAAACCGCAGCCAATGCAATACGGTGTGCTATAATAACTGTCGATAACCTGACCCAATTCCTTTAACGAACGTTTAATGTTACTACACGTTTGAAACGTTCACCGTGCTGCATTTTTTCAGGGGGACTTCGAAGACGTCTTTATGGTATAGCTGCCTCCATACGTTCGGCATAGCCGTAGGTGAATGACAAAGCTGGAAAATTAGTAAATTCGTCGTTTTGGCCCACTGAAATACTCGCAGAAGGCCCATTGCATTTGCCGAAGATATTTTGCTCAACGCCTTCTGGTGATGGTACTCTCACTCAATTGAAGGTGCTAAAACGAGTGTCAAGTGCTTTGGCTTGGTTGACAGTCCATTGGCCATATACAGTCGTTGACGAATCCCCTATTCCAACAACTTCGGCAGACTGCCACTTTCGATTGGTCACGATGGCAGCGAAAAATCCCTACATTTTCCCCGCTAACTTTCAGATTGTACTTAAATGTGCAAAGGCACAACGAATTAGCGCCCAGATCACCACTTGTACCGCATTCCGAAAAAAACTCCATGAATTTCACACAGATAAAGTTTTCTCCACGCATGCATGGGAAGCGCTGCGACAGTTACAAACTCCCGACTGAAGCAAATAACAAGCAAGCTGGAGTCCCGGAAATGAGAAAGCACCTCTCTACTTGATGCTAGAATTTTCAAACCCTTCCCTTTGTATATTGCACGACTAGTACGCATGGTTCCTCCGATTGTCTTCGGGCTCAAACAACCCTTTAGGAACGAAAACGTGTGCAGACCCTAGGTGCCGAAACACCGTACTGGCTGTATCACTCTGGACCTAAAAACAGGTTTCGGTCAAAAGAGTGCTGTAGTAGTTATCAGTCCCAGTACGTTTATCCCGTGGGAATTATATCTCCGAGGATCGTGTCAATTCGTTTTAAAGCTGATGCGTACAAACTCACCATTATCTCAATATGTACACAGTTGGTCAAACGTCAAATTTGCGACCACGTCCAGGTGGTTTTCACCAGATGCCAGAACGCAACACGTCCGAAACCACCGGAAACTGGGATGTGCAGACGGGTCTGGTTGATGACACCAGGTGTCACATCATCGAACGTTGTCTTTGATCAAGGACGTCAGAGGTTGACATCTGGTCCGAGGTGTGTGTCTAGCAGGCTCTTCAAACACCAAAAAAGCCTCCTAATGCCATACTCACGCGGTGAAATAACAGCTCCGCAATCCAACTATATCCTGGCTCCGTGGAGCTGGACGACTGTAAAGTGTAACAAGGAGGGTAGACCACATGTCTGTAGATGCAAAACTCGAGCCCAGCTTAGAAACGCAACGAACTGTGTCGCAATAAGCGCCTTAATAATCGTTTGCTCGAACAGATCGAGCATCGTTGGGCAGTAAACGCTAATGGTGATTTGGGAACCCAGCTGGAAGAGTCAATATTCGACAGCACACCTAATACCTTAGCCCAACTAGCCACTGCCCTATGTTGCAGCTAAGATTGGATGCCACAAAACCTCCAGCGCTTGCCAAAGTATCCTGCCATTATACATTATCAGATTACCGGTCTGTGTAAGATGAAGTGTGCAGTCGGAACTGACCCCAACCACTACTCCGTGGAGACGATGGAGAACAAGGACAATGCTGTCAACGGTGACAGCTCCGGGGAACAATGCGGTCTGATAAACGACTCCGCAAAAAAAACACCAAGAACCGCGGGCACATCTAGGGGACTAAGCAGGGGAGCATGCTCCTTGGCGGAAAAATCACCAAATGTGTTGAGCATGCAAGCCCAGATGAGCAGTCCACCACCGTCACGTCGTCGGCACCCTCAACACAAGACAAATCGACTGTACCAACCAGCAACATCATCATGGACGAGTAGGCACGAGGACTGACATACTGTCAGGTTACCCAAGCCTAGACAGCAGCAGTCGAGATGCTGAGGTCGGATTCGAACCACGGACTTTCCGGTCCGTAATTTGGCGCCTTAAACACTGAGCTATCTCGAGCTCATAATGGACGGCAATACAGTAGTGAAAACTGGTGCTTAAATGCCATACAGCGATGGGCAAAGAATGCCCTATCAAATGGTAAAGAAGAGAGGGATGAAAACTTATTGCAAAGAGCCTTATACCCCTAAAAACAGCCAGCAATGAGGTGTCTACACCTTCAAGAATTATTGAGATAAACACACCTGTGGAGAGAGATCGTCTTTTTCGAAACTCACCCAACACAAGCGCACGACAATGAGCATTAGCTAGGCAGTTCGGCTAAGTGACAGCAACTCACTACAGATCGCTTACGTGCCATGTCCTGCAGGGTTTACAGCCGCGCGCAAAAACTGTGTACACCCTAAGCAGGACGGTGCGAAGATTCTACAGCACCATCACGTCGCGTTGCCACATAATGGTTTGCCCTCTGCGAACTTCCCGCCTGACGGACAACAAGGGTTTAGAGTGGAAAACGTGGCTTTCTTTAGTAGGCGGAGGGCGAACGAAAGTAGTACACGCTCCAACCACCTGAACCTGATAAGTCATATCTGCTGCTCGAGTGGACTGTATTCACCACCTAGCACTCGCTTATGGACTATACATGCTGCAGCCAGACTAACGGCTTCCCTACAAAGAGGATATCGGCGACCAAGTATCTGATAATGCTTGAGATCTTCAGACTGGAGGCAAGTTTCGCAGCAACAGAGTAGGACTGTTCTCACTATCGTTTTGTAGACGAGACCCCTTAACCTCAATGCTATTCATTTCTGTCGGCAAAAGTACGGCAAGTTGGCAAAAACGGCTCGTGCCTTGCGTATACACTGACATTGGCTACACTGTCACAGCAACGGACAAGTGAACCTATCAAAAAACTATAGCCCTTCATTCTGAAGTTTCGAAAGGCTTCATATCAACACGAAATCCTGAAGTAAGACCTTGCATTTTGAAGATGCAGACCGCATGCCGAATCATGGGGTAGGTTGTGCACACGTATGATAGTCAAACAACAGAACAATATTATCCCCATCATCGAAGTCTACCAATCTTTCTCAGACATAACTTCCGTCCTTGGAGAGTGTATCCTGAGATAGTGTCGAATCGAACAAAATGGGGAGAGAGGATATCCCTATCGAACACCACTAGTTGTGGGGAAACTTCTGGATAACTCAGCGTCAACCCCAGAGCGACTAGAAGTATGGGAATAAATGATACGAAGAACATTCACATATACTTGGTCAACGAGGAATGCCCTAGGGGTTTGTGAAAGAGCCAAACTGCCTACGGATTCGAAGGTTCCTTTGAAGTTAAGGGAAACCGCTACAGTTGGTCGGCGGTGCGGGTAACGCTGCGCAAGCACTAGATGTAATGTGAAGATGTTTGTACATATCCAACTTGGTGGAAATTCTGCCTGGCGCTCTCGGAGTTGCGTCCCGCGTAATATGGTCAGACTTCGCAGGATTACTGAAGCTAGCATCCGTTCTACAACTGGAGTGAGGCTTGTGTCCCTATGGTTGCAGCAGCCGCTTCTTTGAATAAAGATACAATTACTGATCTGCCCCAGATTGGTGAAAGACATTCTTGTTCGTAAATTAGTTTAAACAACCCGGTCAAGGCAAAACACAACAAACAACGGTTGTGGGGGCCTATCAAGCCTAGCGGCCGATGGTGCCTCAAGGCAGAATGGCATATTAGTAGTTGAGAAACTGAGGGAGGGCCTAGACTCATACCACAGCTAAAGATAAGCGGGTTCAATGGAAGGAAAGGACATAGACGCAGGTGGCTAACAAACTGTTGTGCAAAAAATTCAACCACTTAGTTAAGTGACCAGTTCCTCACATATGTTAAATCTCCAGTAGTATCCCGGATAACCTCACTAACAGCCGATTCCTTCGGTACTGGAAAAGGTTCCGGACAATCCCAACTCATCATCATCATCAGCATCACCATTCTCAGCGGCAAGAATCGCGTACTTGTCGTACAGTGGTTGTAGCTGCCACAATTTCTTCCATCGATGATTTGGGGAGGTAGGGTAGGTTGCTGCGCATTGGAGGCGGGAGCTGGTAAATTGGTGCGTAAATACAGGTCTGTCAGTGGACTGTTAAGTGGGGGATTGGGAAGGGGGCTATGCATTGAAGACAATAGCTTGGATGAATGAGCGCGATGGGGCCATGTCTGACAATGTCTCTAACCACTGACACGGCCCGTCTCGGGTTCCTCATCCTGGGAGCCGGTAATTGCCACCTGAGTTTGCTGGTACTGGCTTACACACTTCGCTGCCAAGTCATTGTTTGACCTACTCTGGCTCGTTTCCACCTCCCGCGTGGTTCTGCAAAAAGAACCCTTCGAGGAAGTCGGTCGACTGACATGCGGAGCACGTGGCCAAGCCATCGCAACCTATGCAGTGTGACCAGTCTATCTGTCTTGGGCGAGCTTTTCTTCCGAGCACCATTCGACGTATTTCAGCATTGCTGATCTGGTGTTTCCATCAGAATCGAGCAATGCTCCGAAGGCATCGATCGTCAAACACTGAAAGTCTTTTGACGTCCTCGGTGCGCAACGACCAGGTTTCTGATCCGTATAGCAATATGGATCGCAACGCAACATTGTAAACTCGAACCTTGACGGACAAGCTGATGTCACGCCTACGCCACAGGTGACGTAGGTTCACAGAAGTTGCTCTGGCCCTCCCAATCAGGATGGAAATACCATCTTTCGCGAGACCACCGGGACTGATACAGCTGTCTAGGTAGACAAACTTGTCTTCTACCACAAGCGGCTCATCCGCAATAATGAGACTAGGGTTCGAGCCTACCCAGTCTTGCCGTAGCACTTTACACTTTGCAGTTGTGAAGCGCATGCCAAACCATGAGGCAGAATTATTTAGATTATTTAATATTGTTTGAATTACCCCGGGGTCAGATCCAAGAAGAGCTATGTCGTCTGCGTACTCGATAACTGACGGACGCCCCGGGAAAACTTCGACCCCACAGGCATTAGAGGCTGGTAGTGAGTCTTCCATGATCGTATCAATGACGAAGTTGAACAGGAATGGTGAAAAAGGACAGCCCTGTCTGACACCACTTGATGTGGTGAACTCAGAAGAGAGCTTCCCGTAAGCGTTCACGCTGCCGCGGGAGTTGGCACACAGCGCCTTAAGGAAGGTCTTAAATTTGTGGGGGACACCTCTGCTCCACAGACACTGCCATAGTGCCTGACGGCACACAGAGTCAAAGCCAGTCTTCAAGTCATGGAAGAAAACCATTGTTGGTTGCTGGAAAGTGTCGCTGTTCCAAAATCTGCCGGAGGGTGAAGATGTGATCGATGCATCCCCTTTCAGGGCGGAACCCAGCTTGGTTTTCGCGGATCTGCCTCTCTCTGAGTTCAGTCAACCGTCGAAGGATAAGGCCAGATAGGACCTGCGATGCCACAGCTACCGGGCTGATGGCACGGTGGTTTTCACACAGCGTCCGCGAACCCTGTTTGAAGATAGGAATAACTGTCGACATTCCCCACTCTGCAGGCACCTCCTCTTTGTTCCATATAGCACCAATAAGCTTTGTCAGATGGGTCACCAGGGATTCTCCGCCTTCTTTGAAGAGGGCTGGATAGAGACCGTCCGGTCTTGGTGCCTTCTCCCGTACGGATGTTACGTACTTCATTACTTCTTCCGATGGGCTGTCAAGGTTTACATTCCATTCGCCCGTATGCACTTTCCCCACAGGCTGGGTTGCAGGAGGCCAGCTAAACTGTTCTTTGAAGTGTTCGGCCCATCTTTCCAGTCGACGTTTTTGCGAGTAAATTAATGAGCCGCCTTCTTTACTTATCATTTCGCTGACCGTTGCTCTCCTAGGGCCAGTCGATTGTATCAGTCGGTATAGGGCACGGCTGTTTCCGGTAGCAAAAAACCTTCTCCATCTCCGAGCTTTCGATGTCCACCAGAGCTTTCGCTCTTTGCTCAGGCTCTTCACCATTCGGCGTTTGAGGGATTTGCGCGCACCGTCGTACTCGTTGCCCGCTGGTATCGACTTCCTGGTAGCAATCTTGGATAGCGATCTCGACGACATCCCCGCCGTCGGATGGCGAGGAAGTACGACTGACCTCTCCTCAGAATGCGGCTTTTAAAGCTTTGTGTTGGCCAGTTTGGTAAGACTGTTATCCTGAGTCAGAAAGTTCTTCAACTTCTAAACGAGGAATGTGTTTATTTGGCCTCCTCGGGAAAATCGTTCAGCTGTAGCACCCTTTCAGTGCCTAGCTGCCATGCCAGATGGAAGCACAAGGGTTGGGATACTGCCAAGTTGCCCAAGTCTAGAGAGGGGAAGTCGAGAGGCAGAGGTCGGGTTCGAACCACGGGCCTTCCAGTTAGTAAATTCTAGCTCTAAACATTGATCCATCTCGCCCCACCCTCGGGAAACTTATAGAAAATTTACACCGCACGAGAGCGCGATCTGAATCAATATGGATGACTCAGAAAGATCGACAATCAAGAATAGGGTCACGACAACGAGTGCTAATGGCTACGTAGACAGTCTGATTCCATGGTCGTTCATCAGTACGGGAACGGTAGGTAGCACAACAGTGTCTGAATTCAGAACTACTGAGGAAGAATTGATGACTACCACAAAGCTGAAAAAGATGGCCAGCGTTGCCATTACATCTGGGATTCGAGTTGAACAGGCCACCAATTCGCGTCGGACATGATAACAAGTCCTGCTTGTGCACTGAAATAACTGGCGACCAGGACAATATCTAAGCCCCGCATGCAAGAACAGCAAGTTTCCGGTGGAGAGCACAGTTCACTAAATCAGAGTGAAACGACCCGACTGTTGATACCAAGCGACGCCCGATGTGGCATGAGGTTATTTCTGGTTGTAGGGATTTTGCCAGGGAGGATACTGGGTCTTCAACCGAAATCTGTATTCCAAACGTCTGATCACAATGCAGCGGTGTTCGGCGGGAAATGCCAGTGAATTTCGTTTTTTAAATAACAAGTAACCGCACACGTTTCAACTCCCAGATTGGAGGGCCAAGAGACTGTACTGGTTTGACCTCTATCCATTGGTCAAAATGGGAAGAGAGACTGTGGACTTCCCACGGACGACTCTCAGTATAACTCAATGGGTCACAGAGATGCACAACCACCAAACGACAATGAGGTCCAGTCTCTTTGACACTCTATCACACCATCAAAGCAAGAGAATGTAGTGAGCAAAAACCGATTGACAAAACGAAAAATCACTAGAAGATGGTGCTTCCGAGGAAATCTAAAGGACAGACTTCACGGCACCATTAGACCCTCCCCATCAGTTGTGCTGTTCCAGGTAGAAAGCGAAACTATTCCCATCCGACTGGAGCACTTTAATGTTGCCGCTGTTCCCCGAGAAAGGCAACAACACAATCAGAGAGAACCATCGGGCGTCCACTCACAAGATACGGCTGCGAAGAACTTCACAGCGGTCAAGTTAAACCGTTTTCTAACAAAAGAGCCTTATCGTACCGATTCTAACTAAAAAGGGATTTGGTGCCATAAAAGTTGTATCGATCGGACCTCAGCTTGCAACAAATACTGGAATATTACCCAAACTTCTGGTAATTAACGATAACCATTCACACAAGCTTTGACTCAGTGGACCAAGATGCCCCAAACGACCGATCATCATCCAAGTTGATAGGCCTAATTGGGTCGAACGACCTCACTACAAAAGGCCAACTAAGTGTGTACGACGAGCAGCCAGGCGACTTCAATGCTCGCAACAGAGCCCAACGGGAACGTTCACCATCCCCAGTCCCTTCCGACTAGGCCATCAACTGGATAACAGAATAAGACCTTGGGGGTTACAACGAAGTGCGATTGAGCAACAGCCTAGGGATATTTGATCTCGACTACGCCGACAACACTGTTCTCCTTGGTAGTGAATTTAAAAGCATTCGTCCTGCATTTGATCGTAGCAAGCACCACACTGCTATGACCAGTCCGGAGATTAATTCCACCATAATAACGGCAGTGAAGCATCGGTGTTGAACACTGATTTCATGCTGTCGATGATGATGATGATGAATAGGTACATGTTCAACTGTT
This sequence comes from Opisthorchis felineus, assembly GCA_004794785.1. Taxonomy (NCBI): domain Eukaryota; kingdom Metazoa; phylum Platyhelminthes; class Trematoda; order Opisthorchiida; family Opisthorchiidae; genus Opisthorchis; species Opisthorchis felineus. The sequence continues at coordinate 419,388 of SJOL01006361.1, read as the reverse complement.
CCAAAGGGCTTAAGAGCGTCGCTCACGCTGGAAGACTATCATCCAAAAGACTGGAGCCTCCAATAGATCTGATCCCTCAATCCATCTAATGGTAGGGCCAAGGACGAAGTCAAAAGCTGTCACAACAGGAAGGATTTCCTTCAATCGAAGAACGTCTTGTGGCGAAGAAAGGGACTCAGTCTTGGAACAAGGCTCGGGAGCTGCTGCTCACCTCAGCCTATTTTACGGGTGTGAAACCTCACGCTTAGCGGCCGGCCCGACAGCTTGAAGCTTCTGGCCACTGGGTCATCAGTAAACCAAGGTAGCGCGATCTCCTGTCCAACTGCGATGTTCTCCGACGCTGCACCTGTATAACGCAACGCTGTGCGTATCTGTAGCCGTAGACAGTGCACTGATCCGACCACGTTTCTCTGAACTCGGAAGAGAACTAGTGGTTCAATCAGGCGTCACTCCGTTTAGAAGTCACGTATACGAGAAAATGTGTGCAAAACAGTTATCATAAACTTGATACCCATTGTTAACTTCATAGGTTATGAAGATTCGCACACCTAGGGAGTGACATTTTTACATACTGCGCTTCAAGAACGATCGTAAAGCCATATCGCAGGGATCCTCTGCTGTGGCTCCGTACACACTTCAATGAAATGGTGTACAATACAATGAGCCTCCAACCAGAACAGGTAATTCGGTGACTTAGTCGAACGAATATCACTTCTACGCGGTAGCACTTCCAAAGCAGAACAAAGCACAGACGCCTAGTGGCTATGCACTTGGAAGGCAAGTTTGACGTTTTTGGTAAACTTCAGTCCGCATACTTAAGACAGATTGTTGAATAATTCGTCGAAGGTTCCGGTGCACACACTGCCCAAGCTCAAATAACTATTTTACACCTCGAGACTGACAGTAAAGAGTTTTCAGCAGATAGACGATGGTTTTGATGACAGAATTTGAGGGTACTATACATGTTGCCCGTGAGCGATTCACCCAGGCGTGAAAAAATCCGGAAGTTATTCAAATGGTGAGATGCAAGACAACTATCAAGCACCATCTCTGATGTGAAAACCCCAACGAAATCGCCGCTTTTGACAAATCCCATCAAGGCGAACTGCAACTAACCGACAAAAGACTTAAGAACCCTGCAGGGGCGATGATACATCTTTGCTGGTAACCGTATAACAGACTCACTGGAAAAATTCACAAGTACTGCCTTCTCGGACTTAAGGTCACCTACTTTACATGAAGTTTGGCCCAGGAACAATGTCGTACTTCTGCTAGTACGAATGCCTGGTATATACACAGCATTTTCAGACACTGCATTACCATTTTACGTGCGAGATTGCACCTCCCTAAGCCTAGCTATGAAGGCTGTAAGTAAAAAGCGTGTAGTCGACTGATGATTTACTTGGACGGAAATAATCAGATTTCACTTGTCTTCAAACTGCTAAAACAATTAAGTCTGGAAAGTTCAGCTTCACAAAAACCCATCAGCAACAAGTGGAACGTCGGCAGCGTGTCTCACTGTAGTATCGATGAGTAAACTAACCGAAAATGTGAAAGACGAGTAACAGGAGAGCCAGTGGAGAGCTCGGTGCATATTGTGTGAACATAAAGTGTAAGTTGCGCATTACTATGGAGAATATCCTACTGTGCAAGGCTGTTTCAGAGAATAAAATGTAACAGGTTGATCACCTGTGCTTATAAAGTTCCTAACCCATTCACCCAGTGCAAACGGGCGACTGTCAGGTGAACATCTCTCTCGAGATTAGCAGGACAGGGGTTCACATGGGGCCGCAAGAAGACAAACGATATAAAGTGGGCCGGCGTCCGACAGTTCTCCTCCTTAGTCACCAATTTTACTTGTGAGATAGGACCTCCTACCAGCAAGATACATTTGGGTTCGATAGACATCAGACATATGCCCGTATCCCTGGACGGTATAAGTTCAGAAAACATGTGTGTTCGTGGGCTCTTGAGTGCAAGGATCGATATGGGGCTCCATATGTTCAACCCAAAGAGATCGATGAGTCTCCGTCGATTTTGCTATCCGTTTACGAGGGGCTGCTGTACAGATAAGCGGACGAATCCAGAAAAGATATCTGGTCATCAGGGATCCCACTCCTTCAGCCTTAGAGGTTTACCAATTTTCGCATCCGGTAATTACATTCACCTTATCTTGGCGCCGGACGTGGAGCCAAATGATATCATGGTGTCACTACTACTCCAGCAGGACCACTCGTGTTAGCGATTTCTTGTTCGACAGGTTGGCTTAAATTTATCCTGGGTAGACATTACGGGATATCGAAGCACTGAATCAGCCTCCCGAAGAAAGTGCACAGAAATGCCAGAATTAAGGAAGCCAATAAGATTCGGCCTACAACAGGCTGCGCATGCAAAATCACATTCAACTGTAACTCCACTCACACTTTACCCTCCTCAGCGTCCACATCTTCTACCTGGTAAGTTCTTTTTTCAGCGTCGTAACTGACAACTTCGGCCAGAATACAGCCTTCAGATAAATTGCATGCGGCAGTTGCTGCAACATCTGGTTCAGGTACCAGAGCCGCCACCTGATCACCAGCCTGCGCTGTGGTACTTGCAGAAGCAGGAATGGAACCACACAATGGCGGCGCCCTTCAGAGAGGTCAATGACAGGGGGTTTGAACTCCTTACTTCTCTCCAGATTTTCCAACCCACATTGGTATGGATTTTGCATTCTCTTGTAATACGGACATCAATACCCCTCGACGAAAATTCCGCGGACCCAAAGCCAATCCTGAGAAATGATTAATAATGAAGATACTTAAAATGAAACTCACGCATTTCGTGTTCTACCTGATGGATTTGTGAGACTTTGTTTAACGCATTCATCAACGAGCTAATAAATGATTAACAAGCAAAGTTAGGACGATACATACGTCTTCTGACGCTGAGCTTCAGCGATGGCTTGAGCGTAGAGGGACTTCAGCTGCGGCTTATTCACTTAAACATTAACAATGAACGAAACCAAACACGCAAACCAACCCTTAGAAGAGCGCTGCTTGCGACGCAAAGCGTCCAAATTAGAGAGCGTTGTTCTACCTTCTGAAACTTCTTTCTGTGGTGAGGATATATACAGTTAGATGAAAACAAACCACTGCTTTTTTGCAAAGTGATAAAAAATCCTTGGTATATTCGCGCAGTTGCTCTTGTCCGGACGTCAGCGAACCCATATCCTGTGTAGGATAGACACGACTGAAAAGATTACCGAAGTGGAGTTAAGAATGGAGGTCTGTCTCAGTTACCAGCGCGAGTTACAGGTAAAACGTCAACAGATAAGTGTGGAAAAGATTTTGGGTTGTAACTAGTCTGTTGACTTCGGTATGCGGTAAAACTATCGATGGCCTATGAATCCACTTTTTACCTGCTTTGCCTCTTAAAAAGTGGTGGTAAGGGAGGTCTAGTTTTGACACAGCAATGCGGATACATGAACATAGTTCCTGAGGAAGTGTTTTCTGTTTTTTATGACTCGGAAGGCCACAAGATGGGGTAAGACAAACTGGATACATGATACGTAAAAAACAGCAGCAAAACAAAGCGACGCCTACATAATTGGGTTCCGGTTACCAGTGACATGAGATCATGCCACTGACCGCATGTGTTAAGAGGCGGAGTGGTCCACTGCAGACCTAAAGGCGCAAGAGATACATTATCGACCACAAAGAGTTACGTAGCATGACAGCAATCGCGGCAACCATTGCGGTAGTCCGGTGTTGCATAGGTCACGGTTGGCTGGATGGCACTTCAGAGACTATTTGAAGACAAGCCCCGACTATTACATTTCTGATCGCTATATCAAGTCACCACAGATCATGTTCGCGTATTCGCTGACTGACATGCCTGGTCGCATATCCAATATAATCCACTCATAGCAGCAAAACGAACAGACCAATGTGTGTGGTATTAGGAAAAATGACGTGTTCGGCTGAAAACTTGGACTGGAGTGGGGATACGCAGAAGTTCTGTTTGGTGCTACACAATCTGCGGTCTGGCAAGCTGGCTGGTTGGTCGCCTTCGAGATGGATATTTCCTCCGGCGATTGAAAGTTGCAGCGCTGTTTTTAGTCTGCTGATGTTGCGCTCAATTAAGTCTTCATTAAGCTTTTTTCTGTGCAACATGTCCACGCACTAGAATGCCATCAGTCGAATTTTAACGCCCCACTAGAATGGAAACGGATGGGGTTGGGTCGTTGTTTCTGGGACACGATGATGGTGAACTCCAAGCCACGAGTTCCAGAAACTGACAAACCTGCGTCAAACTTAAAGTGGCTGAGGATGTACAAGCGCTCCACTCCTGAACGGAGAAGTGGTGACCACTCCACATGTCGTTGTTGAACAGCAACAGCCCAATATGAGTCCTCCTCATCTTATGCGACACACCATGATCAGTCGCATCCAAGGCAGCGACGATATCGAGGAAAGTGATTTACTGGTCCGAATATTCAAGCATTCCAAGACTGGTCACATACTTGTGGCACACAATACTTGGAAGGCTATCGGAATGAGCTAGCTGAACGACCTGTATATGGGGTCAAGGATATCCGCGACTGACACGTAGGTTAGTACAGATACCACTTTCAAGGCCTTTCCCCCTCTTTCCCACCGAGGAGTAAGCCACCGAAAGAAACCTTATTTCCCATAGGTGGGTACGCGGTGATAGGTTCCACGACGTTGATCACCGCACGAGACGGTCCAAAGCGCTGCGTAGAAGGCCCAGGCCGTCGCCGCTGCAAGACTGGATCTTCGTGATCGGATCATTAATGAAGAGGATCAACAGTGGGAGATCGAGGGTCGAAGAGTGTAAGACGACGCTACGTACAATTCGTCATAATGACACATTCTCTATGGCTCTAAAAGATAGGTGTCATCTAAAAAAGTTCGATATCTAGTACAGAATGTTGCTTCCGAGTCCACCAGGCTTCACGGGCAGCGCGAACGCTCATTCAGCTGTAGGACCCTTTCAGTGCCTGACTGCCATGCCACCCGAAGGAAGCTGGGATACTGCAAGGTTACCCAAGCCTAGACAGTGGAAGTCGAGAGGCAGAAGTCGGGTTCGAACCACGGACCTTCCGGTCAGTGAATTCGCGCTCTAACCACTGAGCCATCTCGCCCGAACGCTCACTTTCACTTGACGTCTGATAATCCGTCGGGCCAAATTATATCCGGGACCAGCGTGAATAGTTCTCCGAGATGCAAGTAGTGCTATTGTTCTGTCTGATAACCAGTGCTTGAGCGGACCTGGTAGCGCAGTGCCAGCAGCACTGTACAAATATGTGGCGATTCCGTTCCCGCATTAATTCACATCCGACGGTAGAGCAGTTGGAAGAGACCCCAGAAAACTATTCTAATAAATTCGTCTAGCGTCGGGATCTGCCATTCTTTCAATTGCCCTTTCAACTGCGGCCCTGGAAAACGAAGAGAGGAGCGATTTCGGAGAAGTGTGTGGTCGGAAACCACATGTGTTTCAAAACGAGCAACAATCAGCTGTTGATCCCCGCCATCGATAACTGATGGCGATGTAATCAATTTGGGTTCGTGAATGGCACGCTGTTGGATGACGCCATGTAGTCAGACGACTTCGGTTGTTTTGAAAGTTAGTACTGCACAGCGGTCAGCACATAGCTGAACCACTCGTTCGCCATACGTAACAAGTCTAGTTCATGCCGGCCACCCAAAGGAGTCTCAGGTTCGCTAAGTCTGCCCACTTGTGTATTCAGGTCTCCGAATTTCACAACAGGGCATTCAAGGCGTCATAAAACTTGTCTTTTATGGTGTAAGAGCTACAGTCGATTGAGGCGTAAACAGACATGACAGACAGCGATAAGCTTCCTGCTTGTGACTCTTTCACGAACGTTGCAAGACGAACCGGAGAGAGGCGACTTTAAACGGGTGTCCAGTCAAGCAAGGATCCTTACGCAGGTGAATTAGGACCACACCGACCGTGCACATCCTGCAGCAGTGGTCTCTGGATCACCAGACGTGCGCCGCTGGAAGCGAGTGGAAAGAAATGGAGCAGTTGGCTCAGCCACTCTGCTAGTACCTTGAATTCTTGTTTATGAGACACAGCACATATGAATATCAAGCGAGTCCTGTGAGAGCAAGAGCAGCTTAATGTCGTGCTTGCTTCAGAGTACGAACATTAAAAGCAGCCAAGTAGTCTGGGGGTCTAGGGTTGAAGATTGATTTCGAGATGTCTGAGGCTGTCAGCGCCTGCTGATGAGCAGATGTTACTTCTCAAACCGATGCAAGACGAATAGGGTCGCCAGTCCTAGTTGATGGGTCTACAGGGACAAAATTAGTAATGGACTGGGAGGAAGGAGAAAAAAGTATTTCAATCAGAAAAAGAAAGGCGTCAGGAGTAGCTAGTCTTTGCCTACCCGACCTGCTGCATGCGACAAGCAAGGCGACCTGACTGACGACGGCCAATGTGACATGAGATTGTTTGTAAGTGTGGGATTCATGGTTGTGCGTGGGTTGGGATGTTGCCATGGCACCCAGACCTCGACAGGAGGACGGTTGTGGTCCTCGACCAAAGCCTTCGGTCCAAAAATATGGTCGCAAGGCAGCGGTATTTGGCGGGGAGTGCAAATGCATTACCATTTTGAGGAACAAGTCGCCACGCCTGTTCTAACCCTCAACCTGGAGGGCCAGGGGACTGTGTTGGTCAGACCTCTAACTACTGACCAGCCTGGTATGAGAGACTGCGAGTGTCGCACGGACAATGGGCCGCGGAGGTACACAAACCGCCACACCACGGTAATGTCCAGTCTCTTCGTGACGGCGCTAACCACTCACGATGCCCAGGTTGGTGCCAACAGGTTGATACATGCCAACCGTTTCACTGAGAAGGAGTAAGTTAAAACACGACGGTATTATTCTCGAAGTCTAGCGGAAGTGAACAATCTACAGATGGATCTGTCAACGTGAGCTCAAACACGGGACCAATTGCTAAATGCGCCAGGATCACTTGCAGTTAGGTCTACTGGGCACGTTTGATCATCACCGACTTGGGGCAAGACCTCAAGATAAGGATTTGGGGATGAATATTCCAAGCCGATAAGCAGCAAAACATACAAAACGCTCTGTTCATACTTAAATTAGCGTCCTCTAACAGTATTTCGACGGTCCTTGTCCCCTTATAATATAAACATGTAGAAACTTGGAGCGATGTGGTCAAGAGGGACATCCGGAAGCTTAAATTTGTCGAGGGACTGTTTTCTAGGGGTGGAGTGTAAATCGTCTGCTGCATCACGTCAGACTCTGGGGCTTGAACCTTTATTCCTGGGAAGACTACGGGTAAGTTCCACCTCAGACCAGGCCATCAACAGTTTCGCCTCCGTGAGAACGAGGAGGTCACACGTTAACATCGCCCATACATGTTACTAGAATATATTCTAGTAGCATCTATAGATGCTCAAAAACAGTTTTTCAACAACCTGTCGATTAATGCCTAGAATAACCCACCAGCACAGCTGATAGAAGCCCAATCTGAAAGGATGCTCAAAGCAGTTCCGGACAAGGAACGGGGAAGGCTGGTTCCTGGGATGACCTGGGAGGGGCGCATGATAATCGTTCAGCTGTAGCACCCTTCCGGTGCCTAGCTGCCATGCCACCCGAAGGAAGCACGAGGGCTGAGATACTGCCAGGTTGCCCAAGACAGGGGAAGTCGAGAGGCAGATGTCGGGTTCGAACCACGGACCTTCCGGTCAGTAAACTGGCGCTCTAACCACTTGAGCCATCTCGCATGAACTGAGCCCTTTAACGTTTTTTTATGGAACATGCTCCAGGGTCCTTCCTTAAGACACTCTAATCGGTAGAAGTTCTCCTTCTTCTTATCCCGTACGTGATATCTATATACAGCATATCTATAGATATATATAGATAGGTTTACACATTTTGATTTTATTGATGATACAAAAAGCGACTCTTCCTCTGATTAACTCCGGGAAGATAGTTAGCTGCTAGCCTTTCAGTTTGAGCAGGCATGAGAGCTTTTTGTCGCTCTTTAAGATGCTATTCCCTCGCTCTCTCTCAAGGCGCCGGAAGTTGTGCTCTATGTCATCACCAGCACTTAGCTTGCTCGGGGGCGTTAGATACGCACATCAGTGCGGTATCCTGCAGTTTTTAAGTGTGTGGGAGTTAGGCAGAACCCTGGAGATTCTAAACCGAAACCAACGTTTACAATCTCCTGTCGCCCATAGGCGGTGCAAAGACCACATGCCTCAAGTGTATGTAGTTGGCTGGGCGATCGGGCGGTTGGCTCGTCCAGCATCAGGACGAGTCCTGAGTGGTGGAAAATGGGGATTCGACAGCCAATCGCACTCCAGTATCCAGTGCGTGCCAGTTTCCAATTACCAATCCAAATGCAGTAAATGATCAGGATGATGCTTTACATGGTTACTCTATTGTTCCCGCTTTTCTATTCTTCGGAACGAGCCCAAATTTAGCAGTGGTACACAACATCCCGGTCTCTTCCCTTCTGAGCTGTCGGTTTTACCCCAAAAAGATGTTGCCACTATTCCGTCATGTATACCCGTAGGAAGACAGTGACCCCGAGAAACATTGATCGCCAGAGGAGTCCGAATAATGCGTCGTATGCGTATTCCACTGTTACAATCAGGGTAACTCACCAGGTTGATTCACAAGAGAAGCGCAGGACAGGAAGCCCACGAAGTTATTACATGAGATATAACTCCTTGCCGCTGCTATTTAGAACACTTGTGGCTCCAGCCCTGTAAGGTAGGGATTCGTATCGTCTTTGTCAAAGACAATGGTGCCACTTTAACTTGGCCTGCCGATGCCGGTAATGACCTTGCCTTCCTTGAATCTGGTTCATCTAACATGCTCAAGATGACCGTACACGTGATGGCGAAGACTGCGATTCAGCAAGTCCCGTAGGTCATCATCAAGATGCGGTCGCTTTTGCCCTACTTTCCCCGGGCAAATCTGCCTGCAAGCTCGCCACTGGGCTTCGATACCAACATTTGCTAGTATCGACAGCATCATAGCTCCATGGTGAGCAGGGGCAACTCAGCCGTTCGTTCTCCATCAACTGAAGGAAAACTATGAGGCTGGTGCGCCCCCCTAAATGGCAAATGCTGCTGACCACCTACACACCATTTTTACGCTAACTTCAGTTTCTTCGTGGTTCGCTGCATCTTCGATGCCGACGAAACAATCACGGTCCATCCACCACCCCCAAACAATGACACGGGTTGGAGGAAGGATCACTAGCGCGATGTGGAAATAATCATATGAAGATGTGCCAACAACCCTCATTCATGGATAACATCGGGTTGGAAAAACATTTCCAACTAATTTTCCTTGTCGGGAACATTTTTAATTATATCTTATGCGCTTAATTTCAATTGGTTTCAGATTTTTGGTAGACTCGCGTAGGCACGGACCAACTATTCGTATGACTGCAAATGGAAACGATTTTCAGTCGCGTGTCGGTCGATCCAGATTTACGACTGTCGATAACCCTGACTCGAAAGTTACAGAAAAGATCGATGATGTTCTAATTAACTCCGGTAGATACTGCTGCGTTCTTATTCTTCTGTTGATTTTCCTTTATTCTTATTGTGTACAGCGTGATTCCCCGTTTAATTGTTTCGGTTTTACACCTATACCGCCTCTCTTGTTTGTGGCCTAAACGGTACCCTCTTTTTCAGCTTTTCATCGCGTGTTGTTTAAATCAACACGTGGATTTCGCTATCTTGTGCCCCCCTTGTCTCGGGCCGGCGTGGACGTTGCGATCCCGTCGGGAATTAGCACTTCCTGAACCGGTGTATAGAAGCCGGCGCAATCCCACGATTTGAGGTTTCAACTATTCTATTTTTTACAATTGTATCCGTAGTACCTCAGTTGTAGACTAAGCTCCATTTGAACCTTTTTGGCTTTTTGAATTTTGCGCGCAACTCCACGTGATCCAGCTGACTCTTGGAAAAAATCTATAGGTACTTCAAACGACACCCATCGGAGATTATACAGAGCGCCATTTTAACAGGAATTACATTACCTCAATTGTTGCCCCTTCCTCCCGACTAGAGATGACTGGCTTGGGTGCTTCGCAGTCTCGTATACGAATAATAATGTCTTCTCCAAACTGATGGGTGGCATGCCGTCAGGCATGATAATTATGCAGCAGTCATAATAAAAGCATGACTGGCTGGGTTTCTGGCTACAGGGGATTGTTCGGAAAACAGACAGTGCCACAAACAGTGAGCATTATTTGATGTATACTTGGTCACTCCCAAACCGGAATGAGCATGGAAAAACAGTTACTAGGACTATTTTTCTTTACGGAGAATATCAAGCTAAGACAGGATCAGATCGATAAGATTTGAAGGTGACCGGCAAAAACGAAACTTGGGAGGACAAAACAAAAGGCATCGTGCCTGACACATAACAAGAAACGTGAAAATTGTGGAAAATGAGGAACCAAAACAATGGTTCTTGGAAAGCAGCAGAGTTGGCGTAATGCAGCCGGTCAACTTGAACCGGTCTCGTGGCCCTGAACTGTTGGGTCTATGGCCAGCGCCACAAAAAGCTTAATTGGGGATGATGAAGTGGAGGGATTAGCAGTGAGGATAAATGGTAGCAGGAATCTCATAATCATGGTGTACCGTGAAACTCTAGAGGCTCACTGGTGTCGCCGTTGTGGTGGAACCGGGTACAAAAAATTTTTTGGAAGAGTAAGTTGGTGACAACACACAAGCCGGAACGTGATCCGTATAGAAAATTATTGACTTTGTGGAGAGCACAGACTGAATGTCCACCGAAATGGTTAGCTCCGAACGAAAGGTTCAGCATATTTGAATGAAAACGCCACTTAGGTGGCGTTTAAATGATTAAATGTGATTAAATGGGACAGGATAGGGTTAGGTTCGTGCTTAGTAGGCTAGCTGTCAAGCAGGTGTTGAGTCTGCTAATATATGATATTACAGAACAAGAAATCTAGAGCGAACCGGTATAAGCACGCAGAGAGGTGGTGTTGTTAGGGATATCAAATGTATGAGGACTGACGGGAGTGAACTTCCAAGATGATGGACTAGCTTATCTGGAATTTATTACGTGAGTTGGACAGTGCCATAACCTAGTAGAGAAAGTGAATGTAAGAGAAATGATCACATCGTGAGTGTGCAGGTACCTTGGGTTTGCGACCCGCCTTACAGTGAAGCAAAAGATACTCCGACGTACAAGGCCACCACGAACAAGTTACATTTGGGACATTCAGCATACAAGTCTTCCGGCCTAGTCCTCTCCTGTCTGTCTTCTGCACACTATCAAAGCATCTTGCTTAGTTTATTATTCGAACGACGTAAGCCTTGCCAAATTTGCCTATCACTTCAGTATTCAAACTTGTTTGCCTCTATGTTCCTGTTCCACGCCTACACACAAGTTTCGCAGAACAAACCTGGTATATTTTATCGACGAACAACACGACTTGCAAAGCCCCTCAACGAGTGTTAAGCACGGTATATCAGCCCACGCTTACCCCGCAACAATTGAGCAAATCTTACCTTTTTCACCTGTCGTGTCTCCTCCTTACGTCGATACCCAGGTGGGACATTATTGGAGACCACTACAGAACCACGTATCAGCACTCCTAACCCGGTGGTCACAGCTGTTCAGGCTGCTTGCCCCTCTTTCGAGGGAATTCGGTGCAAGCTTTGGAGACCGAGACACCCAGCTCTGTTTTGCAAGCTGGTAACCTAATAAATACGAAATAATAATGGCAACATTTATTCCAAACTATTGCGTTGCACGCCAAGCGACACGCTTATATTTGTGCGGCTCAGAAACGCACCTGAACCAGTGTAAAAGTTATGTTGATCCGTAAATTGAGCATGGTTTAATACAAAGAAGTGCATGGCACGAGTGGTGCGAACACAAATCCGAGGGAAGACTGGACACTAGGAGATGATCGATGGCCGGAAAATGCTGTTTTCTCCAAAACCTTTGCGGGTGGGATAAAGCGTTTCATGTAAGGTATGCTGCACTGTGTTGTCTGTATGCTCAAACCAAAAATCACCCAATCTACCTTCATTTTGTCGCGATTTGTTTTAATTATGTATTGGCGCGCATTCGATTTTGAGCCTGCGCTGCTATGGCTTCAGGAGTGGCTTCATATATGTTTGTTGAGAAGTTAGGGGCTGTCCGCCTTCCATGGATGGACTACAAATGCAGCAGGTGGTCAGCAAAAACAACGGAAAGTCGAGGAATCCGAATAAGCTAGCAAACTGGGAGTAGTTGCCATCAAC
>SJOL01006361.1:327891-406222 GCA_004794785.1 Opisthorchis felineus | reverse complement strand
CGATGATAACTAAGAATAGAAATCCTCGAGGTCCAAGAACACCGAATTTGGTATTTCTGCAGTCAGGCGGGATATATAACAAATGTTGGTTACAGGAGCGACACCACTGTATATTTTGCTTTCAGAGTGACAGTCTAGACTCTATAAAACTGAATGAATTACTTCAGCCGCAGAACTAGCCGCCACTCCCATCCTTTGATAGTGATTCACGTTTTACCGCAATTCACGATATCCTATTACATCAGGCACCGTTCTCCCAATCGGTGCTTGAGGACCCTAAAGATTCGCTAACTCAAAGGGGTCATCCGTGCAGATAATTTGCAGAAAAATTCATTCGACATGGACATCCTTCACTAAGTAGTGGTGACCTTGAAAACCTCGTAGTTTTCGAGAAATCAATTCCATTTTGTGTATACCTGGCGGCTGCCGAGGCTGAGCGGTCTTCAGAAGTCTAGGTAATGGAGTGTGGATATTCGTAGCAGAGATCAATGGTAGCCTGCATCTCATTATCATGGTTTAAGATGAAACTGAAAGACTAACCCGTGTCGCTATGAGAAGAGGGTCGTCTGAAAAAGTTACTTGGGAGGGTGAGGTATTACTGTCGCATAGCACTGAACGTGAACCGTGGTGTGATTCGGGACAGCAGACACATAAGTAGAGGTGGAAATAGATCATCCAAGATGATGAACCAGGACAAGCTTTACTGAATGTTGCTTCGTGAGCTGAACAGTACCATAATTTAGGGGAAAAACTGACGTTAAGATTGTGGGTCAATAATCGATGATTCACTGGTGTCAGCCTCAAGAACTGAGCGATATATGGCACAGCGTTAGCCGTGGATGTTTTAGTGAAGGAATAGCAAGGTTGTTATTATATTTATTTGCGGATGGCCACTCCCGGGAGCGTGAAAGGGGGGACGTGTGTTATATTTGGCTGACAAAGTGGTTCTGCTACATGTTTCACCCCTTCGGCTACAATTCTTTCTCTATTCGAGACTGGCATGCTTGCGGTCCTTGTTCTCCCGCCCGCCTCCCGATACAAGAAAATTTGGACTAACGGTACACCCGGAAGGTCTCTGAGATAGACCAGAAAGAGGAGCGTTCATGAGACAAAGTCCCGAGGAACTCCAACGGAGACCACTGCAGAAGGGTTATGTGAACCAAGTTTCACTGGAAATGTTTTGCTTGGTAGGGCAGCCCTAACCCAATGTAGAAACTTTCCATGAGTCACATAGGGCTTAGGGTTGTGGGGCAGTGAAGCGTGTAAAACGCAATCAATTGTTTTTGGGAAGTCGAAAAATAGTGCGGCCAATAAGAGCCTTTCGTTTTTGGCTTGTGTTACGCCATCCGTAAGCACGAGCATTTTCGTAACACACGAATGTTCCAGGAGGAATCCATTTTGCTACAACAAAGCAAGTCGTTGATAGTAAGGTGATCTAAAATGGCGCAATTCAGAATGTTCCACCACCTAGAACGGTACACTAGTCAGGATAAAGGGCCAGCAGCTGCCGGGATACAAGCGGTCACCGGGTTTGCATAGAAATCAACTACTTCTAAGCGTGAAGATGTTTACGCCCATCCAGCGACTGACGTATCCTCAGGAAGAAATAATTTTTCCGGCCTGATCTATGTTTCCTTCAGTATACGTGAATAGACCTCATCTGACTCCAACTCTATTTAGGGGGCTGTCTTGTGCATGAGTTCACCGATATCCTGCTTCGTGAAGACCAAGTCGGTTACAGGCGATTCTTAATTTTGCCTCGCCAAGGGTGCACGTGATGTGGTTTCTGGAAAAGAATACAGGCCTGTACCTTGTTTGCTGTAGGTTTCGTATACCGCTATTGGGTGACTCGTGGGTTTTCCGTTTCTGTTTATCAAAGAGAAGGTCGTAGGTTTCTTTTCTCGGTGGCGTCCCACGCATCTATATAGAACGCTTCGTTTTTTCCCCGGCGAGGGTTATATGTCGTTGAAGTGGTGAATTTCTGATTTAGATGGGCTCCACATCCAGCCATCCCGTCTTCAAACTCCCTAGGAATTATCTTTTTAAGAGACATTTTGGACCTCATTGCCAAAAAATCATTGTGGGTTGCTTTTTGTTCTTCCGACCGCAAGTAGTTTCTCTGGAACAACCGCCGCCAGTTCTTCGTTGGTTTTCAGGACAGTTGGCATTTTTCTCCATCACTAAAGTCGCCCTCATTTTGAGCTAGTTGAGCAAGATGCGCATTCCTGCGAACTCTGCGTGGCTGAAGTTTTGAATCCACGTTTGAGGTTTTGAGTTCCCGGTCCAGTATTGAATGAAACCAGAAGTTAGCAAACAGTGGCCACTACGTCCCGGTAGGCCTTAACTATTACTTGATCAACGTCATGATCTTTGTTGACAAAAAGTATATCTAGAATGGATGATGTGCAGTATCAAGTGGGTGCGTCCAGATGCTGAGTACATGGGATTTATTGAACTACTTCATTCAGCACCGATACAAAAAGTTCACCACGCCCGACGCTCCGGAGCTCAATCTAGGAGGCCACTTGATCGTTGGCATCACCTGAAAAAAGCTGCATAAGGTAGTTGCCGGAAGACGTTTATTCGTGCGTTTGTTTGAGGAACTAGTCACCTTTCAGTGGACTTGACGGGCTATGGTGAACGGCGCGAAAGTAACATAGTCGGTCCCGCGCAGTGTAAATTTAATCCGCACTGCATCAGAGAAGGTGCAGGTTTGGCGTCGCGGGGGACAATTGGGGTGAAAGTGGCAGCATTTAAGCATAAAGCAACTTCACGCGTTCTCTCCCATATCGAGTCAGCCCGAAAATTATAATAATCGCACAAGGAGATTTCAGCATAACAGACGTCTGACGTTTCTGTAGGGGCTATTATGAACGGTCGTTCAAGGCAAGCTGATTGCTGAATACCAAACAGCCTGCAATATAGACTGAAATAGTTTGTGGAGAAGCACTTGAACGCTATTTCTGCGGCGCTCAAAGTAATGAAGCGAGGGATAACCAACAGGGGCTGCCAGAGTTAATAGTTCTACAACGACCACAATTCATGGGCTTGGATGGGTCCCCTGTGGAGCACATGTCTGCCCCCTACCTTAATGGTTCCATCTTGTCAATCCAAGGGGTTCATTTCTCCTGGGAGTCCGTCGTGCACCGCCGCTTTCTCTGTGAGGGAAAGTAGTTTTCTCTCCAACGGTCCGAAATTTCGTCTGTCGCCGCAAGCACCGCGTAGCTCGCCTTTTTTGGACTCCTGGATTCTCCCTTCGGGGATCAGCGGTGAACACAATTTCGACTGTGTCATTAGTCGTTCCAGCACGGATTGGCAAACAAACTTTCCTTTTGAGATCCGGTTCTGTCGCTCGCTTTTTGAACTAAACCACCAGAGGTTATTTCGTTTGATTGCACCCCCAAGAGGATTGATTTCGTGAATGAATCCCCCTCGAGCTGCTAAAGCAGCTCTTTGAGTCATTGAAGCCTACGTGGCTTATTCCACCGCTTCTGTTTTGTGCTCATACCGTCTCTCAGTCAATCAGTGAAAGGCGTGGCTGTGTGTGCGTATTATTTTCTGGTACAGCACTGCCGGATCTGTGGATTACGCTCTCGGGGTCGCCAGTGACGTCTATGCCCAGAATCGGACCGACCAGCTTTGGCAGAGTGGAGCTGGAGGCTGGTTGTCCCGCATTTTTAGAAGGGTATTTCGGGTGGCTGTCCTCACAATAGCCACCTGATGGGGTAAGGGCTCCAAGGCCAGCTCCGCCCTAGTTGACCGAATATTGGTTGCGGGATTTTCACAACGGTCAACGTCAAGGTCAAAATTTGTGGCCCATCTGTCGGTGAAATTTGCTACTCATTTTTGCACAGCTGACCAGATCTAGCTTGATGCTGAAGGCTTGGGGAAGCTGTTTAAAACTTTCTTTATCCTACTCTAGTGAAACAATTGACGGCAGTTTCACGTAATTGGGGTGCTCAGTTCTCACGTGGCTTGCCTCAGCCCTAGCGTCACTGTCTTTGGTAATCAGTGCGCCCGACAAAGCTGAGTAGAAGCTGCAGTCAGGCGTCTCGGTCAGTTTAGTCAGCGTGCTTTTAAGATCACGAAGGTCATTGACCACTATTGAGTCGGTCAAATGTTTGGGATCAATTGATTTTTCGCCAAGGATTAGCTTGATTCGCGCTTCTCCCTACAGCCGACGTTATCTAGTTTTCATACCATTATAAGACAATCCTTGATTATACGCTTGTAAAACGGGTAAGGACTTTGAAAACTTATGGACCACTCCAGGGTCATGCATGCAGCAATTGTGAACGAAAGCGTGTCAAGAAGCTTGAATTTCCGTCTGTTTCCCTCTCCGCGCAACCGTTCTGCGTGAAGGGACTCGCATTTATGTTTTGTAAGCACATTACTAAGGATCGGTTTTCGCCAGTTTTTTCGGTACGGTCACTTTAACAAACGCAATTCGGCTGATTATCGGGGCCGTCTTATGCGCTTGTTCACTAGTAAGGACATGGCTGTCTTCAGTGGGGCTTCAGAGAGGTGGATTAAATTCCTGACAACTGACGCGCTCAAGATGAAAGGTGCAAAGCAACCGTGTACAAAAGAAGGTTTGTTGTCGAATTTCGTCCAGGCCCTCGAGTGTCTTGAGTAAAAGAGAACATTTGCACTGTTTTTCCAACTTGCTGGCAAGGAATTGGCTCCATTGTCGACAGGCGTCTTGTTACTTGCAGAATGCGTAGCCGTCTTACGTAGAGGCGTATGGAGCAGGCAAGGGAGTCAGGAGATCTAGGTAGTCTGTCTTTCTGGTCATTCTGCAGACCCATACACTTAGAACATCACCAAGCCGGGCACGTCTGACGCCGCATTCCACGTTTCACGGTCAACGAAGTTCCGTGTTGTTCGTATGTATTGCAGTCTGCCGACGTTCTGGTCTAGAGCAGTCTGTCGGAAGCTGGATCATGTTTGTGAGTGCGCGGATGCAGAGCAAAAAGGGGGGCAAACAGACAAAATGTTTTCACGTATATGTTGTAAGTCAGTGAAACAACCAAAACTGAATATCACGTATTATCTCTATAATTAGCTGAGACAGCGAAAGAACCCGTTAACAGGTTTGCGTGAGCAAACGTGCTGGAAATCTCAACTTCCGAGGAGAACTAGAGGCTGTAGTTAAATACGGTGCTACAGATATAAGAGTGAATACAAATGACAACAACCATCGAATTCGGCTGCTCTATAAAACGAGCGAGAATGCAGAATTAGGCGACGTCGATAAAACAGAATAGTCATGCAATCCAATAAGGAAGAGGAATAACTGGCAAACATCAACACGTCAACTGTTCGGAAAAAGGTGTCTTTATGGAGGCTTTATGATCGCAACGGTGAAGAAGAAGCACAGAGTAGACCATCACGTCATTTGAATGAATTGTAGAAACGCACACAAGAAGGTCGCTCAGTTCAAGGTATGTTTATATACGTGAGCCGAATTATTTCGGGGTCAAGTTCACTTCATCGCGTTTCAAATATAATTGGGGGACAACCGGGACACTCAAGATAATTTGGCTGAAACCACGGCACTGCCGATCCTTGGATGCACACCCCAATGTCCTATAAACCGTAGATTGAACCAAGTAAACGTTTATATGAAGTTTTGGCATTTGATAGTATTTACTCCGTCTCTACGTATCTTTCCAAAGAGTTGCAGTTTTGGTTAAACTAGTTTAAAGGTACTCAGGGTCTGCTTTGGGCGTGGAATTCATACTTTTGATGGCTACCACAGCTCTGCGTGATGCCTGCGTGGAGACGGTGGAAAAGTTTGTAGAGAAGATGGTTTCCGCACGTGTTTTTCATTCTTTGATTTGGAAATATTTTGAGAGTGCACATAAACGATAATGGTGTTGTCCTTTTCTGCGCAAACTCAAAGTCGAGCATCCATTCGCGACTTATGCAGAAACTCGTTCCATTTTGCAGCAAGCGTCTCGCCACACAAACCCCAGGAATTCGTTGCAGATAGCAAGTTTGGTGGAGTTCTTATATGATAGCCAGCACAAGCAATACGGGATGTGGAGCAGGGTATCATCTTTACAGGTATACTGAGAATTTGTGGGTTCGCGAGCAGCACGAGGAGAAAGTACAATATGTTGGCCAGTGCTTTGGAGTTTTGGCACAAGTTCAACAATTTCGCATGGTATTTTGGGTGCGTGTAACAAACTATTTCGGGAAATGGTAGAGGCCAGGTGGACTAAGGGCTTGCCAACTGACGG
Source organism: Opisthorchis felineus (assembly GCA_004794785.1). Taxonomy (NCBI): domain Eukaryota; kingdom Metazoa; phylum Platyhelminthes; class Trematoda; order Opisthorchiida; family Opisthorchiidae; genus Opisthorchis; species Opisthorchis felineus. The sequence goes on along the minus strand of SJOL01006361.1, from coordinate 399,977 downwards.
TATGGCATTCGCGGTATCGTCATCGTAACGTCCTACTTGGGTCCATGGATGGTCACGTACGTGAAAATCTTGAGTGAGCCATTTTGGTTGTCACGGTAATAAGGTTTGGAATACGTGACAAATTAAGACCAGCATTCTTGGATCCATTGAAGGCGCAGGATTGTTAATTGCTGCCATTCAAACGGGGCAATAAGATTGCTATATTTAATTTGGGGACTCAAAGTGGGCAAGTATGAAGAAGTTCTGCTAGACGGCAGTGGGCTATAAGGTAGACTGCGGCGCGAAATGGCATGCGGATGAGAGTGGTTACGATTTGTAACCACTGTAGTGAAGCGCCATTGTCTGATTTAAATACCAATAATAAACATTCAGTTGGAACTAGTACAGAATGGCGGTATGCGGTCAGTGCGTACTGGTGAGGCCGTGTGTGAATCTGAGGGACGTGTATTAGTAAAGTAGTGCATCAGTAAAGTCATAGCTAGTTGTGTAGTTGTCCACGAAGCTGGGCAGGGGTATAAGTAGACGGCTCCCAAAACCGTGGTTGAAACGTACGTGACCTTGTAGTCAGTTGGGATAAAAGAAGTGGCTAGTTGACAAGCATTTAGTTTGGTAGGATCGTCATGTATTGAGGATGGCTAGGGCTACATGAGAAGTCAAATTAACAGTCAGGGGCTACATCGACTGAGGATATGGATGATTTTGTGGTATTAAATGACGCGCGAAGAGAGGTGCTAACTAACCATGGTGAACAGCGGAGCTGGGCCGTCTTTAGACGCACATAGACAAGGACCTGGAAGCAACGCTACATAGCTGGGGTGTGCAAGAGCTCATACGCCTATGATGATGAAGGGTTGTTAAGGCTACCAGGCACAGTAAATGCCTCATAATCAGCGGCGTGCATAAACACGGGCCTAACAGCTACGATAAGTAGCTGAGGTAAGCGACAACTCATAGGGTTATGAGTATGACGGGCCATCGTTGGCCGTTAGATTGGGCTATCACGCACGGTTGGTGCCTCGCGTCCATCGGCCCGCATGGACACTGGCATGATGTGCACCATAAGTAGCAGATATAGGCTACAATGCCCCCAAAAGTTGAGTATGAAGGGATGTTGTTGGCCATTGCTAGGCTACAGTGCACAGTTGAGGCCTCACATTCAGCATCGCACATAGACACGGACCTAGTAGTTACGATGAGTAGCCGAGGTAGACAAGAGCGTGTAGAGTTATCCTGATGACCGCCAAAGGGTGGTCTTTTTTTCTGTCAATGTAGTTGAGCTTTATGACGTATTCAATCTAAGGAGCGTGATTATTTCTGATGGGAAAGATATCGTTGCGTTGGTACTTCACATTCAGTTATCTCCTAACGCTGCATTTGTGCACTTCTGGGACTGGGGATCATCCACAGAGCTGACACTCCCATAATTACTGTAACGTGCATCAAGTTGTCTTCCATTGGTATACTGAATGGAAGGTGAGCTTCCTAAAATGTTGTGTTGTGCCAACGTTCCCCGAACAAATTCATTTCATTTGTTACGGCTGGGGAGTATAAAACATATAAACGTTACTCACCTATTTACCTAGGTGAAATTCGCATTGGAAGTTTTGTGGGTGTTATATCACTTTTGAAGAATATCGCGGAATGCTAAAAGAGGCTAAAGTTTGATTTCGTGCTTTATCTCGTAAAATGCCAATAAATGCGAGTCGGTGACCTTGAAGTTTTCCTAACTTAAACAAAATGCTAAGAGCAACATATCACCGAAACGTGCAAACGGGTTAGACTAACTCCCAGTAAAATTCGCATCTTCAAAAAGATACGGGACAACCTTCGACATCCAGCTAAAGATAATTTGGAAAGACAGTCCTTAAACAACTAGCCGGCGACGTTTTCACGAAGATCACTAGCTTCTCTTTTCACGACAGTTTTATACTAATATCTATGACTCCACAGAGTGTATACGTGATGATGAGGCCGACAACAAAACGGAGCCAAAAATTGGCCAGGAGACAACCCCGAAGAACTCCTCATTTCTCGGGGAGCTTCTAGACAATTCATTGTGCACGCTCCTCCGAGCAGAGTTGTGAGAATAAAAGCCCGAATGATGTTTATGAAATTCGAATGCATCCTCCTCTAACCAAGGATGCTAAGGAGAGCTAATCTTGCCTCAGATTCTAAAGCCCCTTAAGGTTGAAGAAAACGGTAACTGTGAATTGGCTCTAAAGGTGAGTAAAAATACTATCCATCACTCTGTAGCTGTTCGAGGTCCTGTTTGGTGATCTTGGGCCTGAGTCTCACGTATCGGGGTTAGAGGCTGCAATGTAAGGGAAATCATTCCCTAACGTGACAACAGGCGTAAGACTTCTGTCCTCATGCTTACAGTAGCCTGTTTTGGTAATTTCTCGAACACGGATACGACCGACGACTGGTTTCAATTGTTTGTGCTCCTGTGAACCGTGGCCTACAAGGGCTCTCTAATACACTAACCGAGGAACTTGTTTATGGTTTCCCGGTCAATTTTAATAAAAATCTAAAACGAACTGGGGCATGAGCTGAAACAAACTGCCTAGTCCAAAAACGAGCGATAATAATGGACTAAACCCCAACACTTGGGGTGGCATCGATGTGGTCGGTTTGAATATGAGGCGGATCAGCGTAACAGGAACGTCGGATAGCACGACGGCATCCACTGAGTCTAAATAAAGTACCACCGAGAAGCAAGGGTGATCGACACAAAGTTGCAAATGCCTGTAAGTATTTACTATTATTATTTAAGTATTTTCACTGCGCCCGACATTCGGACCAAACGTACAACTGAGGAACGCTTCCGATAAACTGAGGATTTCCACTTGTGCAATTAAATCTTCTGCTACGGTGGCTTTTTCTGGGCTCTTTGTGGTGGAGCGTAGATTGGTCACTTCCCGACAGAAGTTGTCTTTCACCGAATCGGAGCCACAGTTCGTCTGAGCATCTTTGGATACAAAAAAACAAAACGTTTAATGTTTCACCCAGCGCCAGTTTTTATCGAAGCGAAAAGTCAAGTGGCAAGGAATCGGCGAATCCAAGGTAAAACCGCCGAGGGATCATTCGGCTGCAACAGATTCTGGACAGCTCAAAGTGTGTGGCCTGTAGCATCTAGATAGAGGGCACGCCGTGAACTCAGTAAATGTAATTAATTTATTTGAAATCTATAGATAGACCTGACGCCAATCAATGAAACATTTGAAGCACGCACAAGAATCTAACGAAGAGCTTTGTTATGGCCATTCTACGAAAATGCCTTCACTTGTTTTAACGTTATGCAGTAAGTTTGCGGTACAAATCAGGATATTTAAAAAGCCGCTCGTGTGCAGCGTATGTTGCTGCTGGTGAACACCTTTGTTCACATTAACTTGCCTGACGATGAATGTCGATAAGTTCAGTTAGAGTACCCGGAAAAATCACTTTCCTCTGTTGGACCTCGAAGCTTGCATCTGCCAAACGAAGCGTTTTGACTTATCCCATAGCAAAAACGTCGCGCATGACGTGAACTTAGATTAAGTGTAAAGTATTGACACCTGGACGCGTCTTTGCCTGATGTGCCGCCAGCAGGGCGTACTCGACTACTTAAGGAGCCGCTGGATCTCTATCAGAGATCAGTGGTTTACCGCTAACTTCGGCTTCAGTTTTGACTAAGAAACTAGATTTCTGGAGTTGTCATTCACGCGGAACAATCAACAAACGAGAGCGCCAGCTGCGGCCATCGTCGTTACAGACTGGCGGGTCTGTTGCCCGCAGCTTCGGTTAAAGGCGCTGGGGTGGGTGCAGGATGCAGTATATCATCCGATGTTGTTTGATAGTCTCCAGAAATGGGTAAAACGTGCATTGTCAACTGTGATATTCTTCGCTCTAGATTATCTAATTTACTGTGCATGGTGTTCCGTTAGGACAATTCGGTGACCCACGGTACGAGTGTTAGAGGCATCCGCAAGCATATTCAGCGGGGCTCCGTCTGACTATATGGCCAAAATGGCATTCGCATCGAGAGGCAAACGCAGTTCAAAAGTAATGCAAAATGCTATGCTATGTAATCCCTACCAACAAGAGAAAAGATGTGAAGGAGCAGTTGAAATGAAGCCTTGTGTCCCAGTTCAACCTCAAACAACGATTTTTCATGTAACACGTGGTCCGACGAATTGATGCATTTCAAAGAGTCCACCCTCGGCGTATCATATAGGAAATCCAACAGCATTTAATCTTAGAACATCGAAAGCCTTTGATGCCGTATCTGCCGGATGCCGGGCAGTGACATATAAGACCAGGTTGTTGTAAATTGAGTTCATTCATGCATTCGGATTTTCGCTCTAATTTGGTTGCGCATTTTCCATTGAATATTACAGTCCCGTTGTGCGTTTTACATGCAGCCCCTCTAGGTAAAATTTCCCGTGAATCGGATGAGAGAGATGTGATACCGGTGCCTCGTGATGTGGAGTTTCCTACCACATATGTGTAAGATAGCTGGATTTCAGAAAACCAACTATCACTTTTTTGATATAGGACGACTCAGCTCTCTGACCTCAGGTTATATTAAGGCTAAAAGACATTATACGTCAACTTACTGTGTTTATCCTAAGAAGCTTGATGTGGCCCGAAATTCCATGAGTTTTGGGGAGCTATTGAAGTCTAAAATTTATGCAGACAGTTCTAGCTGATCTAAAAAGCAAGACCAAATGAATAACCCATCAGTGAGTTTAAGAATGATTAGTTCGGGAATTCAGTACACAAGGGGATCCAGAGACCAGGTCAGCTAGGGAATATTTTCAGTGTGGTTGACCATCTACTGCTGTATCTGTCTTTCATTTGTGCCATGGTTCCGGAGTTTTAAATACTCTCTTTTCTGAAGTGCTTGTGCGCTTTTCTGTCCTGAAATACCATTGGCCCGTCGGACCAGAGGGTCTAGAACATAGGTTACTCGCGTAGCAAGGTAACATTGTGTTCTGCTCCGACTGGGTCTTTCAAACTCACCTCAAAACAACCTCGTGTCCCGTCAAACATGAGATAGTTAATGATTATACAAAAATTGGCTGGTACAACGCCGCCCCTTAACAATGCAACATTCGAAGTCAGCGCCAGACTAGGAGCTTCAGTAGAGATTTGAATAAACTAGGGAGGCATCTAGCGTACCTTTCCATTAATGCAAGTGCTTGAGAATTGCCACGCACGCCAGTCAATACTAATCAGCTTTCATCTTCAGGAAAACGTCTCACTATGTAGATAGGCTGAATTCCCCACAGACATTTAGGCGAACCGGGATAAACTTGTTGTTTGCGGATACATTTCCTGGTCTAGTCCAGTAATTGCGATCATGCTTAGGGGTAAAATGGTACGTCCGACAAATTTCCTGCAAATTGTAGGATTTCCAATAAAAGTCCTTTTAATGGAGTGCCTATTACAATGGCAAATATTCCAATACAGCCGATTTTGGTTCAAGATCACTCGGGGGGTACACATGGTGTAAGGAGGAAGGCCCCTCACCGCGGAGTTGTTTAGCAGAAAGCATCAACTAAGCGGTTACAGGATAGGAAAGTCAAATTCTCATATGCACGTTGTTTTTAAAAACTGAATATCCGTCTTCTTCCTGAACACGTCTTCTTGAACTCTCCTGGATATCCACTGACTATCACGCAATTATAAACGAATGCTGCAAAGCATTTCCACAAATTCCGTAATAGATCCCACCTTCCATTAGATCAAGCGGAGTTACGAGAAAACACATACTACTCGCATGCCTCATCAGTAGTATCCACCGTTACAATAGTAGCCGTCCGGTCACACTGGGTTAGGACAAACCCAGATGGAGATATTTAGCATGATGTAGACCAAGAAAGAGTTTAATATACGCCTAAACTAGCTGAGTCAATTCCGACAGAGGAAAATGTCGCTGGACGTTGTAGTGGGTCGGCGTGGGAAGAATACGAGTTTATGTACTCGCGTAAGCAAAGCTAGTAGCTGTTGAAGGAAGCCGACTGTGTTGAAGGGATCCAGCGGCAAGAGTGTGTTCTGAGTCAATACACCAAGAAGTGGCGCAAATTTCGAATGGGGACCAGAATTCAGAAGAGAAGACGGCCTTTGGGCAGCTAAACTACAGTAATTGAATGTGATACAGAAACTGAAATCCTGGGAGCCCATTCGGCACTTAGGGAAAGATCACTTGGCCCATACAGACGCCTCTTTATTTTCTTCTATAACAATTTCACGTACTCAGCTCTGGATGTGGGAAATCATCCAGTGTTTTGGTTTGCGCCAAAAACCTACGAGGCTTAGTCCTAGTCCGGAATTTCTGATCCATCAGTATTCGTTGGAAACTTCAAAATGGGGAGCCTCAGTTTGTTCACCAGTCACGTATCTGATTAGCTACAAAAGCGATAGCCATTTAAATCATCAGAGCACCAGTTGTACTCACCGGCTTACAGCATTGGTGCCAGTAATAAGTTTCGTTCGGACCGAATGTACTACATAAAAAGGGCGACCTGAATTTGGTGGAATCTGTACCTTACGATTAGGAGACCATGAAAATCTTTAAAAACCTGATCAGCACAGCAGGAGTAACTCGGAAGCGGCGTATTAAAGATGAAAGTTTGCGTCAACGAGTAGTTGCTGATAGATAAGTTGCTAGAGAGGAGGGTAAGGTGCAAACAATTTCGGGGAAGGCACAACCCTCATCTTCCGATAAGGCTGTTTTCTATTCCGGGCCATCATTGCCGAAAGGCTCGCGGGTTACAGGCCATGGCACGGCAACACAAAATAGGAGCAGCAGAAATGACGAACATTGTTTGATCCCTGTTGCTGGGTTCAAAGTAGCCATCCATGCAGGACACGCCCCACGAACGAACTCGGTGGAGGTCATGTTGTCTCCCTCTAACCAGATGCCTAGATAAGGTTTATCGTGCGTCGAGCCTGCACAACAACGATATACATAACTATATATATGACAGTGACATTTAGGATCATTATGGACCAGAGGACAAAGATATCACCCAAATAACATTTGTTGTGATTGCCGGGACCCGCTGGAACAAACTAGTCGCGATCAAAGCAGTGAACCGCACACGTGATCCGGAACAGCCAATACATGCCCATGGGATCAGACAAGATAGCCCTTGTTAAGACCCTCTGGCGAGAGGGTACTAAAGTCGTTGACTGTGGTTTTGATCAACTTGTAAACCCGCCGAAATGTGAGTGTGGACGATGCCGCGTAAAGTCCGTCATAATGATTCGACAGGAGCAGAGAACTTCAAAATAACAGACGGCATTCATGGTGACTCCCATCCGGTGCCGAGGTCCTACACTACCTGAAAATAATTCACCCACAGCCCTATTAGATTTCTTCTCAGTTTGAAGACTGCTTCGTCAGATACAGATTCGGTAAATCGAACACCACTTGAACATATTTTCTGATAATGCAAAAGTTCAGATCAAGTGCTTCGATGGAGCCATCCGCGCTGATCATGAGTAACTGGCACATCTTTTTTTTTGGAGTCCGGTGCGCATTATTGAGGTCTCCAGAACGGCGATTTTATTCTTGATGGAAGAGATTCAGATATGGAAGACCCTATTTGTGAGAAACCCTCCTCAGCCCCGCCAAAGGTTTTGTTCCCTTTTGCTGAACTCGCTCCAAATGGTCTTGCACTCCTTTTGATTGAGTATTGGAAGCGGGTAATCCGTAATCAACAGTGGAGTGAATGCGCGCAGAGATTAAGCAAAACGCTTTTGCGGGCATAGAGGCAAAGGATAGCTTCACAGCCAGAAGCACTTCAAGTGGTATCGACGACTACCTTCACAGCCCATGTAACCGTCACACTCAAATCATTCCCGCACGCGGTCTCACTGGGCGATATTAACATCCGGTCCATTGTGGGTTACATGATAGGCTCACTATTGCCACCTAGAGATATCAGCTGTTGACCCATTAGGTGGTATGAATAAATGTGAACTGGAGTACACATGTGCGACATCGGACAGCGTCCACGGTAGATCATTTGGTCGAGCACTCTTCCAGTAGTGGGGGTCACGGACACGAGGACTGTCTTTTCATTTGCGTCTTGTGCCTCATTTTATCATGGTCCACTGGAAACGGACCAAGCATTCAAAGCGTCCGATGTTGACTGGAATGTCTCCATATCATCACCCGCATTCAACGCTGGTAACAATCTAAGGCGTATCACAAGCAGTCGATACTAATGACCTCTAGATAGGACGTTGGTGAATATTCTGCACGCCGCCGAGTTACTAGATATCAGCGTCTGCATCAACGAGGTGTTTGAATGGAAATTCATCTAAAGTTGATGTTGTAGTTCGATGTCATCACAGAATATTATATTTCTTATATAATATTATTTTGCACCCTATCCCTAGGACCCCTGAAACAGTCATAAGACTGTCAAGAACGGCTGTCAGATAGTGTTCCAACTTGTCGAAAAGCTCAGTTGTAGAATCTTCTCAAGTTCATGAGTTATTGGCTATGGGATCCTCTAACAGGGTGATGCGTGAGACAAGCCTGTTGGACTTGGTGTTACTGCCTGGTTGTCATCATCCTGTGGTGCCTTCAGTGAATGCCGGCACGGAATTAGCCAGTAGGTGCGGTTGAGGACTAGAACAAGGTGACTGGGGGTTGAGGCCCTCAGAGAGCACTAGGGACAGTGTGCAAAAAAAATGGAATATGGAGTTTGAGAGCATCATTTTGTTAAATTTCAAACAACACTCAATTGTACACCAGAACACACGGCAGATGAAAAGAGAAGTAGAGTGAAAATTCGGATGAAGATCGGACGGACACATATGATCAGAATAGATGATGAAAATATGGAAGAATATGAAGAACTCAAGTTATATGAAATCAGTATGAATAACTGGGACGATTAAATTACACGGGAATAACGAAGAAAGTGTCGAAGGACGTCCTTTTTCGTCAGGATACCCAGCAAACGACTGTAGTGAAAAAGAAACATTTCAAAACAAATCAATATATGAACACTGTATTGCTGAGGTCGATTAGTGCATCCTATACGTGATCCGAACTGGTGGTAAGTCTACGAAGAAGGGTTGTTAAAAAAGGAGACCAAAAGAATGCTATCCACTGATAGCCAAGAATGATGGACAAAAGTCACCCAATCGACGGAATGAGTTGTTGTGGAACATATGCACATATTTGAAGAGACTAAGCGGTCCGGCAAAGGCAAGTCTGCTGTGGGTACAGTAGACGCAATCATATTTTGAAGTCTTGGGGAGAGCGTAATCGATCCCGTAAAACACTTTTACACTTTATGCACAACCACCAACCCACCGCTACGCACCACTACGCTCCCCAATAACGCACTGATGATGTCACCTCGATTGGTGATGAAACGTTTGCAATCAAATTGCCCAGCTCAGCGAACAAGCCAACGACCAACTTTTACACCCGCACACTCTTTCGTTGATATTAGGTAAACTGATAACATTAGCGGTGCAGGGGATAAGTCTTCCAATTCCCGGTCAATTTTGTGTATCTTGACGTCACCAAACATAGGGTAACATTACACTCAGATGCTACCGATGATCATTGTTCATTTGAGTCCGTCACTCAGAATATCATCAGTACCGAATAATCTTGTGAAGAATGTAGTCACCTTCGCCACCCACCGTCACCGTGTGATAGCAAAGTACTGCATTTACTAAGAATAAATGTCCTTTTAGGATATAAAAAAGGGTCCAGACTTGGCCCAGGTTATCCGGGACTACAAGGTATGGCTACTATTTTGCACTACACACGAATCAACCGAATTCCGTGAATCAAATGATATGATTTGTCGCACATTCTGACTAAAAAGAGCATGGACGGGTCAATAATTCAAAGCACACATTGCTTATATAACACAACCTCAAAACCTGCGAAAAGGTGAATCAAACCAAAAAAGTTAGGCGGTCACACGGTCTGTTAGTTAGTACTTCGTTCGAGGAGACCAGAGAGCAAGGTAGAAAAGCTTAAACGTACCCGTTGTGCGTTACTAGAATTTGGCGTAGACCCAGTTTACGGAAATAGTCCAAAACAGTATCCATTGGTGTCTGATCCGTTACAGTCGTCGGGGACTAGAGATGAGAAAACAAGAATATACCGAAGAAACTGCAGAAAAGGACAGTAGTTCCTCAGAAGTATGCAAGCCGCTTAAGAGAGTGTTTTTAACCTAAAATGGTGACAGCAATCAAGTGAGATTTCCGATGTGTCAATTTGAGTGGAACTTAGACACGCAAACTTTCGTGTGACTGTTAACAGAATTAGGAAGTGAGTACTGTGACAGATGTAAGCATAGTCTCGGATGGGCGCGGAGTGACTGCGTGGAACGAGAAGAAGCAGAAAAAGGGTGCTGATGAATATTCCCTCGCAATAATCTCAGCCCCACGTGCAATCAATTGTGATGTCGACTTTTCAGTCCACCAATCGATGATAATTTCTTATCGAGGGATCTGCTTTCCTCAATCCACCAAGGCTGTTATTGGACTGGGACTTCCTAAGGTCACAGTCAGCGACTTGTGTTTCCTTGCCATTGTGGGTTGTCTGTGTAGCACATGGCATTTGAGTGTACATTCTTGGCATTAACTCTCACACCAGACCCAGTATGACGGACACTTTGTGCCTGATGTGCAAGTTTTGACTGTGCTAGCGCTAATCGTGCCTTGAAGAGCATTCATCATTGTTTGTCCTCTCCTCGGTTGTTGGCCTTTACATGCGTGTTTCCATACCAAACATCCTTACATACGTTGGGATTCATTTAGTCTCAATGGAACTGTTGCTGGCACAACTTCGAAGGGGACGCTTATCTTTTTATCTGATATTTTCTTGTAACCTTCCACATCCATCGCTCGCATTTACTTTTTATGTTTGTGACCATGATCTTCAGAAATAATCGATATATTTGGTGAAATTAGGCCAGACTAGCTGTGTGTGTCGTCTACTTTGTAAAGTGGAAAGGTAAGAGGACATGGCAAGGCAAATAAGCAGCGAACATACCAGGTCAACAATGCTGTGCAAATTGAGTTGGGGAAAGTCAGAATCATCCGGTGCAACGTCAGTTGAGGATACGAAGTAAACGGGCGAGTCTTCCACGATGTTAGTATCTAACTGGCGTTCACGATCTGCTCCGGAAAGAATCAAAAAAATCCAAACTGAAATTAAGTAGAACTGATCTATGCCAGCTGTGATAGGCTAACTAAGGAGTGTAATGACGAGTAAATGATGGTAATTAGGATTATTGAGGAAGATCACTGTCGTATGATTGATGTAAGTCGTAAAAAGAAGAAAAATCGCGTGCAAAGAATTATGAAGATCCTGTGATATCGCCAAGTGTTCACCTCTATCTTATATGTCCTATTCCTAATACAGTGACATCATTTAGGATCAGGAATAATCGTTTTGTCATTCTCTAGGTTTTAGTAGTTGTGGCTAGTCAGCCGTGGCTGAATAACGATGCTCAGACTCCCACCAAGGAGGGTGAGAGTTTGAATCCCCTAAAGATCGGCAGCACGAAATGAGCATCGAACACCTGGTTTCAACTTTAGGATGAAGTCCACGTTTGCAACTTTATCAAAATCGGAGTTCATGGAAATCATCGAGAACAGTGACGCCGAATCAGAATTCAATGAATAGCTGCGCTTTAAACCGTACTTTGATTCGCCAGCAAACAAGTCAGCTACACAAAGTATTCGGACTTCCATGATTGTGCACTATGACAAGAAGCAATGTTACTTTGTTGGTGGCAGGGAACACGGGTGAAATACGGGTCTGAGGGGGGAATTTGGTCGCACACCTTACAGCTCACTGTGTTTAAAACATACAACGCGAGAATAACTTACCGAGAGTCCAACGTAAATCACGTCGCGTTACCCAACCCACCAAGTAGAGAGAGTGTTGTGATACCACAACCGGGAAGCCTTTAACATCCGACAGAGAAAGTAAAGTCTCTAAGTCCTTTACCGTCATGCCAATTTGCGTGAGGACAAGAAGCGGAGAATCGGGGTCACTGTGAAAAGAAGGAATCCACATATTCAAGCTAGGACGTTCAACATTGAAAAAGCAGCCGATGAAAAAGCATTAAGGTTGTGCATCAGATCCATACAAGCTGAAAGTTAGTGAGCTGACCCAAATCCACTTACCTTGGCTGCATGACGTCGGCTGCAATCCACGTATGTTCCAGCTCATCATGTCCACACAAGTAAGGATACCCATTTAGACGAATGTGCTCCTCGTAGATACTACCGTTGGTGAGCCGATCACCCGTCCACTTGCTAACCATGGCTGCCACCATCAATGGAATGATGTAATTTAAACTACAAGGAAGATGTGAGAAAAAACGGGGTGATTTCCTTCAGTAAGTCTGTAGAAAAAACGGGCGACGAAAAATCGGGTCAGGAAACAACAAAATGGGATGCTTCACATGGTGGAGAAGCAGTGTTTTTTTCATTCTGAAAAGTTCCTCTGCCAGTTCCTCCTACCAGTGTCCAAATCTAGCTAAGCTAAGGAAGCCAACTTGTCACAAGTGAATTTGAGTGGTCTCTGGAAGTCACACCAGAAAAGAGGAATGCTTGAGACACAGCTAAGGGAGGATTAAAAGATGAAAATCCGAAATGATCGTAATCCTAAGGGATTGAGTGACAGAAAGGTATAGTACAGAAATTACATAGCTAACGTTAACCTATCAGATAACAATTCCTTGACAGCATCTCATTTAACATGGAAAAAATGATGTGCTGATTGGGCGTGCAAATGATTGAGGAAACAAACAGCACAAAAGCTTTAAAGACCCAGGGGAAAACTAAAAAAACATACGCAGACATTAGACGTTATGTGGTTATACGACCAACATCGCCCTAACTGGTCAGTTTTCATGACCGGAAACATCCCCTGTTCTATAAAAAATATACTAATGGAACCCCGGTGCAACATGGATAAAGCCACATTCAGCTTCCGCGAAGTCTAGGGTATTTACGTCAATCCCCTTATGCTTGAAAGAACCTGAGGGAGTAAGAGCGGAGGGCGAAAAGAGGACAGGGCCAGGGCACTTAATATGACCAACCAAAAGCCCATGACTACCAAATCAGGTGAACGGATGGGTGTCACGGTTTACTCCAAAATGTACTGTCGAACAATAATCCATGCTCAGAAACGCTAAATCCGGAGGCGTATTCTGAATATACAATCCCGTGACAATCTCTGATATGTGCTGGAGATCACGGATTCTACTGTTTTCGAATACGAGAACCTGTCTGTACGATGTTACAGGATTTCTGGTCACCCGAAGTTTTGGCTACACCCCAGGAATTCGATTTCCTGACATAGCAGGACAAATGGACCATTCCAAGCCAACCACTTTCATCAAACTGACTGGTGCCTTCAGGCAATTGGGCCGCTTGGACATTACGTGGGGTAAGAAGAGCAGGAACCAGGTGACGCATCTGTCCGAAGTAGTTCTCCCCCAGGAGGCTGCGTGAAGTTTTCTGTAAGATACTCATTAGAATAGGACCACAAGCTGACCAGAACGTGCGCACTGTACATCTTTCAGATCGCCCTTGGCATGGTAGATTCAGCTGACCCAATTATCAGTGTTGTATGAGTAAGCAGTTGGTCTCACTTGACAGCAAGTGCGCAGATGAGAGCGTCATGATGTGGTTTCCGCAGTAAGATAAAGTGAACGCTATGAATGCTGCTTGTTATACAAATTATAAAGGTCCTTAGTACGCATTATGAGCAGACCGAGACGGGAATAAACAAACGAACGAATATAGGAAACCGTCTGACGAACTTGACTGATGAAGCTGCTGCTCAATTATTTTCCGAGGTTTATCGCGTCTACTTAGTGCTGGGCATGAGAAGTAGATCGGAAAGTCAGGATCCGCAGTCTCTAATATTCGTTATCTGAAACGGGGCAGTTATGGATCTATGAATATTCAGACCAGATCAGAAAAAGACATCCTCTTGGACACAACTGAAAACAAATGCACAAAAACTGTCCAAAGATTGGACGCCAAGGCAGCAATAGTAAGTTTGCCCCAAAGGTAAACGTGACCTACCCGCCTGTCAGTTCCAGCATGACCACCACCAAAGAAATGGTCATGCGCGTCACACCTCCCAAAGTAGCGGCTGCTCCCACCATGGCATACAGACCGGGGTTGATGCAGGGTTGAGAAGATTTGCACATCCTAGTGACGAACGGATGGTTGGCGTTGGTAACGACTAGCTGTTCGATGGCGACGCCTAGCATACGGCCCATTATGGCGCCAGCCTAGCCAACAGATGAAACACAGACAAAACAATGTAAGTCTAAAGCTGAGGAGAAAAGGTGATTTATACCCAAAAGGGTAACACTATTTGCTGGAAGACTATTTGGTTCGCTTATGAGATAAATACCGTGGCGACCTAGGTGAACTTAATGAAGCTAAACAGCAAGGAAATGGAACAGAATGGTAGTACGCGTCTTAATGGCACTCTTCATTCAGTTTAAAATAATGGCCTATACTCGAGGGTTCCAGTATGGTGAATGCGAACCAGTAACAGACCTTACTGCCGAGTCATCAAAAAGTTCCCTCTATCCGAGACGTAAATTCCACTGGAAAAGGTAAAACAAATAAGCGGTCGTTCAAGAAGTATGTTTCTGCGCATGCGAATCAAGATGCGACTGAATTAGATAATCGACTGTGCTACGAGCTGCCGTGAAGAGAAGCAAACAATAATATGAACACAAGGAGTAAGTAGTAAAGAGGGTAAAAAGTCAATAAGAAGCGTATTAGAGGATGATGCGTGGAATCATTATAAAAATGACTTACAGCCAGGGAAGGAATGAACAGGCCCGTCGGAACTTTGATGCCAAAGGTGAACACCGTCAGAAGAAGCTTGAGTAGCAGCGCAGTCACTAGTAGGGCCATGGCAGTCGACATAGTGGGACCGGCTGGATGAATCCCCAACACTTTCCCCACTGGGTCACTGACATTTATGCGGTAATCGCTAGAATGGAAGCGTGATATCAGATTAATGGCGGAGCTGTCGTAGTTGCCAGTGAATAACAGGTAAACAGAAGTAACTACACAAGCAGTCGAATCGTGGGGCGATATGGCCCAATTGTTACAGCCCAAATTTTCTGACCGGAAGGTCCATGGTTCGAACTCGACCTCTGCATCTCAACGTCTCCTGTCTAGGCTTGGGCAACCTGGCAGTATCCCAGCCCTCATGCTTCATTCGGATGGAATGGCAGCTAGGCACCGAAAGGGTGTTACAGCTGAACGATTGGGGAGTGAACGGACTTCTGTGCGGCCTAAACAAACCGAACTAACAAGGCGATTGATTATTGTTTAAGTCACTGATATGCGAAGTTGAATACCAACCTGGTGGCGTATCAGTTGTGGTGAGCTGCTTAAAGTATCCACTTGCATCTTTTGGACTGATAAGAAGGTAATTTACATACGTGTACTTCCCTTCAGTATCGACGTTGAGCTTACAATTACTGTCCACATATGGTATGACAACGTAGATCAAAAAAGTAGATCGTGCGAGACCACACAACTCAAGTCGCTAAGTCTGACTTTCAGGAAACAGTGAAATCGACCTGAATATCAGCCGGCAGAAGCGTGACGTATACGCAGACGTTCACCTCACGCGCTTCACAAGTCATATCGTTTGTGGTCGCGACACCATCTCTAGATTTTTAATCTAAAATCACCCGAAAACCAATGGCACGCAACGATCTGTTTCACACAAAAAAGTTTAGGGAAAAACAATAAAATACTCGACTCAGGCTCATCAATGGCTCGCAGTCATATCCGACTGACAAGTCATGGTACTTGAATACGAAGACAAAGCATCTTATCAACGAAGAAATCTGGGAATTCACACAATAAAAACTGTCCGGCTCGTATCGAAAACCAAATTGTGAGACTACTATCGACTGTTACACTTGTCAACCTGCTTATTCAGAATGACTGAACACAAATCAAGTATGGAGATGACGCAGAGCGCTCAAGTCCGAAAAGTTGCAGCCTATTTGCAACACCATTTTTCGTGCAAAAACTGTAATTGAACACGTGGAATTTAAGTAACCACGCACCATATGGGTAGAATGCCTGATGTTTCGATTTTGCTGGTGCAAATGAAATCAATTCCAGAGAAGAATTATTTGGAAACAGAGGCTATTTTGAGCAAACTGATAAAGCCATCTGTCCGCCATCTTTTTCACTTAGTGTGAGAACACAATGCGTGGACCGCACTCCAGTGTGCATGCCATATGACATTTCAAGAACATCCAACTAAGCAACTAATACGTTTTCGTGACACATGAACCGCAAACGTGTTCACGTTTGAGCGATGTGATTCGCTGCCCGTCACTTCGACCGACAGCCTAGTAACTGATCTTGATGTGTCGATAAGTCAACCGCCTGTCAGAACTTCCACGTCAGATTTCGCCGACCACTGAAACATGCTGGGCAATTAGTGCTCACTTGTAGATGGTCGCGGGTCGCCCGAGTCTACACAGGGTGATTCGAATCAAAGACTTCTCTTCCGGTAATTCGCTCCCTATCCCCGGAACCATCTCAACTTTCAATAAGATGTCATCTGGGCTCGATGAATGCAATTCCATGTAGGGAATGTTACCGGGTCGTAACCCTAGTCTCTCAAACCCGGGCGTGCTGTAAAATCACTGTGTAGACCAAAAAAATCTTTTTTTTTTTTTTAAATTTTTTTTTCTTCCTTTTTTTTTTTTTTTTTTTTTATATTTCTATTTTTTATTTTTTTTTTTTTTTTTCTTTAATTTTTTTTTTTTTATTTCTTTTCTTTTTTTTTTTTTCTTTTCTTTCTTATGTATTTTTTTGGTTTTTTTTTTTTTCTTTTTTTCTATTCTTTTTTTTTTTTTGGTTTTTATGTTTTGGTTTTTATCTTTGTTTTTTCTGTTTTTTATTTTTTTTCTTTATTTTTTTTTTTTTTTTTTTTTTTTTTTAATTTTTTTTTTTTTTTTTTTGTTGTTTTTTTTTTTTTTTTTATTTTTTTTTATCTTCTAATTAATTTTTTTTTTTTTTTTTTTTTTTTTTTTTCGAACCAGGTTTGGTCGCCAACACACTAGTATCATGATGCTGACCGTAGGAACGGTGCTACACAAAGTTATTCACTCCGTTTACAAATGCGATAATATGGATTAGCGCGTTAGGGGCCTAAACTAAGCTAACGCACTGCATGACACTTACCAAATTGACATATCATCATCCGGACTGCACTGAGTGACTAAGAGTCGAATCAATTCGCTAGTGTTCATGCGAAGGTAAACGTGCGGGAAGGACACGACGGCCGTTACCAGGGTGACAATTAGAACCTCACGAACAGGGTAACGTCCAAGCCAAGTGGATTTACGTAAACGGCAGATGAACAGGTTCATTCTGTTGAAGATGGTCCCAAAAATTCCCTGTAGGAATGAAGCATACATGTTTGGTTAAGCATCCATAATGCTCACATTGTGGCGCACAAATGTACATTACTGCTGCTCCGGTGATCCACTGCGACGAAACTTTTACGTGTGCTAGAAAAATACAATGGCCCTATAGTTTTGTTCAGCAAAAAATGAACAAGATCCAGCAAGGCAAAGACAACTGATGTCCTGGAACAAGCGGAAATATATCAGGTGGATGAATTTCAGTTAAGACATCCACAATCCGTAGACTTATGAGTAGAATGGGGTAATCTGTAAAAATTCGGAACACCTAAAACTGTTAACTGCGGTTACCATAAAACGAAAACACATAGCATGAGCGCAGGAGTGTAGCGAGAACCATTCATAAAAACACTTCGCTAAAGAGTTGAATATGGATCAGAATGAGCCATAGTAGATCAATCATAGACTTCTGGATAACGTATTGAGACTACGGTTTCGGTTAATCGCAGTTCGTGGAGCAAAACCGAGTAACAATACAAAGAAAAGAGAGAATTTGAGTACAGAATACAGCCGGGTTCAGCTGACATATAAAAAGTAACTTAACGGCGAGATGAGAGAAATACTGACCGAAGACCGAGGGTAAATGGATAGTAGCCAGGGGTGTGATTCAGGCTGAATCGCCGCTGGACGGAAAGTACCTCGTAGTAGACTTACGCCAAGTAATCCGAGGAAAGCAAACGGAAGGAGTTCCAGTATATGCCATTGGGCTTTGTAGTCCACCGAGAACATAATCATCGTATCACTTCCATACGGGTTGAGCATACGCAGCACATTGGCTGAGACCATGGCGCAGAAAAAGGAGCGAAACATAGTCTTCATTGGGAAATAGTAGCTAGCCTCCTCCAGGGAGAACAGAACGCCGCCAATTGGGGCTCCGAAAGCCACTGCGACTCCAGCCGCTGCTGAAGCCGACAAAATCTTGAAAAAATAGAAGTAAAGTGTCAACTGTTTGATTCCAGTGCCAACTTTGTCCATCGTACCACCTCAAATAAACAGCACACATATTGGCATTCAGACAAACATATTCAACCTCCTGTAAAAAGGCCGGTCAAGGGAAATGTCAAAAGTGGTGGTTTATCTGATGGGAACGGATTACCCTGAGAAAGAGCACTTGGCTTGCTTTATATTGTCTGGTGTGGTACCCACGGTATTTCAGTAACCTATTTCACCACAACGAATAAATATAGTACCGCTTCTCAGCATTTACGGCGTTACTTTACAGACAATTTAACCTATTCACAGAATACTATTTGAGATGTATTCCAGTGTACCCTCCGTCTAACGACTCGTTCTCCAGAAGGGCGTGATCGTGCATATCCACTAGGGCTGTAAACCATTCACCTTCCATAATACGACCACCTCGTTAATACTGCCGAATTCCATTGACTTCTTCAAGGTCGAGTGTCGCATGTCAAACACTTTTCTGTAACAAGTAGGTGACAAGTGAGGTCGCTCCTGAGAAATATACATAGATGGTCATGGTAGACGTAAATTTTTCAGACCGTCGATGGGGATGGAAATTCGTGGGATCTCAGCCATTTACCAAGGACGTACTTTAGCAGAGTCAGTTACTTCTAATTTCGCCAGTGCACGACACTCATCAAGACTGAATCGCTTACAATCCGACTGTTCAATAATTCCGTTATGCGACCTTCCCGCAACCCATCTCATCACCCCTCTTCCACACACTTTCAGATTCCCTGTCCATGTAACTCTAATGAACCAAATCCGGTAAAGCAGTGATCGCTTGAGGGGAGTTTCCAGTAACTTATTCTTAACAAAACGTGTGACAACGATGGCACAGATAGGTATTTGTCATACGGGTCATCAGGAAAGGTCCTAAGGTCACTCCGGAAGACACCTGAAAACAGGTCGCTGACACAAGCCATCCTCGCATAACTGTGTCTCAGAAAAATTAGCGTGCAGTTGGAGACATTGGACACATGAGGTAAGAAAATACAGTCGGATAAAAACCTCATCATGGGAGCAACCGTTAACAGGGCCGGAACAACGATCAGTATGTTGATATTGATAAAACGTGATAGTGGTAATTAACATACCATGTTTTGTTACAACAATGGTGTCTAGCAAGCGATTGGGAAGCCTTTGTCTGGAAATGACCTTCAAAATAAGGTATCTCATCTACTTCAGTAGGGAAAATTATCGAGCTGAAGACGGTCTTTAAAAGGCAGGTGTTCTTTCCATGGGGGGTGGCTTACACGGGAGAATGACTGAACAAAAGAAGCAACAGTTGGACAGGGAAGAAATGCTGTTGGTGAGTATTCAGATGGAGTTTGTGGATGGACGCACCAGACCTATAAGAACTAATGAAATTTACTACTGTGACTACGCTTCTCCCCCAAGCAGTAGAAACAAGAATTGCATCTTAAACACTATCCATTCAAAAACTGATTACCATATCGCCTCCCGTCATAAAACACTCAGATCTGGTCACGTGGTGGCACTTCTTTGCACCCGGATGTCTGATCGTTCAGTACTAGACAGAGTGGTTGGGAAGTCAGGGGTGGAATCAGCCATAAATCCTGAGTAGGCGGCCTAGCCTCTATACGATATCGATCTGAGAGCAACCGTACCTGGGGGTTGGTAGTGTGTCGGAATAGTGGTAGCTCGGGTGTGTTGATTAGGTGTTTGCTGATCTATTCGCCGAATTCATTATTCACGGTAGGCTTTTGGAGAGCCCCTTATACACTCTCACGTACCCAGAAGTGTGTGGACATAAGGAACTATGCTCACGAACTTTTGGGGCACCATATTAAGCAACAATGGTTAGAACTGGTCGATATATAGGGTTGAATACATTTTTAAAGTCAAAGGACAGCAAGATTACGGATGGTGTGAGCATTAATTTAATGCCTAAAAGGGTGTGAAGATGTAGCCGATGCAACCCTACCGCAGGTGAACATCCCCCTTGATGCTCACGGGTCAAGACCTCTGTTGTCGCCACAAGACGATGAAGAAAGAGTGACGCCGAAGCCTCGTTAAAGACTTGGGACTCAGACTGATTCCTTTGGAGATGGGAACTACTACCTACTCACTCCAGTTGTATCGCATGGTCTCTATCACTCAGGTAGACGTAAATAAGTTAGACACCGATTAGGAAATAAGCCGCCATCCATTGACCGAGCAGTGGGATCACTCTAGGAGTACTGTGATGCTTGCGTGGGGATATAAACCTGCATATTTTCGAGGCTGAAGCAGATCCTACATTCACAGTCCACGTTTCTGTTACCGGTCGGAAACTCGGAAGGGAAGTAGCAGGTGGCCAAATCAATGGTACTCAAGGGTCAAAACGTTCTTTGCCGGATATCAGAAAGCACTTGTGGTCCTCGATGGTTCGATTTGCCAAAAGGCTCGCGACGACCTGTTGAACGAATCAAGTGGAACAACCTACAGATGGTGCTAGCCTTCTGGACAACAATCTTTCCGCACTGT
The DNA here is from genome assembly GCA_004794785.1 of Opisthorchis felineus. Lineage (NCBI taxonomy): Eukaryota > Metazoa > Platyhelminthes > Trematoda > Opisthorchiida > Opisthorchiidae > Opisthorchis > Opisthorchis felineus. Next base: position 379,044 of record SJOL01006361.1, on the reverse strand, counting down.
GCACAAACTTAGTTTTGCCTGGTGTTGAACGAAGAGTGGAGCCGGATAGCGGTTGTGACTAAAAGGAATCTAGCACCGGGCCTCTAGCAAAGCCAGCCTTACCAGAAATCCAACACCTAGGAGAGGTTGGCTAGGCTACGCAGCAGGTAGGAGTTCCAGCTTCGCGCATAGCAATCATTCACATCCGATATCACATCAGCAAACAGGTGTCGGGACAGTCGGTTTTGACACATTCGTCTGATTTTGGGGTCCATCGGCTTCGCAATGGCTAGGCGAGGTGTGCCTTCTTTGCGTAGACCTCAAAAGAGCCACCACGCAGCGGACAAGTGCGTAACTAGTATTCCAGAAGTGGCGGCAGGCAGCGACCAGTCCTGCAATCGGTATCTGATAGTAATGTGGTCGTTGGTGGAGACCACGTGGTCTAACGATTTCGGCTGATCCAGAATTTGGTACTGCAAAGGAAGCCTGTAACTGGGGCATTTGGAGTGGGCGCTCTCCGTTGTCTGCGAGTTTCATGCCCAATCCAAGACGACCACCCAGTTGGGCCTCAGCACCGCTAAATGTACATACCTCCGCATTCATGTCACCGGCACGCACAACGGTGTTTGACGTTTGAGTGGGTTGTAAAAGTACGAAAGAGGGCCATGCATCTCTTTTTCGGAGATACAGTCCGCTGGTACATTGACAGAGGGAGCGATGGACCTCTCTAGAAATTCCTTCACAAACGTTGCCATACGAACCGCGCAGAGACAAACATCAGCGGCTATCCAATGAAGTAGAGGTGCTTCGGCTCGAAGGCTCAGAAAAATACATCTCGGCAAGCCCACCCACAGGGTCCCTTGTATCAACAGAGGGGTGCAGCCGAAAGCGGGAAGAGAAAGACGAGACAGTCAGTTCAATCACAGTAGTTGCGTCATGAATTTGTTTCTGACGGGCAGCATACCAGTGCAGAAGGAACCCACCGTACGAACAAGAGCATCTTGTTGTCCTGCTTGGCTCGTAGTGCGAACATTAACGGTAATCAAATAGATCAAATGATGAGGAATGTTGCTGTGGCAAATTCTGGGGAGATTCCCGTGTCGTAGCAAGGTGATCCCATCTACCGCAGTCCCTTGTTTAAAATGGACAGGTAGAAATGAGCGGACAACGAAGGCGAGAGCTTCCAAATCCCCAGCATAGAAAAATCCCGTCGAACCGAAATACGAACTGGTTATCAGAAGCAGAAAGTTGCGTCACAGGGGCATGTACTGTTTCTGACCAGCGCTGGAACATGGTTGAAAGGGTCGCGAAACTGTCGGTTCGCATAATTGGTCAAAAAGGTTCCCGGTGATTAGCAAGCACTCTTCACAAGACAACTAATTAGTATGCGTGATCCGGTGAATTATGCAAATCTCCAGTGATTGGGTTTTACGAGAAGGTACATGTTTATGTTTGTCTAGGTGAGAGGAGTAATCCATGCAGCCACGCAGTCGAAAACAGAAGTTGATGGCGTATCACCCAACAGAATCTCTATCCACTTATCTCGAGTATGACCAACTGCGGTCAAATAGGATCATCATTTAGCTGTCATTCACAAGTGGTTACTTAGCACTTACTCTTTATCGTTTTCACTTTGGTGCCATATCTGAAGTGAAATTTTTTGTTTGGCTGGACTAAGGTTGCAAGATTTCCCAGGGAGTTTGTTCCTATCACGCAAACCCTAATGGTTAGTCTCGTCCCGTGTTGCGAATCGTCGAAGTAATCGAGGAAAATGAGTTCACAGGCGAAGCAGATTCCTCTTCCTCCTGATCACGTCTAACAAGGTTGGAGCGATTGATACTCAGGATTTACGGCTGGTCCTGCAGAGTAAGTCTGTGTAGATTACCACGCGGTGGAGATTTTGGAATAGTCGTTGGCCAGGGATTATGATACCAGTTTACTAGCAAATCCTCCATGCAAATGTTCCCGGCTCGATCATGTGCTGAAGGCCTGGAAACACAGCGGATGTATCCTTACTTTTGTTCGCTCAGATTAGATAGCGCTTGCTCAAGTTTTGTAACAGTATTGAAATGTTGGCTGCATCCAACCCTAATTACGCAGAGTACTGTCCGCTAATCTGCACATCGCGCACACGTTGCATCCAATGCATTGGATGAATCCTCCAAAGGAATTTTTTCTAATTTTGGGCCTCACATCATCAGTGGTCTTTTTTAATCTAGCACAATAGAGTTAGTCTAAAGTCTGTAAGCCTTACACACTTGCCATAACATCACTATTAGCTTCTGCGGCAATGCGACGTCGTACTGCGGTACGTGATATGCAAATTCGAGAGTATCAGACAGGATTTCAAACACGTAGACAGCGCACTGATCACACGTTTACACTGCATCGAATACTTGAGCAGTGCCACTCATACCACTTGCAACTCTGTTTTTCTTGACTTCAAGAGGGTTGCAGCTCTTCAGATAGAATAACCTTTCCACATGCATCTGAAAGCGAAATGCTTTCGAAGTTTAAAACTAGACCGCGCTTTTCATTTCGAGTTTACACTGAAGTGACCAAAATCTTGACCGCAACTTTGGTTGGTTCGCCGGGGTTGCCGTTCTCTGTCACTAAATCGGTTTTTGCCGCTGATACAATCATGCACTGCGTAGTCTAAGGACCTGGAAGCCGAGGAATCAAAATGGCACCTGGAGAAAGACTGGTGGAATAGAATTATGAGGACGGCATCGTTCTGTTCCTCGACACTCACAGCCCGCGCAATAATACTCTCAATAGAATGTTGGACGTGACGCTCTGTCTCGGTACGCGTTCTGCGACTTCAAGGTACAAGGTCGCCTCAGAATTTTCAGTTTACTTGTGCTATTTTGAAATTTCAAGATGAAGAGCTTGTAACTGCTGGTTGCCTTATGTAGCTTGGTAGCCATGTCAGCCACGGCTGTACTGTAGCAGACGAAGCCATTGCACACATTAGTAAAGATCGAGCGTCATTCATGGCTTCAGGAATGAGTTTGACTGACGCAAGAGGGCAAGGCAACTCTAACGGTAGTCATAGTTTATGGCTGCAAAAGTTGGTCCCTCCTGTTTGAAGACCTTAAACACTTCCAAAACTTTGATCACCAGCGCCTTCGTAGCGCAACTAGAGTCAGCTGGTTGCAGAGCGTGCGCGACGAACGGATGCGTAGGCGAATACTTGGTAACGAAGTAAAATTACCAGGGAAGTCAGTAGAACTTCTCCGGATGAGACGGCTGGGATATGCACTGTGTAGACCCCGTCACTGTTTATCAAAGAAAGTGTTGTTTTTTATTCCGAACTTATGCTTATCTGAGAATAAGGCAAAAGGTGAAACAGTTGTACAGTGCATCTGGGGTTTTCGGGATAGGTGGTTTCACTTGTAGGACAAAATCTCGGTTGGAATTTCCAAATCTACCCCTACTATCAACAAGGTGTCTTCCGTACCTCTAACACGACAGGTTTTACTTTTTTATTTTGATGTCTTACTAGGATAAGTGCGATCAGATGTGATCGCACACATGGAGAGCGAATTCTTGTGGGCGAAATATTATGTACGGTAGATCAATGGAATCAGCAAGTCAACCAATCTATTGAAAAAAATGAAAACGACCAAGCTACAGTGCACTGTGTTGAAACGATCAGGCTATGATGATGATGATCAGGCTATGCATTCTGTGATAAATCAGCGATGGTGTTTACGGTTTCGTCATAGACCTACTGAGAGACAACCCAATAAGTTAAGAAGACTAAAAGGAATTTGAGAATACCCACAAACCTGCTACAAACCCTTTATTCACTCGATATGCACAGCTTTTCCCTGTCAACTGACGAAAGACAAACATCATATAGATTCACAAGAAGTTGCGGCGAAATACAAAAAGGAAAGTTAATGACGCTAATACACATTCAACGTATATTAGGTATGAAATCAGCCAAACTGAAGCCACTAATGGTTGTTTACCAAGCTTGAAACTAGTGGCAATTTTGTTGACGGATTTTGGGTTAGCTGAGGAGTTGCTGGGTCCCACGAAGTTCTACAACGCCTGAGACGACACTAAGTAAACATGAAGCGCACCTTGAGATCATTTTCATCTGAAATTTCCTTTTGCTATTGGAAATCTCAAAACCCAGTAGTAACAGTTTCAAACATGCACAACGGCAAACTTGGACAAGACCACGGCTTGTTGCTGCTCAGCAGATGACCGACGAAATCCACACCATCAGAGATTTACCATAAAGCAGACCAACAACGAGCTTCATTTTACCTCAGGTTCATACCTCGTAGCTACATTCTATACTGAGAAATTAAGTAAATTGTGTTTTTCTTTGCTCGTTTGCAAACGACTAGTTGTTTATTCTTCTCGGCCCTGGGGAAGTCGCAGCTGCACATGTTCAAAGCAACCGTAACTAGACTTCACGGGATACGATCAGACCGTACCGTATAGACTGGTAATGTTTCAGTCTTATGGAGGGTATTCACCATCTACCTAGTATTTTCGTAGTCCAAGAGCCAGAATCGAGGGCGGTTATTTTGGTGACTTCACAACATATTACTATCATTCAGATGAGCTGAAATAGATGGCAAAAGAAGACAATGACGCGTAACTCATTGGTTTTTGCTTCCCGGCTCGTAAAGACCTTCACCCACGCGGGTAGGCAAGAACACAAACAGGTGAGAACCAGGACCTGGGTAGAACCCTGTCACTATGGTGCTACGCCTAGGGTTTGTAGCACGGCAACTTAAGAACAGTTCTGGCATTCTCAATTCGTTCGTCAAAAGAGAGACTTTAAGGAAGTTTAGGACGTGAATTCTGAGGCTACTCTATTTGTACTGATTCGCACGGTACCAACCCATAAGAACTGAGATCGTAGTAGTAGGCTTTTTTCGTAAACCGATGTCACACCGAGAGCCGGGGTACAAATAAACAAGATTCTGTTAGCGACATGAGAAAAAACCTAAGTAGACATTTGAAGATACCTCCTCCCAAACTAGGTAAGGACAAATACTGACGAAGCAGTCGTTCTAATGTAATGCTTGTACAGATCTGCTGGCTCACTCATCTCGTACTGGCATTAACAGTGTGACCAAGGGCAGACCGCTCGGAACTACCGAACATAACACCAACTGGACGAATGTAAACTGAAAAATTGGGTTTGTGACAATTTTAGGAAAATAGTCAGAAAGTATGGGTTGCGAGACGTCAACAGTTCATATTATCTTCATCCGCTGCAGGCGCAAAACATTCGATATTTATCTGTAGTGGTAAAAACGAACTAAAAAGAGTGAACGACTCACTACTCTGAGGAATGGGGTAGTTCGAGTTCAGTTCCATGGTAGCTGGAAAGTCTAACTCAATAGTTTTTGCGGAAGCAATGTGAGTTGTTGTACGTTTATCACCACTGCATCACAGAAAGCCAGCAGTTTCGGGTTTCGAATGCGTAACAGCAAGGTGAAGGCGTGAACACGGTCAACGAGATGGCTTGTCTAAGAGTTGTTTTGCAATCGATGGCTTCCAGTTCTATTAGGTCGTTAGTAATTTTGACCCGCTATATTCCAAGGTCTGTAGCAACCTTCGTAGCAACCTATTTGGGATATGTTCTGAAGTCCTTTGAGAAGGACGTGACCCCTTCTGCTGATACAGGTGAGACCGCAACCGCGATTGAACTTATAAATGACATATGCTGAAGAACAATCACTCAAACTCTGAGATCTATTTTGTACAATGTTGTCAAGGCCGGACGCAAATGAGCTGCTCTATAAGTAGGGTTCAAGGCGGACTGACGTTCCTGCTTGACGTTGTCTGAGATGCGATCGCCGTTAGATTGTAGACACATCACTAGTTCTTTCGTCCTAGGTGTGGTGGTCAGATTGGGTGGAGGGTAAAGTAATGTAGGGAAATCAAACTTTTCTGGGTTGCCTTTCGCTGAATCTTTTCAGCAAGTCTTCATCTGGAAGTTGGTCGGTTGTACTGACACGTCGAGCCCTGTGGAATAGTGTTTGCAGTAATCCCTGCTTCTACGCAATTAGAGGACAGCTACTGAAATGAATTTACTGACCACTCCACGTATCCCTACAATTGACAGCACGTTGGAGACTCCGATTCGAATCCAGGGTAATTGATATGTCAAGAAAGGCTAAACTGGCACTTGACTCAGTCTCTCGGGATACAGACAAATTCGGGTGAATATTATTTAAAATATCAACGAGAAAAAACTGCTGATCAGAGATAAAGGTCAAAATATCGTACCATGGACTTGGGTCTCTATCTTTGCTGGAAAGACATTAGCCAGCGCTGGGACTAGTGGACTGCCCACAGCGACATCGTTTAATTGCCCATAGGCGGATACTTCAATTTCAAAATTGGGCGTTTTCTGTGCACAGCAAAAAAAGATCCTTAATTAACGCAATCGGAATACTCAAGATGTTATCCATAGTGTTATAGTAACATACATACTAAAATGTCTCATACAGTGGAACAATGGTAAACGATGAACCAATGTCAATGGAAAACAACTTTGGAGGACCCACCGATAGGTCAGCAAGTAGTTAGCATAATACGAAGGAATCCTTCGAACAATGTGGAGTTAGCACTTTCCGGACGGAAGCCAGAATATTCACTAACCACCGAGCGACATTATGACAGGCACAGTTGTGCATGATTAAAACTGATCTCAGTAGTGCGCCGGATTTGTGCGGTTTTCGAGAACCCCCTATTAGGGGTGTTTGTGTTCTGACAGGTTTGAATTTCCTTGTATTTGGAATCAGTCAGAGCACCATGAATACTCAATATCTGCAGATTTATCTTCATTTGGTTCTCCATCGAAGGAGTGCCTTTTTGGGTTTTTCTACTCCAAACTTCCGTCCGTCAGTATCAGCCAACTTTGAGATGTTATATGTATTGTTTACTATAATCAATTCTGCGCCTTCGTCGGGTTGTGGGAAGATCAGATGGTTCATCGAACGTAATTCCTTGATGGCTCAGTACTGTTTAGGTATCAGACAGCTATAGTGTCGGATAGTCGCAGACATATACTGACCGGAAATATCCATGAATTTGAGCTTGAACCAGTCTGTTCTATCGGAGTCCGTTGGAGTAAAGTCCTCACTTGGTCATATAGGTTCCGAAAATGGACCAGTGTTTGTAGTTTGTCCACCTTGCTTTGAGGATATCTTGAAATGTATCGCGTGATAAGAACTTCCATTGATATTTGGTTAACAGTCGAGGAAACATTATGAACACATTGTCTCCGTTGGAAACGTTAGTCAAGTGGCTGACCACCGTAGGGTCTCAGTTGACTTCCGGCGTGCGTTTTGTTTTCTTGAGGATCTCTCTGCAAAAGTTTTCAACTTGGACGCAGCATACTCGGGTGAGGTTGCTCAGTAAAGCAGCAAGCCACCGTTCGGTCTTGATACACTTATCAAACCACACAAGATAATAATCGATATGAGAGTTGACCAATCTGACTGTTGCGATGGGGATTTCCCCTGGAATGTAACTTGCTAGGGGGTGCGAGAAACTGCCCGTATAAAAGTCAGTGCTAGTCTTCCCAACCAATATTTTATACTGCATGTTTGGAGGTGGTCAAAAGATGGTGTCGTTGCGACGGAGAGTCCCCGTTTGAGAAAGTTAAGACTATGAATCGAACATAGGTGGACTCTAGACAGTTTATAAATTTAACCAATCAGTGCTACTGGATCCGTCCTTGTCTCTCCATTTCGGAAACCAGTGTTTAGTCTCCAGACGAGTGTTCTATGTATACGTATGGGGAATCTGACTCAAGTCATCCAGTCGACAATCCATAGCCTGACATACGGGTCACCTGGTCCGAAACATTGACGACTACTTACCGTTAGTCCTAAGTGAGGACTGTTCACTAAGTGGAGCAAAAGTGACCACCCCAGAGCCTAAATCAAATAAAAGTGCACTGTGCCAGGAGCAAAAATGTAAGGTGAACAAAGAAGCTCTAACCCGCCAAGCCATACAGAAAATCCTTGAAAAAGGTTGCCCATGCAAACCGACACGTCGGATCATAACGCAGTTTTGAAGTTGAACTTTCCATGACATACAAAGACGTTGTCTAGGCACGTTTGGAAATTATCAAGGTAATAACCACGTCCTTGGAAGTGAATCAACTTAATTCTGACACTAAGAGAATCAAGAGGAAACTAATAGGCACAGCAAAACTGGCCTTGATACGGGTCCGTAGTAGGACATGCGAGACAGACTAAAACTGGACGACAGAGACCAGGCTGATTTGCAGAATGGAAAGAGGAGGCAAGCGAAGCTGTACCGAGAAACAATCGCTGAAAAGGTGAATAAAAATGCAGGTCTGTCAGGAATCTTGTCCGCAGCACATGTGCAAATCACACTAAATCACCCATGCTATGTAGTGGATAGGTATATACTGACGAGAAAAAAGGTGGTATACTTGTTCAAAACAGATGAATATAGCGAAGGCAAGCTACAGAATACACCAATAGTGATCACGCATAGCTGGAGTGCGAAAGCGAAAGACAGATCTTGTGGAGGCCTAAATTGTTACACAGAACATCATGTGCACAGTTGAACACTGGTACAAAGGCCCCCTAGGACAGGGCAACTTGGAAGGTACCTTACGAAAAAACGAGCGTAAAGTTAACCTGAGTACGTGCACTTTCCAAGCTTCATAATAGATTGAAATTGTCTCTCGTACCAGTAACTTACACAAAAATAAATTTTATCCCTTTCGTCTACGAAACAGGAATACGGAAACGAAGCCAAGAGCACTTACGGGGTCTGGTAATTGAAAAGTTGATAAGAACTATTAATGGGAAGTAACAACACTGCACTGGCACTTCGAGAAAAACGAATGTGGATGCGCAAATTTCTACTATGCGTAGTCAACGCTAGCTACATACCACAACATGAATGAAGAACACACAGTGTCATAACAGTGACTGAGCAGGAGACAAGAAAAGAAACTGCTCTGCAAACGATAGAGAGTACCAGGTGACGATGGTCAGCGAGCTACATAAGTTCGATGACACACCAAGGTTAGAGACATCGATTATCAGATTGGAAACGAAGTGCGCTCAATCTGAGAAACTACAGTCGTGCGATATGCTGATTATGCTTGCTAGGGGAATCTTCGAAGATCATCAGTATCAGATGTGCCCAGCCTCAGCAATGTCTGACATAACCAACTCGAAAAAAAAGGTAGGATGGTTCCATAAGGTATACAACTTGACATCTCAAAACAATTGCATGCGACCTAGAAGCCTTGCATGTTGTGAGACCGACCCGCTAGTGATAATATTGTGCGACGGTGTGGAACTGGCGAGCGTATGCAGAGCGGTCTTAGATAAGCCACGTTAACACGTGACAGTGTGTGGTTGTCAATATACGTAGAATCATTAGCAAAAGAGGGTGGAAATCCCAACCCGATCAAAGTTCACAGAATCTCTCTCCTTTACATAACTATCGTAGCACTAGCTCATCCACAGAGGCAAACAAAAAGAGTAAACGACGTACAACAAGGATCCCCACGTGAAGTGAAGAGGAAGAACTAGACCCTAAACTGAACCCAAATTCAAGTAGGTTCCCCATCTGTCTTAACACTTATTGAACCATCACAACAAACAAAATCCCTTAGCCTACACCTAACACCGATTTAGCCTGACTTAGCTGATTGGTTCCTCTTCCGCCTTAAATCTCGTAACCTGGTCACTTGGCCTGAGGAATTTTTTCTGTTAAAAGCAAAACGTCGCCCAGCAATAAATCTGCTGATTGTTTCCCAAACTTTTCCGAAAATATTGTGCACTACTTTGCCCATTTACCCAGCTCCACATAACTGAACAAGTCCCGGGGCAACGAGGCATCAGAACTTGGCAGTCAGTTCGAAGGCTGAGAAAACTTTTCCTCGAAACGTTATCAAGAAACCCGTCAACTACATTGCCCTGGAGCTGGCATCTGGGCAGCTAAAGACTGGTGACATCATTCCATATAAGGTACCTCTAAGGGACCGTCGCGAAGAGACCCACTGAGTTATACTGGGGGTGCCCGCGCAACACTCGCAGGGTCTCATATCAGGTTGGTCAATGGTTACAGGTCTGACGAACACAGACTCCTGGTTCTCCAGGTTTGGGGTTGGAACATGTATGGCGACTTGTTCTGTGAAAATGGAAATGCACTTGCATTTCCCGCCGAAGACCGCTGCCTTTGGTCAAGCATTTGAGACAAAGGCTTTGATTGAGAACCCTAATCGTCCTCCTATCTAGGTCCGGGTGCCATGGCAGTATCCTAGCCCACGTACAACCATGAATTGCACACATACAAATAAATTCTTGCTACATCGGCCGTCGCATGTTGCCATCAGCCGGGTCACCTTAATTGCTGCATACAGCAGAGCGGGTAGGCGAAAACAGGCTACTGCGGACACCTCCCTTTTTCCTCTCCCCCAAGGTACCTACTGAGAAGGTCAACTCCTAATGGCGTGCCTAAAATGCAACTAGACAAAAGTGTGAAAGGCAAAAGAATAACCATCTCCATCAGGGTTTTACTAGGTGGCAAAACAGATTAGTATTGTTCAGTTTATCAAGCCGATCAAGCAACGAGGGACGGCACGTTAAATCACAAATAACAGGACGAGTTTGGTGCTGGCTGCTGTAGAAGAATCTGATTCACCACATGTGACAAATAACAAACAGCGAATGAGCATACCTGTCTAAAATCAACAGGAATGCATGAAGATACATTTTTATGAAAACCATAACAAATACATCACAACTACCAAGCATTCGCACAGTCGCCCGAAAGTGCACAAACAAGCAGCAACATTGTTTACAAGGCGCTGGAACATTGGTATCTCGCGTGCAACCATTGGAAATTGATCATGCAGCTGTTGACCTGCTCCCCGGGCTTGGCAATAGACTTACAAACGTTTCGTCACCAATCGAGAAAACGTCATCACCGCGCACTGACGATATCTCCAGGAGAGTAAATTTCGGTGAACAGATCAACAGTCAACCGATCAACTATCAAGGACCCGTGTTCATTAAATAATCCTTTAAAGGAACTTTCAAGGACACAAAACCTCACAGGAGAGAACGGCCTAATTGATACCGGATTTTTTAGCACCGCCTTTAGGCAGAATATCCTGCATGGGAGAGCGCTTCACAAAATGTAGGCTTAAACAAACCGTGCACACAATGAACCATCTTCGTCAACCGAATTTCGCAAGCAAGAATCTGAGTACAATGTAACAGCACTGCTGGCAATGTTGCGCAATACGAGTAGCTTGGATGTGCTGCTTGTTTGTTCGCCAAGCCCACCTGACCGTGCGCTGACGACATCTCTTGGACTGGTGAGGAAAGATTTGCAATCCAACAGCGAAGCTCAGCGAACAAACCAGCAACCAAACAGGCCTACTGTTTAACTCGTAAAACAGACACGACAGGCACTCCAGGGATAAGGTAAATTTGCATCTATGACGATCAATAAGTAAGAGGACTCGTACCTGACCTAGTTTTATCGGGCTACACCAACCTAATACGGAGACAAGGTGCGTTCCAAATTCATAGCCAGCATAACCCAATAGTCTGCGTTCAACCTGTAGTTGATCACTGTCCCTACTGCACTTTTAGAACTGTCCCTTCTGCTTGACTGGACTTCATTTATAACAACCAGATGACTGAGATGGCTCAGTGGTTAAAGCGCGACCGGAAGGTCCTTGGTTCGAACCCAACCTCTGCATCTCGGCTGCTGCTGTCTAAGCTTGGGCAACCTGGAAGCATATCAGCCCTCGAGCTTCCTTCGGGTGGCATGGCAGCTAGGCACTGAAGGGTGCTACAGCTGAACGATCGATTGACTGACCAGTCAATGCAAATTCCCAGGGGGATGTGGCTTCAGCAGACCCCGTGAAGTGAGCAGACGATGCCGGACCTACAGGCCGCAAGAGCCTTACGGATCCAATTAGCTTCCACGATCGCTACACAAACTGCTTTTCTCTTTGGAGTTAAGGGTAGGATTCACGAATAAGCACCATCCAACAGCAGGCACTAGAAATAAACATTACCAAGACACGTCGTCCCATCAATGGCACTGTGCTTTTGCCGTCACGAATGGTGTCTGTAGACTTGAAAAAATGTTTTGAACAGTCCACCGTTATTCTTGAACACGCCCTTTAATTTTTTTCAATAAACCATACGTTGTATTCCTCAACTTGTTTTGATGGGCTTGATAGAATAAATCTAATATTTATGTTATTCCTCATGAACCCGAATTCTGCAGACAAACATGCACCAATTAGCACGTTTTTAACCGTACACTTAGACGTCCTTGCTATACTTCACACCAAGTTTCAGCCCACTTCACCAAACTACCAATGTAGAGTTACGCTAGCCGAGAAAGTCACTTAATCACAATGGGTCTAACTGATGATACTGCTATTCGGCACAATCTGAAACCTTGTTTCAGCCCGATATACCCAAGCATATACATTTTCAGTAGAATTAGAACAAAATTACAGCATACGGGAAACTACCCACAGCAACCTTGTGAGTAGTTTCCTTCATAAAAATATACTACGATATCTTGAATATCATACCAAATGAAACATGAGGTGGCCTTTGTGCAGCACACTCAGTTGAAGAACATCATAAATGCGATCCAGCCGAGTCACCCGTGAAAACCAAATTGATATGCAAATGAGTGTATTTGTCGAAAATTACAGCAACTTTGTAGCTAGGCTCATCGCATAGAGGCTGGTCCTACCACATAATCAGCTAAGAAGATGCACCGGATTGCTTTCACATAGCCCTTGTTGCAATTGACTTGACCAACGAGTCCCCAGATTACTAAACTGCACGCATGGAACTTGCTTGAAGAATATTCTCCATACTATGACGGATTGTGATCAAAATCCACTACGGTTTTTATTGACTGGCACAGTGCAGATGCTGCTAGTGGTCCTGGACGTCACTGCGCGTAGCACTTCCCTGAGCACTGTACCTCGAACCAAAGGTGCCACAGCCGATTATGGGATGTGATGCTACCTTCCCAAGTCCTGAGTCCAGCGGCCTGATAGCACAATGCTAACCAGGTTTCGTTTATCATAACAGTTCGTTGGGTTCTGGCGCAACTGTCGTTCGAGTGATTAGGCGAGCTATAAATCTGCAAACGGTTTGGCTGCAGGAGTGGACCGCACCATCCGAATACCATGGCACCGTTTTAGTGACCAGGAATGTCATTTCTAGGCTACACAAATTGTGTAACATAATTCGGTTATACCAAACGGAAAAATCAGTGGCGGCCTCCAGGACAAGAGCGCCCAGAGATAACCCATTTCGATTGCTCTGTGAAGAGCAAGTCGATAAAATCAGATCTCAACAAGGCAACGATTTTGTCTACTGTGCCCAGTTAGCGAGATCAATGCTTCCCCCCAGTATGTTGGACTGCAAGACGGCCCCATACAAATATACGGATGGATTGAGGATAACTACGGTGGATATGGGAGAATCTGAGAACTAAATTTTTACGGAATCTAATAAGAAGCATGCGAAAGACACTGAATTCCAGTTAGGAATAACGATGGACTTCGCATATCCTGAAAGATGATCAAGTTAGCACTCGGTTCAGCCAGGTCTTCACTGCGTTTCGCAAACTCCCGGTGGCCAAACAGTCATCTAGGTAGTATTCTGAGCACAATATCAAAATTGACTAATAATTCGGTGAACAATTGCGATCAGTAACACGTGAAGAAAACGTGAATATTTTAATTCAGACGACGGACGAAAAATGTTAGAAAAATGGGTGGTATTATTGGCGTCCGGTACACTAAACACTTTAAGTAGTTAAATGTACATCCTTGAAAATTCATTCCACGTCTGTCCATGACCAGTAAAAATAGGTATAAATCAGTGTACACATAAATAGAACTAAATTATTTATGAAACATTTTTATGCATTCTTAAGTTCCTCATTAATCATCCTGTGGTAAGATTGACAAATTTATTCTTGGCATATCATAAAAATTTGGTTGAATAGTACCAACTTGATTAACTATTTCATTCGATTGTGGACGGATGACTATTTGGTTCGATTATGAAAAACGTCCGAACTTTCATTATGAACAATTCCTTCTGAGGTATGAGGTTGAAACCGTCGCTTCATCGAACATCCGTCGTTCTGGGAACGCTATTTCTAAAGGACTCACCTCACGCTTCTTAGCCTCGTTTCTCCCGTATTTTGGAAAGAAGTAGGCGAGTATGTTACCCACGCAGGAAGCCATATGAACCATGGGACCTTCTTTACCCAGTGATAGACCAGCTGCCACACCCAGAATCATACCGACAGATTTGATGAGCAGAGTCCATTTGCCCAGGTAGCCACGGATGATGAAACCACCCAATATAGTTTTAATTTCAGGAATTCCACTGCCTAGAAACAGGAAGTCAAAATTATCACGGGTCAGTGAAAAATAGCGATGGTCTTACTAAAACTGAGAAACCAAACGACAAACACGAATTCACAATACCAACATTAGTCCATGTTCAGATTGTGCTTGAAGTCGCACGAGTGATCACCCAATAAAATATCACTTTAGCGTTGGAAAACCACTAATGGTAAGAAGGAGATCTAACTAACATTACTTATCAACAGTTGTATGGAAAAACGAATGGACAGAGTAACTTGGATAAAAGGTTGTCACTTACCACAGGCATATGGTGCGAACATTCGTACCAAAAGCACACAAACCACAGAGAAGAGAAGGGCAAATAGAACGTAGAAAAGGTAGCCGACGAAGTAGGCCTCGGGATTCGCACCTGTTGGGTCTTTGTCCAAGAATAGACGGGACCAAGTGTACCACTTGAATGTGGAGAAAAAGAGATTGGTAGGTTAACAACCATATCCATACATTTTATCAAGCAACGAAAGGTAAGGCTTCAGATTCACGTGAAAGCTGGTTCTATTGATAAAATTACGAAGTGAGAATATGTGCAGCTCCCCTCCTCTGGAAAGGTCGCAACTCGAAGTAGGTTAATTCTGCTGACGCTTATGAACTGCTAAGAGAGGACTAATTTTGATCAGTCTCTCCACATGCAGCTCACCGTATAGGGCCATCATTCGTGTGTATAAACACAGGAAGTGCGAGTAACTAACGTACTGCATTTAACCACTGCTGGGCACTGGGAACTCAAGTAACTCTGGTGTGAGGTTATATCAGTTTTGAAATTAGAAGCGAACGAACTAATCTAATAAATCCCTTTAAGATTTACATAACCCCGATGATATGGAAAGCGACAATTAGATGTGGACGGAACTCGAAAGAAACATCCACTAAGAGTGGCGAACGACGGACGGTGGAAATTCAGATAAGAAGAACAAAGCAATAACGTACCTGCTCGCATACTCCATTCGTGTGGTTGGACGACCAACAGCATTGTTCTCTATTAAACCAGAACGCTTCCAAACACACGCCCTCTTTCAAATCCGACATCCATGTAGACCCAATGTCAATGAGGCAGGCGATGACGCCAGTGATTAAACCGACGAACAGAACACAAAACCATCCGGATCCCGAATCCCAATAGCATCGCAGCCAACCCAAAAAAGTTTTCTGCGAAGAAAAAATGAAATAGACGCTGAAGCCGTGGAATAAAATGGTACACTGACACATGGATTGAGGAAAAAACTACAACACATCCCGAACGTGGACAGAATGCATTCGAGCCCAAGAAGTGGGGCCGAGGTAATCTGGTTGTGTTAAAATGCATGTCATTTCGATACGAAGACAAAAATGAACCTTCATAAGAAACCCAACCAGGATGGGCAAGGGTAAAAAACTGTCCCGGGCACTACTTACGGTGAAAGTAATACAGCAGAAATTGGGGGAAATGCAGTGAGGAATTGACTGACCTATTTCGCGCAGTGGGCAGCCGTGTGGTGACGCTAGGAAAAATTGATCTAACACAAAAAGTTTCGCTGCACCGACACCATTGAGAACAGTACATGACAGAGTACTATTAAATGGGCATGCATTCATGTCCCCGAAACAGATCACCATCCACTCAAGGAAGCCGGTTTAACCGGAATGCATAAAAGATCCGAATCTGATAGTCTGTAACATGGACTATCAACCTGCTGCTAAATACAAACTTCACGCAATCGGATGGGGGCAAGGGTGGCAAAAAAATCGTTCAGCTGTAGCAACCTTTAGGTGCCTAACTGCCATGCCACCCGAAGGAAGCACGAGAGCTGGGATACTGCCAGGTTGCCCAAGCCTAGGCACGGAAAGTCGAGATGCAGAGGTCGGGTTCGAACCACGGACCTTCCGGTCAGTAAATTCGCGCTCTAACCACTAGGGCCATCTCGCCCCATGATTATTGAACAAACGATCATTTTATTGAGGCTGGGGGAGCTAAAAGCAATAAAGCACGGTTAAACGATAGTTTACATTGCAAATAGACAGGAGCAATCTATCGTGTATATACGTTTTACTGACCTACTTGGTGCTTATCATGGATAGAATCTGGTGTCTGGGATGCTGGTGCATGCACAGTTCAGTGGGTATTAGCACTAAGGTGGTCAGATGTGGTAAAGGCAGCTTTCTGTGTGCTGACCCACTGAATTGATCATTCATCTGCGGCGCTAACAGTCCAAATTTGTTAACGGTTTTACTTCAACAGGTCCGTTCATTTCAGAGACTCTGGTTCTAACAAAAACGATTCGAGAGCGTTACTTTTTCACGAGCATGATTTCACTGTTGGGTAGTTGTAACGGCATTTATAGGAAACAAGTGTACAGGTTATCAAGATGCGAGCCAACAGCAAGTTCGCGAGATCACAATAGAGGATCAAACAAGATTGTGTGGACTGAATTTCATGACCTTATTTACTGGGTCATCCGGGACCGCAGTAAAAGATAACTAAGTGAAAGGAGTCACATTCTCAAGCGTGTTCATCCCAATACACAATATTATCTGGTAGGAAATAAGTCACTCGACTCGCCAAGGTGCCCTTCGAAATTCCAAAGGCTGTAGGAATAAGATAAAGTGTGCTGTTCTTGGTATGCTTATTCCTTTTAGGGTTTTCAAGATCCACACTAGACGGTTTTAAAGACACAAATGTGGTGGCACTTAGACTACTTGCATTTGCATCTAACTTCCCTGTGAAAACAAACAGGCTAATGACGTTCTAAATGGATCGAAGTATCAGTAGAACTCAGTCGTAGTCGAGATAATGAACATCTAAGTGAAAACTGTCCTACGACTTAACTAATTCATATTCATGAACGTCCACTTCTATCATCGAACTCTTCTCAAAAAAAAGGGAGGGGAAGTTTTAACATAAGAAAGACAACTGGAAAACACACAGAATCTGTAGAGCCATACACGTCACCCTGCCACAATGCGACGTCTCCGTCTCGTTTCCGGTCATATAAACTGGCATTACGTGCCACCGCAGTCAATGAGCTGAGGTAGCACGGAGAGTATTTGTGCGTTACGAACAGAAGAGCAGACTGTAGTGAAACCACTGTTCCGGTTTGAACCATCATAGGGCTAGGCTGTCAGTGAACACGGTACTTCCTATAATTTCAACACATCCTCGCCTCATTCCATATCACCACTGCATACCAGGATCTCTGTTACACACTTCATCACTACAACCCTATTTGAGTAAATCGGCAAGCTGCTTTATTATCGCGTTTCAACTGCGCCCGCTTCGTAGTAGAATGGTTCTAACAGAACGTGTGATACCGAGGCCGTGTGGTCACAGGGAGGATGAAGATTCGCGTTAGGTGACAAATCGCGACAAGAGAAATCCAGCCAATTCGACTGGGCACAGTAACTCACAGGATTAGAAAGAGCAAATACACCAGCATCAATCTAAGTCACGTCATTTTTCTCGCCGCGATGCACAACATTCCATATGTCAGTGTGCCTGAACTTTTTACTTGACAAAACGCGGTTTATTCAATTAAGAGACCAATAGTTTTGCTGGAGTCACACTGTTTTCTCCGTCCGCATCTGCTGGCATCAGTGAGAATTGATGAAATAGCTACTATTTGGTACTTGCAACGCACGCACTAATCATTGACGCCAAGGCACTGTGCACTCCATGCGCCGTGTGTGCGTGTTTCTCTTGTTTTAGCTATCGTTGGCAGACACCAGTAATGCAAATGGGCGCACACTCGTCCTCTACCAAGTGGTTCAGTTAAGAGTAGAAATCCTGCGTATGGTTTGTGTCGCTCTTAGTAATTCTAACGGACCGTCCTATAGAAAACACATCGACCAGGACATTTTCTCTTCACTGCTCACATTTCATCAAAATCAGTTGAATGATTTGGTTGGAATGGCACATCGGATGCGGTTACCTCGACACATGCAGTTTCAAACAACCGAATTATTCTTGACCATCTCTGATATTGAGTGAACAGTGACTCAAAAACACCATTAACGCATTGGTTTGTTCTGATACACGGCCAATAACGCCCTTGACCTTGACGGTGATCACACGATTTGGGGAAGGGGCTAGAGCCGACAGAAAAACAGATGGATTCTGCGTTTAATTCATCAGTCAACTCCGTTGGATATTAAGATTGTTTGTAAGTTTGTTTCCACAGGCCTTGCACATTCAGCAGAAATGGTTCCATTACTATCGGTGGCCGTCGTACGGTTCATGCAACAATTACGCTAATTATGTGCGCACTAGTTTGCCCCACTAGAACGACAGTACTAAGGAATTCGGATCTGGAAAACGCTTTCCATTCAACGTTTGTGAAAGCTGCATATGGTGCCACCAGACTGGTTAACTTTGTCGCATAGTTATCATAAGTCTGGCATTGTGATAAGCTATATCATGCCCTTTGCAGGGACGGGATAAGCCTCACTAGAAAGTCGTAACTCACTTGGTACATTTTTCCATCATGACATCAGTCACTGAAATGCTTCGTTATTCTCCTTCATAAGTCTATTGACAGTATCCCACTCTACTCACTGCCCATATACGTGCCATACATACTGGACTCTTACGGTTGATAATGAGGCAATCGTCGCTGGGCTGGCTCACAGAGATCGCCGGGAACACACTATGGTCAGCAACTAAACCGCATCACTGAGGGATGGCGAACAAACTACATAATTCACTGCACAGTGGTAGCATGAAGAATTCTAGGAATACTTGAAAGTCGTTTACGGGACACGTATCACGCCAGTCCATGGAGGAAAAGTAAGACTTCCTTGAGCCAGTCGGCCTCAATCTGTTGTCATAAGCGAAACCATTTCCTCTTATTTCTATACAGCAAAACAATTGCAGAATAGGTGTTGACAGTTCTGAAAAACTGCACATAACCCTAAAATTACCACATGCGAAAAGATCAGCTGCTTTCAACAGCGCATACAGAGCTTGGTCGAATAAATATTGTGAACCATCGCACTGCAGAAATTCCTCAACAAGGCCACAGGAAATACAATGCGTCCTTCGCCAACAATCATTCTTGGAAACACATTGATGTCAACTTCGTTGTTAACTCAATCACCGTCGTCCCGATTTTAGTTTTGCAGAGGTTGGCTTTAATTTGTCAGATCAGTTTAGTGAGTTAGTACAGGGAGAGTTTTATCAGATTTTACAAACTCCGACGTGAAATTCATGCTTGTCTCACAAAGAGATAAAAAGGAGCCATTTTTGTCGAATCCTGTACAGCTGGTTCAGTTAGCGTTTTTAGTACATCTGATGACCTAAAAGGATGTATCAAACCCGGAGCAGCACGGAAAAACAATTTGACTTGCGCTTTAGACATCATAAAAGGAATTTGTGTACTGTTGGAAAACAGTACAAACGAGAGATTTGGTTGAATCTCCCGCTAACTTACGAGTAAGTGTTTGTTTCCACGGGTTACCAACCGATATTGATGAAAAAAATGTGAATGGAAAAACACTCCTCAAAAAGGGCATATCTTCATTCGGGAGGGCGCCTATGAGAGTGATTGTGTCCTTTAGATATGGCGATAGTTTCACTTCAGCTCCTGTATTCTTGTCATTGCTCATACGCTAATCTATCGTCTTCCACATGTTTATTGGTGTTAATTTCGAACCGTCGTGCTTCTTCACGTTCGGGAACCTGGGTTGCGTGTTTAACCAGGTCGAACGTAGAACCTGCACAATAGCACAACGCAAATGGCATTTACGGCCTTCTACACAACAGCTTCGGTTTAGATTCTTGATGAAATAAGTTTTATTCGAACACTGATTTGAATTCACCTGAACCAAGATGCAGAACTGTGCGCTTGTAAGACAGTGTTTTCTTTGGTGGACTGACACGCCACTGGTCCTTGTGATTCCTTGCACCGAACGGCACTCTAACAGCCGGGCATCGATTTCGAATCAAAGCAAAAAAGATGGTACTTGACTATGTGGAAAAAAGTTAAAGAACTGGGCATCTGAACAGAGGCGGCATGATTAATGAGGTCGGAAAGATATGACTGATATAAAAGTGACAGGAAGGAGCTAGGACCGACGGCTATGTGCTTGACCAGCGAAGACAAAGACCACAAGTGATATGGGCGCACAGTAAAACTTATCCAAATATTCAGCACAAAGTGACTCAAGCTAGTGCCACACACTTTATCGATTGACCTGCGCCGTCCCGTCCCCCCCTAATCACGTGGGGCTGTAGACGTGCGTATAATATCAGTATCGAAAAATTCACACGGCTGGAAGGTCTTTTAGTGGGACGTGCAGAAAGTGCAAGGGAATGACGCCTAACTGGATAATCTGAAAGTGTTATTAGCGAAAAAGGTAGTACCACGCCGCATACGGGTGTAAAATAAAATCGGGGGAAAAGCTTCGCTGAAATTTCAATTCCGCGCGCACTTCAGTGTAAACAACTCATGCGAACAATCCAATTGCTTGCGGACTAACTGAACTAGTAGAATACGATCCACAGACAACGGATAACATAGTTTCACAACTTTCAGATAAATCACCAAATAGCTGATTTACATCTTGGGCGCAATTATGGCAATCTTACATGTAGGAATTCGACCAACAAGCCAACCCATGGATCGCTTGAAGGTAAAGGTTGGGGCTTCTACTCATCTTATATTTAAAGCTTAGTAAATGGAGGTTGGACAATACCTCATCGCTGATGTTTCCATCGGATTGCATGACAGCTACGGGCAGAAAGCGGACCGCACCTGAAGGGGTAGTCGTAAAAAATACGGAATCGTATGGACCTAACTCAGTAGTTCAGTTCATCTGTGGGCTGCAACCGTGTAAACTGTTCGGTATCTGGACTATATCGCAATCAAGTCACATTGGATGTTAGGTGAAGTCGACTAAGACATTCAATACCAGCTGAACGATAATATTATTATCATTTTTAGAAATGCCAACAAGAACCAGACTGTTAGGCTATAAAAAGTTGCATTAAAAATCCATAACGAGAGCACGGGTTAGTGCGAAGACTTAGGAAACACTTTTATTGGTTTGACAGTAGAAGGGACCAAGTATGAAGTGCGGTAACATACACACACAATAGAGGCTTACTCGGCCAGCATGTAGCTCACGATGCCGACAGCGGTCCCGGGCAATATCTTTCACCCAATCGATAGTCTCGAAATCCTCATAGTAGCCCACAGTAGAATGTGGAACGCGATTAGGGGTGCTATGATCGGGAACAGATCCCGGTTGTCCAAGTGCTGGATGTGAGAGAAGAAAACTTGCGTAAAGTCTGCAGAGACACGAAGATGGTAGATCGGAGCACATCCGAAAACAGGTAGAGTCAATCGTAAGATGGCGAGTACACAGTCAGATTTATCAATGGTCAGAGTGCTACAAGTGGATCAGGTTACCAACCAAGGATGTCAACAGCGACTGATCACTGCACAAACACACATAAATATCAAGTTTGTTGTGAACAAATCACGACACAAAAGAGCCCCGACAGAAATTTTGGTGGTGAGAAACGTGCATTGGTCTGTACTGGGTTTCCACTTCAGGCAAAGATGACCTGACTCTATGAGTCTAATGTAGACGAATTTATGTTATGGGTGGACCAGACGCTGCTCGGAGTTGCGTCCCTAGCTTGGGCACGAAGAACTATACCCACAAACGTAGTGAGCAGAAGGGCAGTTAAGCATACGCACAAATACATATCGCCACCTAAGTAGCTGAAACTGCCCTCATGCATTGGACTACAGGGCCAATGAGCACAACTCTCACACTGTTCACACTGTTGATCACCATGTGTGTTTAAGGACAATGTGTCCAACCCAACATTTCGGTTCCATTGCATTTGAGGGGCGATGTACTTCACCAAGGTATAAGTGAGAGGCTTCGGTACCCGAACGATATGAAAATCGATGTCCTCAGCCTATCCCGATGGAACACTGGGTTACAGAGTGGACTGCATATTCCGGGTAAAACCAGGATAGGTGTTCATACATTCTTCACTCGGTGACAGTTTCAGAGTAAAACTTGAGTCCCTGAAGTTGGCATGTCAGTCAAGCTGAACAGTATGGTTGCTGCGGCTTTCTTCATACGGCCATAGTGGTCGTCTGGATAATTTTTGAAATGGAGAGAACTCAAAAACCTGAGTTCTAGTTCAGCAAATTGCGGGATAGTCTTTTTACGAGAAAAAACTCTGAACCCATGAGAATCGTGAACCAGAAAATGGAATCCTATTCGATTTGAAATGGTCGCCTTTGCCGTAGAACGTTTTTCTTATACACAACTATGCGGAATAGATATACTATTGATCAAGATGCCTACACACCTTGGTTGGTCAATAAATATACCGAACTGTATCGATGAAGTATCTATATTTGGCACTGCGCCTGGGCAGCCCACATGAATCACGCACGATCCTTCGCAAGTCGTGAGTCGGACTTGTCCAAGCGCATCACTTGTAGATAATGATTTGTCCATGCTGTTGATACTGAATTTGTCAACAGCACACCACAAGTGGGATCTAAAACGATGTCCAGCACTTTGCAAGGACTATCAAATGACAAAAATTAGAGACTATCTGGAAACAAAGAAGCAACAAAATTCCTTACGGGTAAACCGCCCGTCCATTGCCATGAAAATCTTGCTAAGCTAAGTGTGCACAACAAGGACTACAGCAGTAGCGGCACACCGTTATTTAAAATAGCGGTGGTTCGGGAGTCAGCTAAGGAGGCACTGAAGAATCTGGAGCGGGTATATAAGAAATGGAAAATAGCGTAGTTGTGAAACGTTGAGAACAGAATCGTGCAACACAATGTCTACATCTTCCTAGATACATCTGTGTGTATAGACTACATAGTACATTAACGTGAAGACAAATAGTTAAGAATCCACTCCAGGCGTAAGCAATCTTTTAACGGAAGTTAAAACAATTTCGGACGTTAAGTTTCCCCCGGTTATCGTTTCCATATAAGGCTAGCGCGGAACTTATCTTAGCACTATGGATTTAATTGAAATAAGCACGGCCCCGGTTTCTAGGCGCCTACTGGGGCTGCCAATTTGGTGTCACCTTCCGTCGTGGTTTCGCTTTTGACGTTCACACCGGATTTAAGGTAAGGATTTCGATAGGTTGCTGAGCTTTTAGGTGCACGAGTGTGATTTCACTATTGAACTTTGGCTACTGCACCTATTAAATATCGTTTTTAGACAACTTTAGTCTTGAGGTATTCGCGGGTCACTCGACCTCAACTCCTTGAAAAAATCGGCAGTCATCAGTTTTACATTAAACAAAAAACACCAAAGAGGTTACCTACTTTTGTTTTGATTGACACTAAACTTCCCTGGATCCCCCAAGGCGAAAGTTCCCGGTACTGTCTGCTCTACCAAGTCATCGTTGAGGACAGTTTCAGTGGAGGATAGAACAATCGATGTGTTGTTGACGTTCCGTTGGGTCCTACTGGCGACTGCTGGAGACGCATTTGTAGATGAGTGGGATTGGGGCCGATCAAAAGAGGTGGCTCTTGGGAAGGTGTGAGGATCAGCGAACGGGTTCAGGGAATCAGGAAGCATTAATAAAACCCGACAGTTTGCATGAAACAAGCTGAAAATGAAAATGAGATGGTCATCGGCAAGCGGACAATTAATAACAACGGATAACGATTAGTCCACTACACCAGAACACATCATCGCAACCCTTTAAGCATTTGCATGTAATCAATAGATAGTGTTTCAGAAGAATTGACCTCGTGCCTCATTTTAGTGGAGTCCTTCTCAAGGAAACAGAATGAACGTAAAATCGTTGGCACAGTTTGCAAGATAATGTGGAGTTGTCACTCTCCATTAGGGATGGGTCACTTCAAGGCATGAGACCAAGACTGTATCATGCGAACAAACTTCCGCCTACACATATCCCACCTTTCAGCTTTCTAAGGCAACTGCCAAGAGGGCGAAAAATTCTGGGTTACACAATAAAAATAATGGTTAATTTGAGACGACCCTAAGAGAACTGCGTTGAGGAGTGGCCTGAACAGTTGCGATCCCCACATTTTACGGATGGAAGCTGTTTGGTTATTGAAGGAAGACAAAAGTTTCGCTGTTGATTCCGAATTGGGAGGAAGGAGACAAAGCAGTAAGCCCCAGCTTCAAAGTTCATTACATTCCGGATGTTGTCGTTTAGCGGAGTACAAGAATCCTGGCATGAACTAACCAAAAAAATACACAGTAAAGCTAGAGGCAAATCATGTTGGCAAGACTTTTTTCAATGCATACAGTTAGTCACCAACGACCCTCAGTTTAACAAGCCTGGTGATGAAACGTTCCCTCAAATAACACTCAACTAGCAGAACGTAAACGAATCTGATGACCAACGGGCAAGTCCTGAGATCAATAAGTCAGGTAACCTACCGATGAATAAGGGCCAAATTTTCCGTATGAGTTGCAGCACTATTATCTGTAAAGATTGATTTAGGAGGCGGGCAATGCAGTACCCGATAAGCCAGGCATATGTGTAGTTTCAAACCGGAAAGAAGTACGAATAGTCCGTGTCTACCAGGGTAACCAATTGGGCGACGCGAGATTACGGTGGGAGGCAGCGTGTCAGGGCACCGCAGAAATAAGATGATAAGAAGAAATATGTTTAAAAAGATATGCATTGGACGCAAACACCAACAGTCCAAATCGTTGTCACTGGAGATGATATCTTCGATATCTTCCACAGTACCGATACGTCTTTACTGTAAAAACAGTTTAGAATAGTAGCGCTTTGGTCCCTAGATGATCGATCAGTGGTGGTGTGCAACGACGGGCATTTGTAACATTATCTAATGTTCTGTCGAGCCGTTTGATGTTGTCCGTGTAAAACTTCACTGCTGCCCTAACGAGGCAGTTTATTGAATGCCCAGAAAGTTCTGTCTCCTACCTAGGTTATGCCCAGTTAACTGGTATCCTTAACACCCTCGCAGAAGACTGAATGCGAAATAATCACCGACCGCAGACTGATCATCCTGGTTGGTCCTGGGGACAGAATTTCATTCGTAAATCGTGAGCTGTATTTCTATAAATAACAGTCCGCCTATGGATACCGTTAGGTGTTAAACTAGCCGAATCTATATCACTTAAAAAGTGTACTTCTATTTCGTCGTCAACCACGCAAACCTACGCGTCACGGTTTCTTGTTCGGTGTACGAAACCAATATTACCCAGCCCTTCCGTAAGGCACCCTGGTATACCTTCGAATCAGATTACCAGATCAAGAATTTTTCCGAAGGTAAACTAACCTGATGCCTAGTCACCCGTGGACTATGTACGATGCGTGTCAATGAGGGTCGTACCAACATGAAACCGACTCTCACTATTCGATACCCACTGATGAATGAGTGGACATGGAATCCACCCTCTCCTCTAACCAGACCGAACAAACAGTCACCAGCCTCTTGACGAAACTTCACACTCAGAGTTTTTCCCACGGAGCTTCGGGCTAGGTTTCTTCAGCAGTTCCAACACGAACAGCAACCCAGTAAAATGGGGACTACATTCGTTTTAAGAGTACAGCCAAAATGAGCTGAAACAAAGTTATTTATCTAGTCTAACGCTTCCAGGTCCAACAATTACCAGCCACCATATGTGGTTGCTAAGAATAGCAGAGAAAACGTTTCGAATGGCCAAAACATGACGAACAACGCATCAGCAAGAAGCAATGGCGAAAAGCAGCAGTAGTTCAGAGAAGGCTATATGTGCGTAGAAAAAACGTGTACAAATTATATACAAGTGTGCGAAATTCAACATCTGAAATATCGTACGGAAAGGCGAATTCATGTAGCTCACTGTCAGAGATCTGTGAAAACAAATAACAAAAGAAGCATTGTGGCAAGGCTTGGATGTACGACTGTGTACAAAAAGCACGCTGTATCGATTGGCAGGGTTGGGTTTGTTAGCCGACGGCTGATCACAAGGCTAGTGTTCATTGCAATTCCTCCATATTCCCCATGGGGATTATTCGGACGGACTCAGTATAGTGTTTGGTTAAATCGATACTGCAATGGCATCGGTTCATCCTGTAAAAAGTACGTTATTCGGAATTCAAAAAGACACTTACATCATTCCAATAGACAACGCGAACAAACTTGAGGATGTGGTCTCGTCCAAGAAATGTTCCGTCTTCGTTGTTCTGAATAAAAATATCGATCTAGAAAATAGTAGAAGCGGGGTCAGTGGGTACAGACATGGATAAAAAAGCAAATAGACAACAAACAGTCGGTCTTTGATTCCAAAGATGGTCGACAGTACGCGAACATAGAAACAGCTGGAAATGCGAGAAAAACGCGGTTCAACCTGGTTCTCGAAACGACTAATTAACAGGGAAATGGGTAAGCGCTTGAGAAACGTACATCACGAAATCGGGAAATATCATGCAAAACTTGCTGGGCTACGTATTTTCGTAGATGGGTCACGGTCGCCCGGGAAGACAAGCGAAGATATTTGAAGGTCAATGGTTCAAGGGAATCGGATCCAGGTTCCAAATGGACATTGACTTGTTCATCACTGCGATGATAGTCGGGAGCATGAGAAAGGTTGGAGGCAGACGGACTAGAAAATTGACCAGTAGAAGCGTCACCGGATGAGTCTAGGCCGTTCGGTGATAACCGTTCACGTACGAGTTCTAGTTAAAAAGGAGAGAAACAAGACAACTAACAAATGAGTGGAGAAGTTAATAATTTTATGAGGTACTCAATATGTCTGAAGGCGCGGAGTGCGTTATTTGCAGAGTTCAAAAATGATGTGCTTTGTTATTGTTTCCATGATGCTTCTGTGCCTCAATTCAAACTAAACGAGATTAAACCATGGCATGGCATTTAATAGGTCATAGTGGCTTATTGAAAACAGGCAATCAGCGTCTTAGTTATGCGATGACACCACTAAAACATGATACGCGTGTAAAAAAAACTACTTCCTAAAAGAAACTCTGGGAAAAAAATCCACGAATGGTAAAACGGAGTTGAGAGATTTTGAGAAATTTTACGTCGGAGAAAGAGAAGGTACAGATAGAGGAGGATACCTGATTCATATGCCACTATATGGTTCTATTGAGTTGCGCCCACTATTTCGTAAGTGAATGGATAGTATTACAAACATCCATGGGTTAATTGACACTGATTAGCCATTACTAGCTAGGGAACTGCCACGCTTAGTTGAGCACCGCGATTGACTGATGTGTTTGACAAACCAGGCCGGTGCTGCCACAAACCTGCACCGCAGGTTAGTAGATCTGCAACATACTACAGACGGTATAGGGGAATTAGCCATCGGATGAACGCCCATATCATACCACCCACACTCAAATATTTTCTAAGATTATAAAACAATAACCGAAAGTTCCTGTTCCAGTTTCGAAAGGATACACGGAAGCCATCCTACCGGCAAATAATAGCAGCAATTAACCGAAATCCAAGTTTCCGAACCAACTTTTCTGTCCCTTACAAGTGAGTTCGGAGTAGCACTGCGTGAAGCCATGGACCTCTGTAATTAATATGTTGATCACGAATGATTATGCTGTATGTAAGTGACCATTATTGTTATCTCAGAATGGCTAACAGATGGTAACACTCATCTAGGGCTAAACACACATTCAAATGTGAGCAGTACGAACCTAAACGCGTCAGCTTAACTTGGTATTCGGGCTTGAGTGCCATCATGATTATGTGGATTATATTGGCTGGGAGGCCATTCATCAGGATCAAGTCATCCAGGAAAAATAAAGCGAGACCAGCGTACCATGATTAATCTAAGACCTGCTAAAGCTAACTAAACTGATATGTTACTAGGCTAAAAAGTCTGTTCTGCTTACCCGCTTTCAACGCACGTATACTCTGACTAATTCGAAAACATGTGTCTCTTAACCCTAATTTCTCCCAATGTCATATCTATAGAGGATGCACATGGGTTTCCAGATTCGTTGGATACCCCACGAAGGTGAAACATGCTTTTTTCACGCCCCTTACTCTAGATATCCGCTAATTCTGAAGCAATCGATCGCGGTATACGAGACAGCAGATTTGTTCTTTACATAAGAGGTCTTCAGTAAACCGTCACTTGATGCTGTTCGGTTGTACAGTCGCTCAAGACAGTAAATGGTGGTTATTTGTAGTGGGATATGTGCCGAAGGTTCGAGCCCAGAAACTGAAAGATGCTTTCTATCGAGACTGGTTTGACTCAGCTTACATAAAACACTGATATAGTCACCCCCGAGGCCATTATGAACATCCAAGTTGGCTAACTAACCCTGTGGAAGCACACATAGATGGTTCACAAAAGTCGATAGTTACACGGATAACTAGGGATGACTCTTCCAGTTATGTGCTGAACATCACTCTTGTGGGACGATACATATAAACCACTACCAACAAACCAGTAGTGAACCTGGTTAAATCGTAACCGTGAGCCACTGCTGGACATCAGCCACAAATATTATGGTTCGCCTTCAGTAAGCAGCTTGGCTTTTGTCAATCCAAAGTTCGTGCACTTTTGGAAATTCGTTTTTCTTCACAGCTCTCAAGAGTGGCAGTTCATTACCGTCAACAAACCAATCGGATCTAATTTAAAAGTTCACATTACCCAACTGATTCAACGTCACCACTGACTGTAAAATACGGAACCGATATATGGACAATATTTATCTGTGCACTTGGAGCGGTCTCTAAAAGGTGAAACTACCCCTCAAATAGAAGGCGTGATGGGTTTGGAGAGAATACGACGTCAAAGGCACCCTCAGGGCATCCAGCTTATCTGCCAGGGGTACAACACAAAGTGTAATAGTGCAGCAACTATTTCCTAAGAAGCCGAAGTCTAGTCTCTAAAACACTTCGAGTCTGGGGAGAAAATCGGATCAGTAGTGCTGAGGTAGGCTGGGTGGTTTTCGGAGGAAACAACTAACACCCCTTGGGTGAACTACTGGCGCTTCATTGACCGTGCTGATTTAGTCACGTGCCCCGAATGCCAACAGACAGATTACATCGAAAACTTTTCAGTCAAACATGTTCTGGGTGGAAACACTCTGGGGAGAGACCAGATTACGGACCAGACTAAGAAACAGAGAACTCATAAGCACCAGACTAAGACGAAGTATCATTTGTCGCCAGATGGGAAGCCTGCGACGGGATACAATGATTGTTGACACTGGTAAAACTGTCAGCTTATGTATCTGAGCTACTGTCTTCACTGGATGCACAACCTCCCAATTCCCATACCTAAAACAAGATACTCGCAATCCAAGGATGCAGGCCATCACCTTCAGTGTATAGTGATACTGACTACGTTTGTCAATCCGAAAATAGAACACCACGAGAAGTTAGTATGACACCGTCACGTATAGGATTTTAACAGTACTACGGTGGCATACATAACAAACAAGACCGTAATGATGTAACCATTCAAACTACCGTCGTGTGATGTAATAGTTGGATATCTTTCAAGCCTTCCTCACATGCTTCAAACTATCAGAATCAACATTCTGAAACTGAGTCAGCGTGCTATTGGAGAATAGTGTAGGAACACAAACGGTGTTGACATTCTTGGACAATAAAAGCAAACTCTAAAACAGCCTACCTTCTGAAGGCGGTGGGCTCTTACCCATCGAACAATAGAAATCTTGTCTCCGTTGTCTTTCTCCTGTGGTTGTTCGTAGTAAGCCAAAACCATTAAACTTACGTCTTTTCAAATCCGGTACAACTTTATATACAATATCCTGCAGCGTTCGGTCGTAGCTTATGTAATTCAAGGGGTGGCTCTGATGAATGAGTATCCCGCAAGATGGACAATCATATCTTTCTTCAAGGTATTTCACGATGCAGGATTTACAAACTATAATACATGACAGGGGACTAAAACGGAAAACTTACAAGGGTGTAAACATTCTGTAATGGAGACTGCATCGATCAGGTATCCCTTGCACAATCTGCAGGTTATGTAATCGTTGAGATCCGATAACAGAATGGTTGGCTCATTGTACTTCTGCATTCCTTAAGGAGGAGACATCTGTGGAATGTAGCAGCGCTCGGCAATGCTTCGCAACTAGTCCGCCATGATACTTGGACACATACTATCCAAAGTAAAGTGCAAGCAATCCATAAAGGCTAATGACAGAAAATCGTGAACATCAGTTTGCGGGGAAACAGTAAATGACAGTTTGTTGGTAATATGAGGTGAACGTTTACACAGGTAGCACCCCCTGAATGAGTGATCCGAGTGAACTGCTCGGATGGAAGTAAAGAATTCGAAAGAGGAATTCGCAAACATAAAGGGATAAGAGATGGGGTGATGGACGCAAGTGAATGGCTTCTCGTGAAACCATATTCGTGCCCAGCATGGTTGTGGATGGATGGCCTAGAAAACGGATAACGCGAGCTTCCCTATTCTTGAAAATAGGCCTAGGATACCAGTAGTCGCTACTGAGGAGGTCGACGTCACCTTCCATTCGTGTCAGGTGTTCCCACGAAACCAGAAAGACTGAAATGGGTGTCAAGAGCAATAATGTAGCTGAGGATCTATTAGTTAACTATGTAGGAACAGCTTAGCCGTGGTCCCAAACCAGCACCGAGAAAAACACAAGCAATCTCGGTAAGATGGATGAATAAAACTATATAATATTCTGCTGCTCCCTACTAGTTACTGTATTTCAGGCAGAGTAAGCCGCACAAACAATAGCGTTTTGTACTCAAGCAACGGGATAGCACTGGGAACATGACATGAACAAACACCCAAGAAACCAATGATTCGTGTCAAGCAGTTCCAATCAGACCAAGGGGTTTCGGAGGAGCGACACCATGTGCTAGTAGGGCAGGTTTCCAAACTAGGCTCCCAAAATCAGGCAGTGGGTGATAAGCAGTTGCACAATCCGCACACCTGCCAGTCAACGCATAAATTCACAAATACTCTGTGGTTATTTGTTGGACATTTAATGTTATTCAAGAACTTGATGACATGACTCTGATACCATGAACATCAAGCCGGTTGTGAAGCAGATATGATCTATCCGGTAAAGGGAATATACTAGACGTTTCGGTCCAACTACGACTCGTCAGGTAATCATATGAGCATTCTATTGCCTGGCATTTAAGTTAATAGTTTACATTCCAACACGAAGCGATCGCCAATATCCCTCTGTGCGATATATTTATTTGCGTAGCGCATGAGGATCTAAATGGGTTGTGCTTGATCTGAGAGTGTGAATGTTGAACCCGTACATCAGGCAATCAAATCTCGATACATCCACAGAACAAGTCTTAAGCAGAACGAAAGGCGGAGAGGATCATTTTACAAGGCCGACCTGTTTTGCTTCATAGTCTTCACTTGTAAGCACTTCAACTCCGTTATCTGAAAACCGACAGGTGGCCCATGAGGACCGTAGAAAGAGAGTTATCTGTTTTTCTACCTACGAAAGTTTTGTCACAGATGCTAAACCAGGCAAAACTCGGTGCGAACCAGCCAACTGTTCGCACCATTGACTACCATCTGAGCAACCGCGCCAAGGATCAAACATATTATAGGATTATAACAACCCTATGAAGTTGAAATCCACTGCCATTTACGCAAACATCGACATGATCATCGCATCATCGACAGCACAACATTAGTGCTCAACATCGATTTTTCGGTCCGTACAATCACAATTTATTTAAAGACTTATAAGGAAGAAAAGAATAAAGGTAGACGAGGAAGGGAATTAGTGCTAGTTTTTTACAATCAGTCGCAGTTGCCCATACTTCGTTCAGACACTAGATAGAAATTGACAACAGGAACGCCACTGACACGGATCAGCAGCTATATATTGCAGCGCCTCCAACCATGCATAGGGGGGTCACGCGGGCTCTATCCCGTAAGGCGAATCGCAACGACAGTACCCAGACTCAAAAAAATCGTTCAGCTGTAACACCCTTTCGATGCCTAGCTGCCAGGCCACCCAAAGGAAGCATGAGGGTTCGGATACTGCCAGGTTGCCCAGGCCTGGACAGGAGAAATCGAGATGGAGAGGCCGCGTTCGAACCACTGACCTTCCGGTCAGTAAATTCGTGCTCTGACCAGGTCAAGAGATCTCAACTCGGTTTGTGGCACTCTTAATAGGGCACGGAAAACAGCACTCTCTTTGTCTAGGCTTGGGCAACCTGGCAGTATCCCAGCCCTCGTGCTTCCTTCTGGTAGCATGGCAGTTAGGCACCGAAAGGGTGCTACAGCTGAACGATTTGGAAAACGCTGATTCGGCATGCGCAGTACATGACCAAACCGCTCCAGAGTTTTGTGCTGGACACATTCTTCGATTGTTGTTGTTCTGTTGCGCAACCCATCATCATTATCCTCAACAGTATTACATCAGTGTCCAACATTGATGATCCGCTGCCGTAAGTTGCACAAACCAACATCCGTTTTCTAATTGTCTCGTCGCCAGCACCAGTCTACAGGAGACAACGGTTGTCAAAGACCTGAAGATGTCTCAGTTCTAATGCTCGCAGAGGTCACGTCGCACAGCCATAAAACAAAACATCCTATACTATAGTCTGATGCATACGTACCTCAAGATTCAGTGATATGCTGCTTTGCCTTCATACGTGCTTCAAATTAGCAAACACAACACAAGCCCTAGGGAGACGTGTACTAACTTCGTCTGTTGCACTGCAACAGGAACTTATACAACTTCCAAGAAACGCAAACAGCTCCACAACTTCGAGTGCCGTTACCACTGACAGCCTTTCAAGAGCATGACCTTACACTTCGTGGGTACGAGGTGCATTCTACAGAACGAGATGACTTTGGTTAGGCACCTACACCTTCTTCTCCCCTCCGAAGACAAGAACGACGCTCACATCAATAGGGTTTTCGTCAGCATCTATGTGAACACCAGGTTTTGAAGTCCTCCCAACGTTCGTCCCATCATCTTGCCAATCACAAAATTAAATAGGTTGGGGAAATCTGGTATCCCTGTCAGACGCCACTTCCTGTACAGAGGCTTTTGGAGAGCGCCCCATATACTCTTACAAGCCCGGAAGTATGGGAAACAACCGGGTTAAGAACAGACCGGTCAGGTGGATAAATGCGTCTACGAAATATAGGGATAGTAAACTTGTGGGTCGGTTTTGGCGCTGTTCTAGCACCTGACGGAGCGTGAAGATTTGGTCAACGCAACGCCTACCAGACCGGAATCCTACTTGCGCTCTCGAATCAATGCTCCCAAGGGGGAACCATAAGGCGAAAAAGGACAAGTGATGCCAAAAGTTCTTGTTACGACTAAGGTTCGGCTGATCCCTGTTATTATTGCATTCACTACTGGCCCCATATTTGAAAATGGGCATTATCCGCGATTCTCCTCAGTTGTATGGGGCAGTCGCCTTTCCCAAGACAAGCACTGAATGAAGACTTCACCCCATCCTTGAACAATATGTGTGGAAGTTCACCTGGATGAAGAGCTCAGTGGGACTTCGGAGAACACATGCAGTCATAAAATTTCGAGGCCGTAGGGGGGTTCTAGATTCACCGTCCGGCGTTCTAGTGCAGTTTGTTGCCGGTATCGTTTCTCTGGCTTCAATCGGAGGTGCTAATCGTGACAAGATCCAGTATTCATTGTGGTGTGAGAGCGACCTCGGAAAGACAGTATCAAAAGCTGTGAGTATAGATTCTTTAACCTCCGGTGGTCATATAAACCAACATCGTGTCTGTGGAGCTCTGGAAGCTCCTCAGCCAACAAGACTCGATATTGTGGAGCTACAGGGACGCTTTGTAGGTGATGAACTCAATGCCTTTGCATCAGCCGACGTGTTCCAGAGGGAAGGCGAACAGATACGCATGCCCGCACCATACCATGACCGGAGTTAAGTGGTGTACTCCAAAGTGGACGACAAATTCATAGCGAAGCATCCAACCGGCAACTGATTGTCACACAGTTCAACTGAGTCAACGGTTGGTTTGTAGTTGGCGGCCTCTAAGTCATACGATGTGAAAGCTTGTGCTGGCTAGAAACAAACGATGTTCAGAACACAGTTGAGGAAGCCCTTCCCCATTATATGTGTGGTAGGCGTCAACCCCGAATCGGTCGCCAAGATGGGTTCCATCAGGGCTTCGTCAGCCAACCCGAGCATTCATACTGCCTGTCAGAATTACAATATTTGTGCTCCTCGCTGACCGGATCAGGCGTAACAAATCGCGATGGAAGTGTCCTTCTCAACACCAGAGCTGTCATCTATCGAAGCGTATGCTGACATAACAAACGAACGCCATTTACCGCGTCGAAAAGCATTGATCTTGATTGGAAAAATTAACCAAGTAATGCAGAGACAACTATCCACTGGGATCCGGT
This sequence comes from Opisthorchis felineus, assembly GCA_004794785.1. Lineage (NCBI taxonomy): Eukaryota > Metazoa > Platyhelminthes > Trematoda > Opisthorchiida > Opisthorchiidae > Opisthorchis > Opisthorchis felineus. The sequence continues at coordinate 344,287 of SJOL01006361.1, read as the reverse complement.
CAAGTAAACCATACTCAGCTCTGAGACTAAGCACAATTCCCACGCCGTAGATAGCACGAACTACTGCAACAAGACCACCAGACACCACAAGAGTAAATTGCGAGGAATCTGGGTTCGTCCAAGCGGTTTGTGGGTCTTGTATGCGTGCTTCGAGTGAAAGATAAAACAGAGTCTGAGCTTGTTGCCAGACCTGACACACAGTAGGGACGTTGAAATCAGCAGTGTGGAACTGATCCCGTGGATGTGACAAGTGTTTAACTAATACTATAGGGCAGAAGTTCAAATACGTGGCAAAGGTTAGGTGACCGACAGCTAAGTGCATCTGGACTTGGGTGAGGGACGTGTGGGGAGGAGTCTGATCATCGTTATCATCATCATTATCATCAACAACAACAACAACAGCAGCATAACATCAATGTTCGAAAATAGATGCTTCTCTGCGATACAACCATGATTTCAAATGCGTAATTCATGGTTGAATGTGGGCTGGGATATTCCCAAGGAGCCCAGAGCTAGAAAGGAGTCATTGAGTGAAGAGATGTAAGAGCGAATGATACTTCCAGGTTGTCCTGACCGAATAAAGGGTTTTAGTAGAGGTATTCCACCTTGAGCCTTTGGCTTGCAATCCTGACCCACAATACAGTGGGAAGAGGTAGGGTTTTACCCGGGGACGCGTTCCCCTGACTCAAAAGCCTGAGCCGTGAGGCAGCGGGAAGTAGGTTTTTTGAGGGACGCTTCACGCAGCCAATGACTCAATAGTATGACCCGCTTGGTTGTGGGGAGCTGGCCTGGCCCGAGGGCTCAGGAAGTAAAGGATAACAGTCTGGCTCTTTACGCCGCTGTGCACTGCAGGTGTCTTCTGAGCAGCACCTGACTCTTCGGTTTTAAAATTATTTCAGCCGTGTTGAATAATGTGCCGGCGGTCACGTTCAACTGTTGCGCGGCTGGAGTGTGTGGTTTGTAGGACCGAACGTTTCTAACCTGTCCTTCCTCAGAAGGCAGAATAGCTGCTTCCATAAATATGGAAATCCTGGTCGCTTAGAAGAAATGCCTTGCTGTCCTTAGGCTACTGTCACAGAGGACAGTACGAATTTACCTCCAGGCGGCCTCGTAATACGATTTCTCGCGGTACGGGGACTCTCTGCTGTTTGTCGGCCAGCTCCCGAAGGCCTTTACAGAACAACCGAACCTTGAGGAACTGAGTTTCAGTCAGTGTAGCCCAGATGATCATTGCAGCAACCTCCTTGACAAGGTGATGGCTTTAGATCGAAGCAGATATCAAAAAAGGGAACCCTAAGTTGGTCAGTTCAGGCGAGGATGAGAATGTTGCGAATACACAGAAAGGCATCCAAATATCCAGGAGACATCAAGAAAGAAAAGTTAGATGCGTTAGTCAAGAAGGTAAGCTAACTGAACAACTTAATATGGGAAGTAAAGACATAAAATAGAGAAGTGGTTCCCAGCCACACGGTTGCGAGAGAAAATGAAGAGTTGTATGCAGCAGCATGGGACTTCTGACTCAGTTCAATTAACTTTATCGTGGCCAACTCCTACCGGGCTGGGAGCTCCCACCTTGACGTGGTTTGACTAAAGGCAATAAACCGGCAGTCGACATCATCATCAGAGACAGTAACATCAGTGTTGACACTGGTGCTTCACTGCCGTACAACCATAAGGTTCGTCCAATTATATTTAAAGCCGTAGAGTGAAAAAAATAGAAAAAGTGGGTGAGGGAGGGGACCTAGTGCTGGCCTATGTCAAGCAATATGAGGTGCCTACACCTGCAAGCGCTCAATCAGACAATCTGGAAAGAAACTGACAGCAGGAACGCCACTGACATCGATCAGTCGTCATTCCTTCCAATGTCTCCAGCCAAGCACAGGCGGGATCACGGGGCCTCCATCCTGGAAGGCGTACAACGTCAACAACACCCAAACTCACACCCTTCTACAAAGCCATACGTTGTCCACCTCGCGGTTTGCGCCATTTTGAATAAGGCATGGAGAACAACACTCGGTAGACGGTGTTTCGGCATGCGTAACGATGTCCGAGCCATCGTAGTCGGTGGTGCTGACTAAAGATACGTTCCTCAAATTTCATTCAAGGATAGCTTCCAGGACGGGGTAGACCCACACTCGACAGTCGGGAGTGATACTTGCGCAGCTTTCAATCAAAAAGAGTGGGGAATTTCTCTTGAACGTAATGTAATTAAGGCCTCAAGCGACACTTGGATTTTGCTGAAGGTTGTACCCCTAACATTTGCGTAGTCAAATGCAACCAGCAGGCTCGCAAGAGAAATACAGGCCGCTGAATGGAGCCAGCATCACGGTCGCCGGACTATATAGTGTATTTGACTCCAAAGAGCCGCTGTGAAAGAAAACAAAACAGTAGCGATGACAATGTTGCAAGAGAATAAAATGAAGAAGTCAGGTTATTTTCAGAACAAAGATGAACGATGGGACATTAAATGCATACGGTTTTGAGTCACATCCGACCGAGTTTAACCACGAACAATCAGTCGTTTAGCTCCCAGCCGAGACGTCCCGGCTGACATAACCTTATCCACCGCGTGCTTGCCACCAGTTGGCTTTTATATCACCTCGTTCATCGTGCCCCGACAGCGTAAATATGGACACTCCGGGAGGTCGTTTCCCTCCCAGCTGCAGCATAAGCCAGTGATTATAGGGTTCATGGATCGATTTCTTCAGTTCTGAGTTCTACCACTTAACGACTGATATACTGAGGAAGCGAAGATCAAACGCAGATGGTCCGGACTCGAAAAGACTAGCCTTCATATCCATAGAGAAATATCGTTCGATCTGGCACACGATAGAGTTGTCATTGGGGGGTAGATGGCCCAAGTGGTAAGAGCGCGAATTTACTGACCAGAAGGTCCGTGGTTCGAACCCGACCTCTGCATCTCGACTTCCCCTGTCTAGGCTTGGGCAACCTGGTAGTATCTCAGTCGTCGCGCTTCCTTCGGGTGGCGTGGCAGCTAGGCACCGCAGGGGTGTTACAGCTGAACGATTTTTATTATTTTTTTTAGAGTTGTCATTTTAGCGCATCGCTGAAAGGTACCTCCGCCAGAGTACCATCGTGCTTGGTTGTACGTTATGTTTGCTACGACTGTCCGACGCAGTGAAGCAGCAGTTTCAACACTGATGTTGCCTTCTCTGATGATGGTGATGATGATTATGACCGTCCGGCGCAAACCCAGCAGTTCCAAAGAACTGGGGGCGGTCTGTGATTTATACCCCAAACATTTCCACATTTGTGAAGCGCGACAATGATTGATGTCCGATGTTCTTTGGTATATCCTGGTGTTGCCAAGCTTAGGCTACCGCCAAAATGACATTGAAAACGTAATAATACACATAAGATTGCTGGAAACTCTTCGACAGCCCACGACCGGTTTCGTCCTTCTTGGGGGTCCTCAGACGCAGTTCCCGAGTTTCCGTCATCCTTATGTTCAGCGTGAACCCAAATTGCACGAAATTCGACTTACACACTCATCTGCATACCACTTTAATTTTGACGGGAGACTCACCTGGAACCCAGCGGAACCTTTCCTTTATGATTTTTAAAGCAACATCGTCATCATCAGCAAAGACAGCAACATCAGTGTTGACACTGAGGCTTCACTGCCGTACAGCAACATTACAGACGAGAGAGAGCTGGGTGGCAGGAGAGTTGCCCAGCAAAACCAAATTGGTATGCAGATGAATACATAAGTAAAATAACATTGGGAACATTATAGGATTACAGTCCACATTAATTCAGGAGCATCGGTTGGTTTTGGCCGATGGGGACACCTGTAGCGGTTACCCAATCTGATTAGAGCACCCACATCCACCGTCTACATCGTACCTTGTTCCACATTCCACAACGTGCATCACGTGACAACACGTGACTTGTCTGCAACCTTCACTGATGAGAACGTCTATATTATCCCTCTCGTTTGGCTGTAGCACCCCTTCGGTGCCTAACTGCCATGCCACCAGAAGGAAGCAGGAGGGCTGGGATACTGCCAGGTTGCCCAAGCCTAGACAGGGAAAGTCGAGAGGCAGAGGTCGGGTTCGAACCACGGACATTCCGGTCAGTAAATTCGCGCTCTAACCACTGAGCCATCTCGCCCCTCTCGCAGGTTAACACTTAATTTTCTCCTTCGCTAGGGGGAGAGTATTTGTAGAGGTCACTCACTAGATCACGCGTCACAAACACTCAAACCACGTGACAATTCTTGTCCCACTTGCAACCTTAGCCGACAACATGTACACTACAACTTCCCATCCATTTTTGTTTACGCGGCTACCACCTGCGTCACACGCCAGGCTTACGAACTTCAACCACATCAGGTCAAGTTGTATTCATGCTCGTGCAACTACCAAACACGAATGGACACCCCTCTCTTCACACTGTGCACACAATAAATAGGCATGCAACTCGGCCCAAAAATACACACACGCGCGCACAGGACAGGAAGTCAACCGAGCTCCACAAGTCTCGACGGATAACTACGGAACACGTGTAGCAGCTATACTGCAGAGAAGACACGTCCCGCGTCCGGAACTTCACTCAGGAACTCTCAACAGTTATCCTCAAACGATAAGTCACTTTTTGGCTTATTCCACTTTTTGCATTGCATCTATTTTTATCAAGTGCACCTAACTATTGTATCCATCATCATTCTGGTAAAACAGACATTTGTTAGTGCTTATCACCTTCTATTAATCAATTTAATTACACTACAACTAGAGCACCAACACACCGTCCACAGGAACGCATTGAAATTCTGTCGCAATCGAGTGCGTGGTCTGAGTCCACGCGTGTCCCATTACGAACAATGTACCGTCGACGATGGATTGCGACGTGATCTGTCTACATCCAGTCCTGAGCGCTGAGTAGTGAACGCTAGGTTACAGGCCGTCGCCGATGATGTCAAAAATCAGGCCCCCGTAGTCATTTCTCAGAAGGTATCTTCCGCACTGGCTCAGGCAGCTCATTCGGGCAATCAAACCTCCGACAATTACAAGATCCGCGGCCGGCGCACGCTGGAAAAACGCACGAGATTAGGTGTATTAATAGTATTAGGTTAAATGAGCTCGAGATAGCTCAGTGGTTAAGGCGCCAGCTTACGGAAAGGAAGATCCGTGGTTCGAACCCAACCTCTGCATCTCGACTGCTCCTGTCTAGGCTTGGGCACCTTGCAGTATCCCAGCCCTCGTGCCTCCTTCCGTTGCCATGGCAGCTAGGCACTGAAAGGGTAGTAAAGCTGAACAATCTATTTTTTTAGATTTGTCATTTGGTCAAATCAGCGGTGCGGCCAGTCAGCGCGTACGCGGAAATAGTGAAGCTTTCAATACACGCTATGAAATCACCCTGGCGGGACCTATCAACCTTACAGCGTAAGGTCTAACATTCACATTAACCATTAAGTAGCGCGAATCCAGCATGTCCATTTAGCCCAGGCAGCTGAGTCTCCGGAGTAGTGTAGACGATGTGACGTTGCAAAAAAAGGAATGAGGTTTTAAGCGAACTTCGGTAAAATCATAAACACAAATTTTTGAAAGACAAAAAACGTCAGTGAGAAAGTAACAGGAAGTAATCAATCAGCTACAACACCCTTTCGGTGTTGTCATACTTCCCGAAGGAAGCACGGAGGTTGCGAAACTGCCAGGTTGCCCAAGCCTAGACAGAAATAGTCAATATGCAGAGGTCAATATTTAGCCTCATTAGTAACCAGCTGATCTCAGCTTGTGGAATATGAAGATAGGGTAAGTGAATTACGAGTAAGAATTACGGGTAAGTTGTAATGTGGGCATTGAACTGTGAAAACAACGCAGTCAAGACGTTCAGAACCTCTGGCATACAGTAAAATAGCTCTCTCAGACAACGCAGAAATAAAAACTACATGCGAATTGTCAGTAATAGAAAATGAGCTATCATTTTCCCTACGTTGCGCCGTCACATTAATTGTGGACAGAAAACTGCGCAGTTTCCCACGTCGAAAGTGGGCGACCAAAGGGACTTTTGATAGATAGTCTCACCAGCAAGGCAGGTGATGGCACGCAAAGTCCACAGGTTACTAGGAGCAAAAGATTCAGTACATACAACGTTTCGACGAAGGCCAGCATCAGAGCATCCCCGGAGAACCCTCGAACAAAGGGCCACAGATATGTGGTCTGTTGCCTGATTCTTGCACGACTACACGCCATAAAATGGGAACCAGTAGCCTTTTTATACCGTTCTTGGTACTTCCAAAATCAGTGTCTACCCAACTTCTCCAGGGTCCGGTTAGTTGACTTCCCTAATATGCGGACATTGCGTTAAATGGATGGATGCCCGGCGGCCAGCTGCGGACCAAACGAAGGCATACCCTGATTGGTCAGAAAGTGAGCCAGTAAGAACGGACATTTTCAGTTCCGTCACGAAGATTCCAGCTGGACCTTGTGGAAAATACAGTGATAACCCTATAAGCAAGGTTGTATCAATTTTTCTTAGTTTCCATTGGAATCAGGCTGCCGCGCCATTTGATACGACACTGCGCGAAAACTCATTTCAGCAGAGCAACGCTAAGTAATTTTATAACAGCAACGGAAATTCGAAAAAGTCCGAATGAGGTGAACCGAGCCTGTGATGCGTTGTATGCCGGTGAGTTCCATAAAAAGGTTTGGGCCTCCAACTTCTTCCAAGGTTGTAGCTGCCGACTCAATTACTGAATCCATTTTCCAGCTTCCAATTCCGGCTTTCCAACCAAATCTGGTTTTACCTGGGGAAGGCAAATAGGTCATTTTCAGTCTTATCTTACCACATTGTTAGCAAAAACATAAGCTGAAAAATTTTCCGTGACCAATTCTATGTGAACGGAATAGGTGTTAGGCATTTGAGAGACCTTGCCATCATACTAATTAATGTCCTGCAACGTGTGGTGGTTTGTGGCCAACCAATTCAGTGGGGTGTTTACGACCCAGGAAGCGCAACCGCAGCCGTTTTATTCTATCAACCGTACTAGGTGTCTTATGGCTGCTTTAATTGAGGCAGATAATATTCCACTGGTCCCTGCTGACCTTCGCAAGTGCAAACGTGTGCTAGTTTGAAAATAGGGCGAAGAGCACTGCAGCCACATGTGCTTCTCCGAAAAGTTGTTTCGACATTGTCAGGACCTCTTAAATGTTAATGGAACACAAGCGACGAATTGCTTTGTGTAAATCCTTTTGAAACAACTCATCTGTTTTACGCAGCCACAAGCCTCGCACTTTCCTGGTCAAGAATACCATTCTGTTCATGTGCGCCCCATAGAGAGCGGACATTTTTTGCGATATTCTTAAGTTGTCCAGCTCGTTTCGAAAATGAAAACCTTCTTAGAGGAAGGTTTGTGGCACATTTGTCAGCAGCGGGAGTTTCGTTTCACTGTGACGCTGCGAGGTGCTACCTTGGTGTACGATAATCTATCGAAAAGCAGGTGTATATCGTACATCTGCGTATTTTCGTGGTTGAAACTCTCTGCCAACACTGAATGCACTGTCCATCGTGTGGCGCGTCTGGACAGTGCCGCGGGGTAGGTTTCCTTTTCTTAAGTTGATCGTATACAGATCTCGTAAAGTCTCGGACATGGCGCGCCATACGTACCCACGATTAACTCTAAAATCGAGACCCACTGTTTGCTACCACCCACCACTTGACTGCTACAATCGGGCGTTGCTTGTTTTGTCGTTGCGACCATGGACCATCCCGATAATGGTAACTCTCTAATGGAAAATTGGGCTCACCACTCGGATGTTTTCCAGTATGCTATACAAAAGAGTTTAAGTAGACTCTCTGGCTAACGCGAAGATATGGGTTGCACACCTCGCACCAGGGTGGGGGGTCCTGTAAGGCGACGGATACGTGCTTAGTGTTTTTTTGAATGGCCATTCATGTATCTTCTGTTGTTTTAGGCACATAAAGCCGCATCCCCTCAATGTGAAATGTCGTCTTATTGAAGCACACAAGTTGGGGAAGATCGGGCGTATCTTCCTAGGTGTCCTGATGGAGATGAAGTCTTCGTGCCATTAATTCCACTTTAGGTGGCGATATGGAATCCCTGCTGATGTGTGATCTGGAATGCATAAAAGGTTAATCTTGAATGGAAGTCTCCGATGTGGCGTCCCTGTGTGCGAGGCTCATCCATTTTAGTATTGCCGGAAAGCACGCAGAGCAGGGTGGTCGGTTCCCATATACTTGTGTTCTAATCCCCTTTAATACTAAAAAATGAGGCCAAAATTTTCGTGCTTTATCGTTAAACCAGTGGAACCAATAACACTGGAGCACCACGAGATCGATTCGAATGACGTATCTACCCCTAAAGCCTACTGTATGGTGGATATCCGCGTGAGAGGCATTCGTGCTGTCGAAAATATAAAATATTTAGAAATAACATCGCAACTGCACTTTTCGAAAATATCACGTGCAAAATGCCCACATTGTAGAAAGATTTCGTTGTGAAGCCAGTCTGATTTCGTCTATACGGACATAACGGCGGCTGTTGTGTCAAAAGCGCTTTCATCTATCTTACAATGCCAGTGATATGCGCAGTATGTCTGATTATTGTAACCCACGAATCATCGTGCCCTGATAAGTTGCACTTGCTTTTTCTAAAACCACCGATGAAATTTCAGTAGTACTCCTGCACAGTCTCCCAACCCTTTTTTGATGTGAGTTACTCATCCACTTAGTGTCATAAAGAGGAGTTGGAAACATGCAGACTGCCAAATCCTCCTCACTCAAGGACACAAGAACGGGCGCTGTTCAGTGATTGATAGCAGCGGTCGGGAAAACACAAGAGTTGACAACACAGCCGCATCTGGTCATGCTTCACTTACTGATATTCGAGGCGGCGGTGACGATATCACCACTGGCGGTTGCATCGATAATAACAACCATCCCAGCGTCGCGCCCGGACATGCTCTTACAGAAACGGACTCTTCATCATCTTCGTCCCCATTCATCTCAGTTCCTTCTTCCGGTTCCAACTCATCCTTCATATCATTTATTGCGCCTGGTCAGTTGGGTTCAGTGGCTGCGACGGCTGCTGCTGCGGCACTTAATTCTCCAGGCGCAGCCTCATCAGTGGCGGCATCATGTGAAACCCCCGAATCGGCTGGTCTTGTGACACTAGCCACGCCTGCACTATGCTTGAGAAGGAGTGGCTGGTCAGGACAGCATTCGCAACTGACGATACCACTTCCACTACAAATAGCAACAGCGGTGGCAACAGCAGGGATGAAACTTCAGCAGCCATTAACCAACCGACGATAGACTTTCCCCAAACAACCACTGACCTGGTCACTTTGACCATATACCACGGGGCTGATTCCACTCCATGAGGTTCCCCTCCCATGCCTTTCAGGGCACTCACGTCTACCTCCCCTGATTCACAACTTAATGGATCAATGCCTGTCACTAGAGCAGTGCTAAACGTTCAACGTCTGGCAGCATTGATACGAGAAACCCAAAAACAACTATGTGAAATCGCATTGTGCCCTTAGTGAGTCCACGGAAACTGTTGTTTGCCAAAGGTCGTATTCATTAGCACGAAGTTGACGCGTGATTGTGAGGCAGACAAAACAAAAATGTGGATAGTAGGTGCTGGTGTAAAATTGCTTGGAGGAGTAATTAAACGGAGGGGTAACCGTTACACACTTACATCTAACAAGCAAATGTTTCTACATCAGTGTCCACGCCTCCCACAAACAGCAAGAGAAGCACTTTTGTTTAAGTATCGCAAACCGAATTTTTTCCTGGTTGCAGAGAACACTGATAACATAGTAAAGAGCTTCAAACAATACCATGAACATTTTAGCAGCCTCAATCACATTGCATTCCGATGCCTCAATGCGGTGACTGGGCTCGCACGCTGGTATAATCCGGTGGGATACGCTGGTTGTAGCGTCAGTTCCCAAACATTAATATAAACCTGGTATGTGTACCGCAAGTAGATGTCCGAACCAACGGCGGCATGCTTGTATTGAATGGCTTCCTATTTTAACCCGACCTGCTGGCCAAATCATCATGCTCAACCAAGACGTCGCAAGTTTGTTAGCTTTTCTTGTCCGAACGTGCCCAGATATGTACGTTTTTGTCCACGTAAATCAATCGTTTTGAAATTCAAATGTAAATACGGTCTGCTGTCTGTGGTGAGCGGACGCGCACTTCAGTAGGGTTAGGTGACTTTCGTGAAATATTTTCCGCTACGGTATAGTAACCTGCCATAATTGGTTCCTTTATGTACTCTCACATTGGGACCGGTAATTGGTACAGTACTTGCGGCAGGCGAACCACAGCCTTGGGCCTCAGGCTTCGGTGAAGCAGCCTAATTAGGGAGTCCTTACGCGGGGACATTAAGTGCAAACTGAGGTGCCAATCTAGAGCATCGCATATTTCTGCTGCAACAGTTTAACTTGTTCAGACCTTACAAACACCGCGTTGGGAGTAGAAAGGGTTTTGTTAACGCTTTTGCTGTAAGGGGGACTGAACCAACCAGCAAGCTGAGCGCGCGCGACCAACGCCATCAAGCGGTCCGTTCCTACCGACCTCTCAGATGGACGTCATATCTCTGGGTTGCACCACACTACAGTTATGTGCTGTGCGAAACGACGTAAACGAAATTACGGCTCTTGCGCGTTATGTCATTGTTAGGGAGACGACATCTGGTGCGAATCCTGTTATAACGTCTAACTTCAGTACCATTCATCAACAACTGATTGTCAGTCTAAAACTACAGTATATTTTCTATCATCATTATCGTCCTTGCCCACACTACTTACACCACTCACAACCATCTCAGCTGAACCGAGCCGCACCAATTTGCGTTAAAGTCTTCAACCGCTATGGATATAGATAAAAAGTTCTTTGTGAACTGGAGGGCTGTTAACTCTTGGCAAAAAATACCCTTCACAGAATGAGTAGCGCAAGTGTTTGATGCATAGGTGGGCTAAAGAAATGAAGAGGGCTTAGTCTGCTGACCAGTGTCAGCTCTTACGGAGGTAGTTAGTGTTTAAAATTTGACAAATAAACCACTGCATCAGAATTTAGGGCTTTCCAAACAGAGTTAAACCCGTCAGCAGCGTCAACAGTGTCAAAACAAATGTGTGGCTAATGGTGTCTTAAAGCTGGCACATTCTGAGTTTCGCTATTAACTGTACTTGTACACGGTAACTGACATCCAGAATCGCAAAAAATGTCCATAAATGAAGTGCCAAATGTGTGCATAGGAGCAACCTGTCCAATTTACCTATGTGTTATCACTTTAAACGCTGTGACGAAGACAAGAAAGCAGAATGTGGAGATGCTTCCTGCTGATCAGGCGGCAGTTGATCTGTTCTCAAAGGATAGCTTAGCTTTCAAACGGTTCGTCCTTAGGTGGGCGGTGTCACCAGTACGCACGTATATCTCCATGAGTTGACTGATCTAGAAGCCGCAGATGGTAAAGTGAAACCATCCAGTAAAGCTTGACGCACTGTTGAGGTTTGCGCACTGTTGCATTATGAAGGGCACGGGTCTTTGCGAGAGGCCACCGCGCGGGGATATGTTAGCACTGTTGCACACGTCCAGATCCATGCATTTTCTTCCGCATTCTGCCGTAACTTGATGCTTTTATCACCAACACTGAATCACTAATATTTATCTGTCTAGTACGCGCATATTCAGGTGCAGGAAATGGGGCATCAGGTTTTGATATGCACCAAATGATCGTCTGCGGTATGTGTGTAAACCTGTCTTTGAGGGTTCATGAACCAGCTGTAAGTTCATGCCATCTTAAAGAAGGTTACGGGGTATGGGGTCGTTTGGTGGTAAAACATCCTACCGTTAGTGCGTGTACCTGATGGAACGGTGTTCATCCATATATACACTAAATGCCGTGCACAAAACTGTCGAGTCCAACATCAATCTGTTTCTTAATCTTAGCAGCTCCACAAACCTCCTTCGGAGTATTAGAATCAGGTAACTAGACACAACGTTGCTGAAAAAGATTTCTGTTTGGCTTGCTGTGATCAATGATCATTCAAACTAACTGAAGAGGCCCGCCGGTGATCAAAGTGTTCTTTCTGGCAAAAATTCTTCGGGAATATTTAGTAGGACAAAATAAAATATCACTAAGCCGGCTTTCCTCAAATTTTTTATCTTAGTGCCCGGTAGATTAGCTTTGCGCTGGTCTGCACCACTGAAGTCCTCGAAGTCGAGTCAGCGGCCATATTCATTTATCAGGGATTCATTACTCCGTGGATAACAGAAGAGCACTGGTAAATTGAAAGTCACTGTACAATAGGAAAGATTTATTCCACCAATAATCAGTTTGCAATTATCTATCTGGGATTATTGCACCACCCAACAACGCTCAGCTGTTAAGTTGTGGTGCATTTTAACGATTTTTGCAGGGCTTCTATGCTTGGCAAAAGTCATCCTGAAACTTTGAGTGTTCTTCAGGAGTTAAACCTCGAAAATCATGACAACCTGACAGATGACTAGTGAGTCTCTTGACGTTATACCTTGCAACCTCCTCAAGCAAATAACAAAATTTTGCTGCATAAAGAAACGTTTTGCCTTCACGAATTACGTGATTTCCATTGCAATCAACAACCAAGGTATATCATTGGCGTTTCGAATTCGCCTGCTAAAATATATGCGAAAAATATAGAAAAAAGGTCAAGGTGCAACGCTTGGATTTGTAAAAAATAAGCTTCCGCAATTGAATACCACCAATACTGAGCATACGCTCCGGAAACAGTGACCAAATAAGCCATATTAGCCGGGAAGATCCGGGTATCAAATGTTAACGAAGAAATTTCTTTACCGGTTTGCGTCTACCGGTAATTTTGTGGTTTTCCCAATGTGTAACGACCCTCCCGTTCCCAGCTTTTCGCTTTGAGCACAAAATCTTGTTTCCCAATGGCTTTTACTCGTTACGCTTATTTTCTATTTTTCCTTGGAATGGGTGACAAAAACTGGGTAACTAGGAGAAACATTTATCTATTGCTCCGACAAATTACGCACTATGTTTTTGTCGTAGCCCCGGGAATATCTCACTACCAGTGAGGCAGTTAGGACAGTAACTCGTCTTCAGATATGGTAACCTATGGGGCGAAAAATGCCAGGCCATCGGCTTAATCATGAAAGCCGATTCGGCACTGTGGGACAGATTGTAGGAGCGTGGATAATTTGGAAAGTTTATCTTGGGAAAGCACCGCTCAGGGTGGCAGATTAAAAAAGCACCGTGTTGGTGGGTGGGAATGTGGCTATCCTCCAAGAATATACATCAGAATCAGATGGCCAGCGTCAGACTAGCCCGTAACCATTGAACTGGGTGTAAACGTACTCCGTGACGACGATTTGTTGGTCGAACGATGCTGTTGATCCAGCCATCCCTGTCATTTACACCAACTCGGCGTTTATCAAACGTACCCTTGAGTGAGAGTGGCTGCACCGACCGTCATCCCACCAATTTCCTGAAGGTTTGTCTACTGCCAACCACTACCTTATAGCAGCACAACTATGAGCCCATCCTTCACTCCATCCTATCGCCTACTGCACGACTGAAAAGAATGCCCTTAAATTGCTGCGCGTCTTTATTAGATATGTGTGCGCAGAGATTTTCAGCCTTCAATTCGGTCACTCAAGACAGCTTACGATTCAGTGAATGAAGCCACGGTGACCCCTTTGTGGAGCGATCCGCCCGCTCCTGGGACATTCAGTCAAAAGTTTCTGTCATGAAACCGATTACTACTCGGCCGAGATGCATAGGTTGAGACCCTTACTGATAGTTCTTATGAACTTTTCCTCAAATTATTGTTCGCTCTCCAAAAATAGCCTGGTGCGGACAGAAGAGTTAGAAGTGCCTCAAAATGCGTTCCAGTGATCGCTTTGAGGGAACACGCCACTCATAATGTCAACGAAAAATTCTAGACTGCTCAGAACCAATTTCCGCTGCTCGGTGCCTGTCGGTAAGGCATAGATCCCGAGTATCTATGAGATTTATATCCGAACCAAGTGGATATTCTTGGCGATTCGCATACACCCATTCTTTTGCGTTGTTTTGCGATGGTGTCCAATAATGTCTTCTCCTTTAAGTCAAAGTGCGCCGGGTAAGCCGTTTCTCGCGTTCACGTTTCCGTCTTAATTTTTTGCACATTCGGTACGCCCTTGACGACTTCGGGACGCCCTCAGTTGACGTTAATTGGCGAATTTGCTAATATTTAGAGGAAGAGCTGCCACGGGATACTCGCAACCCACGAGGCGCTGTCAGGACTTGGCCCAGCGCACCCACCGCATAATGCCCCTCCAACAACACTTAACCCGCCTGAAACGCTTTTCCGTGTACGTCATATTCTACCGTGTCCTCACGTAAGGAACAACAGGTTGAGATCCCGCTATGGCTCGTAAGTTTTTGACCTATCTCACGCGCTTTGATTGCCCCGGGTATTGAGACTTTTTCAAAAGACTTGGAAAATGTGCAATCGCAAACTTTTTGTGAGTTTGGGAAAGTATTATTTGTTCATACGCAGCCTTGCGCGCTTTACTGGCACCACCAGTAACAAATGTTCTAATGGTATTTTGTGACATTTTTGCGACCGCAGTCTACGAGTTCAGTGGCTTGAACTCCAAGACAACCAGCTAGTCTCATCTGCACAGTTTTCATTTTCATTCGTCAGAAGTGAAACTTTATGCTGTAAAGTAATTTGGCAAATCGCACTCCCCTAAATCGGTACGAAATGGCAGGGAAATAATCGCTACTTTTTACGCGACGAGAGCTGTTAACAGCACAAGACCGGTCAGGTGCCATAGAGTACATCATTTTCTAGGTTGAGCTCTGGATAAATTCATCTTTCAAATATATTTGTGGTCTGCATACGGACGGCATGTGTATGGACGGCATAAGTGAGTGGATTCGTTTGCGATGACTGGTTTGCTCTGCTGCATGATTTTTTTGCGTATTTTAGGGGAGCATTGGATAGAAATATGATGGAAAATCTCTGGACATAAATGAATTAGCCTACAAAATATAAGCAGCTAGTGTAACCCTCGGTTCGATGATCCTTTGTGTCGATTTATGGAGCCGATAAAACAGCAATTGCTTACCTCACCGCCTATTTTCTCAGAAGAATCACGAAACAGCAAACACATCTGTGTGACTGACTGAAACTTGGTATCTCGACATAAAATCCTTTTCATACACTGTTCACAGCCGTCTATAGGCTTTCAGTCGCACCAGATCTTAACCTTTAGCTTTGGGGTTATCTCACTTGCTGCGTACTGCATTCGAGAGAGCTATTCAGGCAAAGTCCTTTATTCTCATAAAAGTGCAACCAACCATTTGGGGAACCAGAATGGCAGGTACAGGTCCTGCGCCCATCATCCAAATAATCTGAAGCAGTATGCCACAACCGTTCGAGTATATACCTGGACTGGTTTATGGGTGTGAATTGCACAATATGTGCTATCTCGGAATTACGACAGTTTGCGCCTACGTGGCGTTCTACCTCAAATAAAGGAACGGACCTATGTCAATGGGGCATGCACCAGAGCTTCAAATGCTTTCTGTTCGCGGATTTGGGATTGCGGATTAAGTGAAGCTGCTTTTTGGTACGATGCTTTCGGTTTGTCTTATTGTCCCTGGGTGTTTAATACGGTGGATCATGCAAATGCCGCATTTATCAGGCACTTGGATAACCATGTGACTATCTGTTTTATATACCGAGTGTTTATAATTACCTAAACCACAGCACGCTGATTTTCTATCCTAGAGAGGACAGCCTCCTGCCTGAAGAGCCCCCCAATAGCACTCACATGGCTATCCAATTAACAACCTTCGCTGACTTGTTCAGAATTGCAGTCATCAAAAAAATACGAAACACAGAAGTCCTCGAAAATAATCGTTTACTACAGCACATTGCTTTGGCGAAGAAATCCTATTGATCCGCTAAATGAGAGGAAAACCGGCCGCAACTTCACTAACTGGTGCGATCTAGCTTAAGAGCGTTTGGCGCTGTTCGTCTGTCTACACTTTAGCCTTGCGCTGCCCTAAGGAGTCATCATTGTCAGCTGCGGCAATCGCGGACGCTCTCTGTTGTGCTTTCTAAACACGCATACAAGACTCAAGGGTGTTTATGCATTTCAAAAGGTCAAGGAATAACTCATTTTTTTCACATTCCCCCCTCCGTGTCTTATGAAGTGCAAATAATCGTACATGGATTTGCTGACAAAGCAAAGCCTGGTTGCCGATTTCACAAAAAGAGTTGCTTATTCGCACTTTTTGACGTCACAGTTTCGCGGGAGACGTGGAACTTTAGAGGAATAGTGAACGGGGATGCATCGGCTCAAGTGGACCTTTTTCAGCGGCGCTGACCAAAACCGTTCAGTA